>OX456526.1:53298417-53898417 GCA_949748255.1 Eustalomyia histrio | reverse complement strand
TGTCGCCCTTTTTTGTCTTCTAGATATATCCAGGATATGGTTTCGCTATCTAGAGGTATCTAGGGTTGTCTATAAGATTTCACTTGATAGTGTGATTTATATTTTAGGGCTGCCATATGAGGATATCTGTTTCTGCGGGTAAATGGAATTGATCGATTTTTGTGAAAATAAAGTTAGAACAAGAAAACTACCTTTCCCTAAACCAGTTTATATAATACTGAATGTGATTATAACTATTGTACGAGTTTACTAAATCATGAGTGTGTTCTTCATTTCGGGTAAAGGCTTCCTTTTTCTCAACTTCATTTATTTTTTTTTTCACTGCTGTAAGAAAAAAATGATGCATATTTCGCGTTTTACCGTGCCGTAGAAAAAATGAAGATTGGAAACTGCTTTGGTAAATAGTATTGTACGATTTCTCTATATACCCGTAAAGCATCCTATGTATTGCACTTTTTTCTGGTTCAGCACTCAAGGGTATTTCAGTGCACACTAATATAACAAAACACACACACACACATATGAGCAATATGTATATATGTGTGTTTCTTTTACACGAAAACAAACTATACAATACATATGAAGAAAAAGAATGCACCAAGTGTGTATATGCACAACCGTAAACAAACATGGTTGGGGTACCTAACGTTTGTATCTTTAGTAGTTTGTACATAGTTTTTTTTTACACTATACAGTGGAGCAAGCCTATAAGATAAAGACTGCAGTAAAAATTCCAGGGATCAGTATATGGATTATGAAAGGATAGATAGATTTTTTGGGTTTAATTTATAAATTTACCGAATGCTTAGCCTTTTAGAAATTAGTTATTTACGACCATGTAAAAAAAAGTTAACACATGATGTCAAATATTACTATAACACCCCACTGTATTTGTGTTTTTTTTTTTCTTTCCTAACTGCACACTGCATGAAAGTCAGTGACTGTGTTATGAGTGTGTAAAAGAAAAGCAAAAGTTCTCTTATGTTCTATCATGTGAATGAAAATATATACAAATAAACTTTATAATCCATTGAGAATTTTGTTATACTTTAATAATAATGTTTTCGTTATTGTTGTTGTTGTTGCTGTTGACGTTACAACTGCTACCAGTATTTGTAGTTTTCATATTGATAAATAAATTAAGAAATTTAAAACTTTTGCATTTTGAAATATTTATTTCATATTTTCAAATTATTAAAAATATATCAAAATGACATTTACAATAATATTCATGCATACACATTTCTAAAGAATCATAAAAAATAAAACAGAATTTATACAAATTAAAATGTTCATTTATAGATAGTAAAATGAAAATATTCATAATAATCCTTAATAATTTTTTTATCCTTTTTTTGAACAGACTGATTTTGCTTTTCATATGAAATTTTATTTAAGAATATGTTTTTAACGTACTATTCGTTGTATTTTTTGCAGCATACTAGTAATGAATACTTGTCATACATTTACCAGATTTCATGACTATATGTATATGAAATTTCGATAAATGTACACTAAAAGTATTTTACAAGTGAAAATTTTTCAAATTGTTATTATTTAAAACCCAGTTTTATGATCAGTAATAGATTTTGATTTTATATTGACAAATGAGACATAATTATTTTAAAATTTTATATACCCAATACTTTACGACTATATAACTGAGGGAGCAAGTGTATAAAATTATCACATAGAATCACATTTTCTGATTTTAATAAAAATAACTACAAATATTATACACACTAAGGGCGGGTAACTTATAATAAATAACCAGAGCAAAACATTAACCACAGATATTTTCATATTCTGAGACAAGTTCGCAGGTCTAAGAGTTTTTGGTTATTAATTTCTGACATCATAAAAATTGCTATACTATGTTATTTGAACTATAAAAGCTACGACACTTAGGTCAAATGTAGATTTGTTGGTTAATTGAAGTGGCAGCTCATGCCCTCGTTAGCATCAAGTGGACCACATCACCCATAGGGAGGTGATATATGGAAAGTAGACCAAACCCGAAAAATTAAAGTAACAGATAACACGTGAGTCTCTCGGTCCTACAAGTGCCAACCCAGTACGCGCCATCCCATCCTCGCCTTCCAGAGGAAGTGCTAGAAGATACTGCCTTTGATTGTTTCCAGATGTGTAGAGATTGACATCGCTTTCAAAACATTTAACGCATACCTTGCACTTGTTAACTCATCTACCCGCTAATTTCTGTGACCACAAACCAAAGAAACGTAATCATGGACAGGCACCTTAGTCTAGATAATTCTTCCTTACAAAGACTGACGAGGATTGAAGAAGTAATATCAGGTAAATGAGGCAAATGTAGAATGATCAGGTAAATAATCATGAAAATGATCATGATCGAAGTCATTGCTAGGAGTATATCGAAATCATTGCTAGTACAGTAGTCAGATTGCATTCTGAGCTGCGAAGTCAGCTGACTAAGAAGTCTAGGATATCTACACCCACAATATTATTTCGTTAAAAACAACTTAAAATACATACAAAATTAAGCGAAAATACAGTCAAAAAGAGGACTACTGATATTTCATTATATTCAACGCATTTTGTTGTTTATTTTCAATCATTGTTTAATAACCAACAAAAGTAGTAAAAACAATAGAAAGTCGTTTAAAATAGCCATCATTTTTTTACTGACAAAAAGTTAGAAACAACTTCTTTTGTGGTTTGTTTTTCAAATTGAAAGTTTTTTATTTGTATGTAATTACAATACACAACGCAACTCACACATATGTATATATTTTTTTGGCTTTATGTGTATGTATATTTGAATAATTTTTTGTAATTTTTATTGAAATAATTTTGTATATGTACAAACTATTTTGGTAAAAAAAAACAATAACGAATTATATGAATTCTAAAAATTGAAAACAGAAAACATAAAATTTTACATTTAACAGAAAATATCAACTCCTACTGCATGTTTGTTAATTTTTATAGTTTGTTTTTTGAATGACTGATTTAAATAGTTAAAAAATATATTTCTATGAATTTCAATTGATTCTTCATTTAAAAACAAACTTTACGTATCACTTTTTAAATAACCTACAGTCGGTAACGGAAAACATATTGTGAGTGTATAGGTTCTGGCCTTCCAAGAACCCGTAACAGCAAATCGTACCACACTGATACCAGAAGTCGTCATTTCTTATAAATTATCCCAGTAACTACAACACAGGCGCTCAACCCTGTACAGTTGCTTCACCACACAATAAGCCGTATATAAGAAATGAGCGTAGGGTAGCCATGCACATCCACAACATCATTTTTGGACTCAAATCGTATCTTCAATTAAATACCTTCTTGTAAGAATAGAAAGCAACCATCACCTTCATAACTTTTGGCAGGAATAGAAAGCAACCATCGCCTTCCTAACTCTGTGCTTCCCGTTATGAGTTTAAGATAATGCTAAGATATAAATCATATTCGGAGAGAATGAGTTCGCAGGCCCGAAGCTGCGGCAGTCTGAAGCTCGATTTGGCTCTAATGGTGAAAAGTGCCAGTTCTGATTGACTTGGATTCTCTCCCAGAGCAGGGTGAGTTCGCTCCATTTTGGGATGTTTTTCTTCTAATTTGTTTTGAGCTCTCGCAATTACCCAGTCGAGTATTGAAAATCGAGAGTCCAACATAGTCACTATTCAGCAACTGGCAAACTCTCAACACCCAGACCCAAAAGGGCGCTCTTTATTGTATCCACAACTCCAAGGATGTCCCCACTACCCTCACAACCTCGTGAAGCGCAGTTGCACTCTATAACATTATAGGAAGAATACCGCCCAATCCTGGCGATTTATAGAGAAACTTTCAATTGCCCAGGTAATACTTTCCGAGGTAATTTCCAACCTTAGTGTAAGACCTCAGTGCTAGGTAGTGCCGTATTCTTTCCAAATTGGTAGCATCAGTATACCGAGGAAATTGTTTACTAAGTAGAATATCCAATCACTCGGTCGACGTTGCCGACCACGATCCATCCCAGCACATTAATAGGCCTGGCAAAGTCTTTAGTGTTGTTCATTGATTTTTAGAATTTTTTCCATGAGTTCCGTTTCACCAACGTCAGCTTTCAACGGTATGGCTAGTTATATTTTCAGCCATAACTAGCATTGAAAGCTTTCCGTGCTTGCTGCTGAAAGCTCCAAAATGGAATAGGTCGAACAGGATTCTGTGTAGTTTTTAGTTAAAGATGGTTTTAAATGAAAATATTGTGTAATTTAACTTATTTTTTTCTCATAATGGCATCATATGAGAAATGTTTTGTTTAATTCTTGTTATTGTATATAGTATAAATTTTTTTCCAACTCATATTGCCGTAAATTTTCTCTGTGTACAAATTGTATATATGATTGGTTATGGTGGATTTAACACAAAATCTTATGTTAGTGACATATTGATACAAAACAATTTTTTTTTTCATCCTTTACACAATATAATAATCATCAGCGTATAAAAAAGCAACAGCTTCGTCATCGCCATCATCACATTATTTTTCCTGACTATTCTAAAATAAAAATATATATTTTTATTTCCCGCATATTTTTCTCGTCTCATAGCATTTTTAAGAGATTTTTTCAACATTTTTTTAGTTATTTCCTTTAAATATCCTTGTATTGATAAGCAGCTTCCCGTTAAATCATGTTCAAATTCACTTATGTATCAGTAAAAGGAAGCAAACATCTTTTTTATGATGATTTTTCATAAGCAACAAAACACAACATAACATAGATTGAAGGATACTTTGTATTTATGCACAACTATCCCTCGACAAACCCTTTTCAATAAAAATACAAAAACAAAAAATCTGTGAGCAAAGAAAAATTCCATGTAAAAAAAAATAATTATGTTTTTCTATTAATAGTGGATACTGTCACTTTTGATTTACTTAGAATTATAGCTCTGGAGAATACCTTAAACTTGAGAAGATGAAAATTTCTTAAAGTTAATGCAAACACTTCAAAGTTATAAGAAAATTATTGTTAGAACATAATTTCAATATTTTATATTTTAATAGATTTTCTTAAATCGAGCAAATCGAGGGATATGTGTATAAAAAGTAAAAGAATTGTTGCTTTCATAAATCTAGTAAACGTTTTTAATTTTGTAGCGGATTTTGAGATTGATACCAATATGTTTATAACACATACTCAACAAAATTTTTCATAACAGCTTTCTTACAGTACGTCCGTCTCAGTTATTTGTATTTAAAAATTTATGTAGATAAAACTTAATTAAAATGCAATCCCATGTAAAAATCGAAATATATATGAGCATAAATGATCATACATGGGCCTGTATATGATCATACATGGGCATACATGGTCATATACATCCATACATTGTTCAATAAGGTAATATTTGTTCAAACAAATTTTAATATCTGAATGTTTGTGCCAAATATTTGGACCAAACATTCTCCTTTTGGTGAAACTATTACGATTTTTTAAAGACTGAACCTGTCCTTAATTTTTATTCTGATTTTGCAACAAAAATCCTGTTTTTTCGTATTTTACAACAAGATAATAAGTAAAATGTTTAAAGAATATTCTATGTCAATTTATCTTTAAATCCCAGCAAAACCACACATTACCAAATAATGGGTAAAGTAATGAATAGCCATAGGGGCCGATGGATTACTTTACACTTTACTTCATTGATGAATTTTACAGGCGATGAGCCTTAAAGTAATGTATATACCCATTACTTTAGAGGTGATAATGTAAGGGGTTACTTATATGGTTACGAGAATGGAAAAAGTAATGTGTCTAAAAATAGATTTTTAAAAAGAGGAATTTTTATTTAAAAAAATTATTACAAATATTTTATTTAAAATTTTTGTAATTAAAAATAATGTGGTCAAGATGGTAATCGAACCAGGGAAATCTGGCTGCCAGCCAAGAACTCTACCCAGTGTTTGATTGCTTTAACCTTAAATGAATTTTTGCGCTTCGTTTTTTCGCTAGTGTTATCAAAACAATACAAAGCATTACCCTTTTGCTTAGAAAAAAAGACAAAGAAATGCATCTAAAAATAGATTTTCAAAAATATTTCAATTATTACTTTACTTTCATAAATCATATATTACGTAATCAATAATGTGTAACTTATTACTTTATGCTTGCGAATAATGAAAAAGGTAACGAGCTATCATTACAAGGTAACGCATGAGAATATCGCACCCATTATCAAAGTTTTGCTGGAATGTTCTTAC
Source organism: Eustalomyia histrio (assembly GCA_949748255.1). Classification (NCBI taxonomy): domain Eukaryota; kingdom Metazoa; phylum Arthropoda; class Insecta; order Diptera; family Anthomyiidae; genus Eustalomyia; species Eustalomyia histrio. Next base: position 53,892,182 of record OX456526.1, on the reverse strand, counting down.
CCAAAGTGTTTTTTATTACAAATTCTTTTATATGTAATTTTCTATAGAAGAATGTTTAACTAAATTTTTAATTTAAACCTATTCTACCTTACACGTTTGCGGTTTTTTGATAGGAAATAGTTTCTCAAACTCAATTAGTATTCCAAAGGAAAACCTTCTAAGCTTTGTAGATTATTTTAGTATTATCTTTTGAATGGAAAGTTCTATCCGTAATCTGAGAATTTTACTTTATGTTTATTAACACAAATTATTATTTAGTAGTTTCAGATTATTGTAAAATATTATTTCCGTTGATTTTAACTGCAAAAAAAAAATAAAATATATGACCCCTCTAGAATAAAAAAGAAATATTTTTTTATCTTAAATATTTGGGGCAGAGGCCTGTGAGGCCCCTCCGGCCCCAAAAACCGGTACGCGTAGTAACATATAAGTGTGGGTAGTCAAATTAAAAGAAATTTCGTTTCATGATCCATGGTATGTGGCTCCTTCTGGATCCATTACAGACCCCTTTTGGACGATTTTCCAAGAAAATCAAACATTTTTTAGAAAAAAATCGCGCAACTTTTTCGAAAAAATTTGTGCCTGCGGCGCTTTTACATCAAAAATGTATTTGTTCATGATATATGATATGTGGCTCCGTCTCGATCCATTTAAGACCCCTTTGAGGCGATTTTCCAAAAAAATAAACAAAATTTTTAGAAAAAATCGCGCGATGTTTTCGGAAAAAATTTTACCAGCGCCACCTTTGGATCTATTCAATACACAAAAAATTATTTTTTTAAAAAGTCTGATTTTCCAAAAATATTATAAATTTTTGCGAAAAAATCGCGCGATATCAAACATTTATATTTGTATGGGCTGTGGGCCAAAGTTAGAAAACGCCCGACAAAGTGCAGTTTTGCTAAAAATATTTAAGTTTTATAATTCCAACCGAGTAACGAAATTTTAATTTGCTTTCTGGTATAATTTTTACATCGTTGTGATAACAAGAACATGTGATCCGAAAAGTATTGTTCTATACTGAGTTTCTCTTAAAGAAAAAACAAAATTATAAAAATAACAAAAACAGATCTTGAAAACCTCATAAAAAATTACTTATTCTTTCTGTGAATATGCGTCACTGTGCATCGAAATGTACTTTGATCTGTGATATAAATAAAGTGTATTTAATATAAAAATATTCTATAAACTAGTATAGGCCCCTAGAAGCTCTGTTACTATGAGGACTTTTGGACCACCAACAGGCGTATATGTTGTCTGATAACTCTTTTACTGCTAATCTAAAACTGTCTTACGAATTTATTTTAAAAAAAATTTCCGAATTAATTTTAGCATTAAAAAACATCACGAACAAATGTGCGTCAGTTCAAAAAAGTCGTCGTGATGAAAAGATGTTTGTTTAAAAACCAACGCGGGTTGTTTTTAATAAAATTGGTGCATAAAAAATTATTAATAAATATAAATAAATACAAAAAAATTTCTTTTGTTGTATAATTTCTGCACAAAAAAAAAAGAACGAAAGAGATGTTTATTTATACTACATATATAGTATGAATGATAATTGTAGAAGTGTCAAGCAATAAAAAAAAGCTCACACTGAAGATTATTCCACATACAAAAAATATATGGACAAAAGTACTTACTGTATGTAGTACCTACTGCCAGCATCACTTCTTTCAAAAAAAAAAGAAACTAAATAAGCAAAAAATCAAAATCAAAACAAAATGACAATAAGATACATAAAAATTCAATGCATATCCAAAGATAGCCAAAATGAGGTATAATTAAAAAAAAAAAAGATATGCTTGAGGGGGCCCTAATTGAAAGAACTGCGATAGGAAAAAAAATATGAAATAAAATAAAATGATATTTTGTACTTATATAAAATGTCTCTTGAAAGAAGTTTAACTCAAATTGATGTAAAATCTGGTTTCATGGGAAGTTGCTACATCACTTATAGGTTCAAAATTTAAAAATTTTAACTGATTCTTTTTACGAGATATTGAAAATATTTAATATCTGATACTCATAATAAAAAATTTTCTGATTCGTATTATAAGGAATCTATATCCAAAATTTAATCTAAATCATTTTGGAATGTTTTGGTCTTTTGATGAAAATATGTTGAATATTAGAAGAAATTATTCAGTTTAATTTCTTCGACCTTTTGAATACAATTTCCAGGTAATAAGTATTCAAGCTCAAGGTCTATTTTATACAAAATTATTTATTCTTCATTCAATATTTCGCTATCTCAATGGATTGCTTCTTCAGAGATTTTTGGTTACGAGAATGGAAAAAGTATTGTTTCTAAAAATAGATTTTTAAAAAAGAGGAATTTTTATTAAAAAAAAAATTATAACAAATATGTTATTTAAAATATTTATAATTAAAAATAATGTGGTCAAGATGGGAATCGAACCAGAGAAATCTGGTTGCCAGACAAGAATTCTACCCACTGAGCTATCGACGCATATAGTATTTGATTGCTGTAAACTTAAACGAATTGTTGCGCTTTGTTTTTCGCTAGTGTTATCATAACAAACATACATTACCCTTTTGCTTACAAAAAAACATAAAGTAATGTATCTAAAAATAAATTTTCAAAAATATTTAAATTATTATTTTACATTTATAAATAATATATCAATAATCAGTAACTTATTACTTTATGCTTGCCAATAATGAAAAACGTAACGATCTATCATTACAAGGTAATGCATGAGAATATTGCACCCATTACTAAAGTTTTTCTGGGATGGTTATTTTAGATAGAATCGTGAAATCATGCCATGGAAAACCACAATGTCTATTGCTCTTAATAAGTTAATTTTTATTTACTTTTTCAGAAATTTAAATAACAAAACTGTGGAAATAATAATGATAAATTTTAATTCTAGCGTATATCGAAGGAAACAATGAATAAAATTAACCCATTACCGGTCAGTAATGCCATAAAATATTACGCGTATTCTGCGAAATTTTTAGTTCGGTCGCGTGCTGTGAATTCGGACACTGTTGTAGGTCTAAATTATGGAGACAGGCCTTAAAAAAGTTTTAAAGTTTTTTTTTATTTTGTCGCCTCTACACTTAAAAAAGTTTGTAAGTTAAAATAACTGAAAATATCATTTAAAAGAAATGATATTTCATTTAAAAACCGGTCTACTTAATTTTCATTTAAATTAAAAGCCATTTGTTATTTATTTTTAAATGTTGATTAATCAACTGACACATCCGTAAGAAACAACTGATATAATCAGTTAAAATAAATGTCAAAATTTTACCCACCAATCCTTAAAAAATAAATGTTTTTTTCATTTATTTGAAATTATTTCCGTTTTTGTATTTTTTGTTTTTTTTATTAATATACTCGTACAATACAAAATGTATGTATGCATATGAAGCTATAAACACTTTTTGTGTGAATGTATTTGTGTATGTATGTGTCTTTATGAAGTTCTTGTAATTTGTACTGAAAAATTTTGTATATATACAACCAATTTAAATAAAAAAACAAATTGAAATTATTTGTATATTTTTTTTTGAAACAGACAGCAAACAAAATTTAAATTTGTAATAACTGTTACGGACTCAAATAAACCACAAGTTTCCGTTTTGTGGTTAAATTTTTATTAAATTTCAAACAAATGAAAAAAATAAATGAAACTGAAAAAAATCGGTAAATGATAGTAAATTATTTCGAATAAATGTATAAAAAAGTTAATATAGATGTTTCTTTGAAAAATAAATGTATCTTCCTTTATTTTTAAATGGAACGGAAAACTTTTTTTTTAAACTACAAACAGTTAACTACATAATATTCTGAGTGTATCACATACCAAAATTTCATTGAAATCTGAGAGAATTCACAAACAGGCTACAGTGGTCTTTAAACATTGGTCTTTACAGAGGGTTTAGATTGTGATAACTTTTATTTTATTTTATATTTTATTTCAATGGATGGCCAACAAACATTTCAATAAAAAATTTGTAAAAATAAAATAATTTCATAATTTTTTTATGTGTTCCAACCAGTGTGGAGCAAAACAAAAATTTTAAACGCGTTGTTCCCGCTACCATAGGTCCAAGACGGTGTTTTCTTTCTTTTTATTGAAATTTTTTTAAAAGCTAAATAAACAAAAAAAATGGGCTACGAAAAAGACCAAATAATTAATTGAAGCAGAGCCACGAATAACATTGTAAGCTACAAAATTGAAATTGCTGAGAAATCGAAAAAAAAAAAACGTTTTAGAGCTTGTAGGTGTATCCCACTGACTGACATCTTTAGATTGCATTTTGATAACGAAATCCTGCATAATTTTACCTTATTTAATTTTTAAGTCATAAAAGAGAGTTATTTTAACTGTAATCTGGAAAAAAAGGTTTTGTAAAAATTGTGTCTTAAAACGTTATTCGCGGCTCCGCTTTAATTATTTTATCCCACACTATTTTATTTTCTAATATACAGTGGACGCCAATTTTGCCTTTTGAATAAAAATGCCAATCTTTGAAGAGCATTACTGGGGATTGTGGTGGACGAAGTTTAAAACTATTATTTTAAGTAGTAATATCAAATTTTGACAACGTTTAAAGGTTTAAACATTTATAATAACATTATAAACCACCTGCCAGAATAGTAAATTTGTTATTTATGTTTTTGTGAATCATAAATGTGACTTTTTATTTATTTTTTTTTTTTTGTTTAAAAAATCAAATAATAAAAATTTCTAACATTTCTACGCAATTTTCTGTTTTCCTTATTATTAATATGTAAAACCCCTAATCTCAAAAACTGATTATTTTGCTAAGGTTTGTTATTGTTTTTTTTTTTTTTTGCAACATTGTTGTGCAGTTTTTATATTCCCAATGGACTTGCGTTGTACAGTCCCTAAGACATTCGTAGGCGAATACCCCAGCGTAGAAAGTCTTATTAATTGATAATTTTATATTTAAAATTATTTTTCTTTTTATTGCTATTATTAATGAATAGAGTTATATGTAAAACATATTACAACAACCTTCGAACGTAATTCTTAGCTTTCAAGAGACATATTTGAGGTAGTTTGCAGGCCTTAAAATACACACTTATTTATTATTATATAAAATGTCCACCACATTATTAAGAAGTTTTTGGTTTTTCTAAAAATATCTGTTATAAACATGCCACATCATTAAAATCCTAAAACTTTTCGAAATTATTCGCTGTAGCTATAAACAACTTTTCTTATAAATGATGTAATTTACAAATCAAAAATTGCTTACTTTTGTTTTGCTTATTCCATTTGAAATAAAATTTTTCCACTTATTAATTAGACTTTTGCTTTGCAAATAATTTCCAGAATCGCTCGTGTTGTACTTTTTTGTCTATTCAACATTTTCCCATGTAATCCAGGTGTACGTAGAATCGCAATCTCGTATAATTGCCTTTGTAAATTTTATTTTTAAAACAAATTAATTAATTTGTTTAAATCAATTTATACATTTTGTAACACTTTTTAATCACAAACTAAGAGAGGGGCCCCAGGCCCTTTGCAACAAAGTAAGGCCCTGATAACATGCACATGCACAACTTTTTACATACATATGAATGAATACATAAGGTTAAACACGATTTTCAAAAGAGAAGGCATAATAATGATAAGAAAAATTGTTTAGATAACGTAAATAATGTCCTAAAATCCATTATATAATAAAAAAACTGTGTTCATTGCACAATGGGACATAGTTAAAGAAAAAAGTTTAATAAGATATAAAATTTTTCAATCATTCTCTTACAGACTGTTGTTATTTTATTAAAGGAAAAAGAAAATAACTATTACTCGAAATCCAGTTTATAATATATTTCTAGCGAAATGTAAATGCAGTTTGAACCAATTATCGGCCAGTAATATCAAATAATATTTTTGGTTCTGCCGCGTGCTATAAACACACTCGAATAAATTCGTATCCGGTTATACGACTATGTCCATATTATGGATACAGTGATTAAAAAATGTTTAATCAAACCATCCCCCTTTTCTCCCCTCGACTGAGCGTAATGTCAGTCCCAACTCAATAGTACAAACAAAATTATTTTCCATCGGATTAGGTTTTTGGACTTCTATCAATCTTTTTCACCAGAAGTTAAGTTTTGAACTTGAAAAAATAACCTGACCGGTATTGGGTTAAAGTATGCCGCATTTTTGAAAACACAATTGATTTGAAAAAAAAACTACTTATGCCGGTAACTTCAAGCAATAGATACCTATCGGTGCTTAGATATCTAGTAGTTTTTGTTCGGCTACACTTTAGATATCTAAGCACGGGTATTACTTGAAATTACGAGCATTAGTAAGAAGGCATCCTTCGTGTCTCCCATGTGTGTTGGTGAAGTTTGAGTATGTGTTAGAGGAGACAAAATTAACGAGCAAGTATTTTTTAGCGGTGCAATCCTTGTTTAAGCGCAAAAGGGAGGGGTGAAAAATGTAGATATGTTTTCATGGAAACATACCGTGTGAAAAAGATCAGATAAGAATCTCATTAGATCTAATTGTATCGTATCTAGACCGATGTGGAGTGCCACATAAAATCTAATTCAATAAGAAAACAAAAAATTAAAAAACTGCTCTGGTATAATTTACGAACAGATCTGACAACATATATGATTCTATATGATCAGATCTGCTCCTATCTGGCCACGAAAATCTCCAAATTTTCCAGACCCCTGTAGATATCAAAATACCTGGCTTTAGATTCGACCAGATCTGATCATATATGATTGATCTATATATGTTCAATCATATCCAATTAGATCTAAGCAGAGTTGATACGATCCAAAATTTTTTACACAGTATGTCTGAAAATAACGAAATTCAATATTACAAATGCATGAAAAAATAACGACAAGGAAAAAGTAGGTTTTTTTTTAGTTAAAAACACAGTTCTGCTTCATCAAGAGAATGCAGAAGCGTGGTGGTGACATGTCACCACCGCCAAACTGGCAAATAAGCCAAAATTTTCAAAATAACTGCAGCGCAAGAGCTTGATCATAGGCCAATAATAAAATTAAAAATTTTAACCGGATCGGAATATAGGATATCGGATTTAGAATTACAAGATGCAAATCTATATAAATTACTTTTTAGAAATCGATTCGAATAAAAATTACTAAAATTTATTTAAATGCAACCAAAGGTACTTTGCTTTTGTCTTAGTTTGTATCAGCGACCAGAAGGAAAAGAAATAAAAAATTTGGGCTATGTCCAATAGCAGAAGCAAAAAAATTAGAGTCAACGATTCTAATATCGCAATTGCAGATTTAAAATGTTGGACAAAATAAGGCCATCAAAGTTGGACAAAATAATATACAATTATTATTTTTTTCTTATTATTATAAATGACTTTTTGGGTCAAACTTCAAATTTTATCTAATCTTTCGCAATTCATATTCCTTCGATCATAGCCTAAGAACTTTGGTGGTTGGAAGTTTTCGATATTGAGGAATCGAGTGCTATTAATGTTCTGGACATGAACATTTCCATGTTACATCTGCTAAAAAAAATCACATTATTCTGATATGGAAAGAAACATTCAAGTGTTTAATATTTTTTATTCAGTGCAAGAATTATTTTACTTTATCTTGTCTTCTCATTATCTACACCACTTATCTTCGTCTGAAAATGAAATACAACTCGTATATATGGGATCGAGTTACAAAGTCTATTTTGCGGCTTTTGGATCGTGCTTAAAGAGGGCATCGACGCTTGTCAATGACAGAGAGGTATCCAGCACAACTGACTAATTTTATCATCGTCGGAATGTGCGTTCTATTGATATTACTATAAACTGCCCGCAGAAGTCCTCTTTTCTCTATCCCTTAACCTAACTCTCTATCGCCAACACAATGCAATGAGTACTCCAAAAATAATACTAATAATTGCAAACTTCAAATCTAGTTAATCCGTTTTGGCAAAGAAAAGTTTTAAAAGTCGATCTTACGCATTATTACTCATATTTTTTTTAATTTTTGCTCATAAGAGAACTTTTACCTAACGCAAATTTTTGACACAATTTTTTTTAGAACTTGCATACACTTGGTACTGTGCAGCTACGATATATCCAAGATTTATAAAGATCTGAGAGTTCGCGTAAATATACCTCTTTTGAAGCAAAAATGCATGGCCAGTAACAGAAAACTCTTCGGCCAGGCTTAGTGCAACAACATTTTCCATGTTAACGTACAAAATGTCACAACAGCCAAATACAGTGACATATTTAATAACCCGAAAAAGTATTTAAAGCAACAAATTCAACTTTAAAACGCCTATGAACAAATTTTAAAATTATTTAAGCAAATTAACTAATGATGCGTACTGTAAATTGTTGAGGTAGCCAACTTTATATAAAAAAAGGATAATCCTACATTTAGAGGAATTATTTGCATCATTCAGTTTTTCACTCAGAAAATTTTATATTTCCTTATTGTTGACTGACCCATAGTAAATTATTTTTTTTTTTTTGCATTTTTTATTTCAGCATAACAACATCAAATCAACAAGCAATCTTTTTTGAAATTAACAAAAAAAACAAAAATGGTCAATAAGACATTATTCACTTGATGAATTGTCATAATGTTTGCTTTGTATAACAATGTAGCTTTCAATGCTCTCAACAGTAGATATTTTGCATTGATATCAATAAGTTGTATCAATTCAAATGAAATTTATAAAAATTCTATTTAATATTGCATTCACAGTGCTAATAGCAAGATGTGAAGCTGAAATAGAAATTGAAACTGCAACTGCAACTACCACCCAAACGCCGTATAAAAACAATACTGCACTGCGTAAACAAGAGCAAATAATAGATAATTCAATAGATTTTCAAGCAGATCCATGTGAAGATTTCTATCAACATGCTTGCGGTGAATGGAAACAGCAGCTGCATCCAATGGATGATGCAGATGAAGGCGATGATAATAAAATATACAAATATGATCGTACACTAGGACTGATTGATTATTTGGCAGACAAAGAGGTGCAACATTATTTAAATACGAGAAATATAACGAAGACGAATTCACCAAACACCACCAACACCACCAAAACCACCACCACGACAACAAAAGAACCGGATTTTGTAATAAAATCATATAAATATTATAAATCATGTATTGCTATAGAACAGTATGAACCTATAAAGTATTTAGAATGGTTGGAGGTGAATGAACATATTAAATGGCCTTCATTAATAAATACTACTACTACTACTGCTGGTGGTGGTGGTGCTGCTTCTAAAGAGGAAGAGGAGCCAAAAGATATTGAAGAAAAGGAGGTGGAAGATTATAAAATGGAAGAAGACTGGGAGGAAGTGGTTAGTGAAATGCAAGAGGAACGAGCAAAATTTCAACGTGATAATTTCAATTGGATTAACACCTTGGCCATATTGCGTAGATATGGTTTAAATGGCATATTTATAGAAGAAATAATCTACACGAAAAAATTGCATCCCTCCAATCTTATCATAGGTTTAGATAAACCCACTAAAGAGGGTGGTTTTCAAAGTTTAAAAAGTGAAAATCTTAAAACAATTATAACTTTTCTTAATTTAACAATAACAAATAAAGAATTTAAAGCATTGTGGTTGGAAATAACAAAATTTGAATGGAAATTAATAAAACTTAATGACATAGCCGATGAAGTGGGACCGCAGCTAATAACAGTACCAGAATTTCCAGTTAATTGGTTGAAAACATATTTAAGTGTGATATTAAATGATACCGATATAAATGATAATATGAAATTTGTTATAACAAATTCTGCTTATATGACAGCCTTAGATGAATTGCTTAAGGATTATGATGATTATTTTTTAAATAAATATTTAAAATTAAGATTTTTATGGCATTTATACAAACAAGAACCACATGAATTTATACAAATCGATTGTGTGGCACATGTTAAACAATTTATACCGCTGGCATTTGATTGGATATTTGAACAAAGTCGTGCTCAGTTAAAAGATGAAATACCAAAAATACAAGAAATGTATGTTAATATAAGAAAACAATTTAATATAACTTTATATAGAAATCGTAATAATTTTGATACCACAATATTAGAATATTTTGTAAAAAAATTAGATAATGTACAATTACAAGTGGGTCGTTTTTCAAAAATCGAAAATAATCAATTTTTCTATAATAATCGTAAATTTTACCAAAAATTACGTTTTTCTTCACAAGATTTCTATGGAAATCATTTAAAAATGTTAAATTTTAATTTTTTAGCCATACATACCCTAACATCGGATTCTTTTTATTTTGATATGAAAGAATATGAAAATGGTTTAAATTCAGCTCCCTATTTTAATACCAGATTAAATACTATAAATTTACCACTTTCCCTGTTACAACAACCCATTTATCATTCAGAATTTTCTGATATCTATAAATATAGTACTTTGGGTTTTCTTTTGGCTCAAACATTAATGTATGGTTTTAATTTAAATGGTCTGGCTTTAAATGAAAATGGTAAATTACGTCATAATTACAAATGTTTGGGCGAACTTGACTCTTCACTGTTGGATGATGAAATATCCACTGTTAGTGGTTTTCGTTTAGCTTATCATACATTTTTTCATTCAAACTCTAATAATTTAATATCAAATCGTAAATTATTTTTTTTTAATTTTGCTCAATCATTTTGTGCGTCTTCGTCGGCCGATAATGATATGGGTCGAAGTCATGTCAATCAGGCTTTAGCTCAATTTTCGGAATTTTCAAAAATATTTGAGTGTTCTTCGGATAGTCATATGAATCCACATGATAAATGTTATTTGTGGGATTAGTATTAGGTTTGCATTTTTTTTATTTTAATTTATTGTAATATTTTTTTTTTGTAATTTTGTTAAATTAAGTTTTTTTTAAGTTATGTTTATAAGTTAATTTAAAAAAGAAAAGAAAAATAAAATACTTTTTATTTTAAAACCGAAAATTTTGTCTCATTTTGTGCAATATCCTTTTCGTTACTAACATATAATATCCGATTTTGATTTCACGTCTGCACGAGATATAAAATCAATGTTCAAACAAGCAAAAACAATAACAATTTGTCTTGTTTTAATAATAATTGTATGTCTCGTATAGACGTCAAGTGATGAAATTCAGATATATATTATAGAGAGAAGAATTCTAAGACTGGGATGTTTGATATGTCAAAAATGTCATACTTTTTTCAATTTGGTTGGCATTTTATCCAAAGAAACTCACGCAATTTTTATTATGTTGGAAAGAGGTTTTCAATGGCTTTTCTGGTACGATTGTCAAATTCACATATTTGTTAATTTTTTTTATTTTCATCTAAAATGAGGATTTCAGTATTTTTCAAAGATAAACAGCTTTCCCCTGTAGTGTGACAAAGTTACGTAGAAGCACATTATATATAGTACTGGAAAGGATATAACTGTATATCATTCATTTTTTAGGTACCTTGTTCTTGTATTTCTCGGTTCGCGTTCCACATGCAACCTCTTTCTGTTTTCTATAAGGTTAGTCAAGGGCAAATAAATATATATTAATCTAAAGAAGATAATAAGACACTGTATTCGAGTTGTTTCTTTATCTAATAAGAAATTCAAAATTATATATGTTAACAGGTTTAAAAGTTATTAGCTCCAAAAAAATTTTCAATTAAAATGCAATTAACTTTATCAACTATTAAGTCATATTGTATAAAGTAGGGTGACCATGAATTTCGCGACGCGAAAACTTCTCGCATCAGATACCAAAACGGGGTGCTGGTAATGTCTGAAAAGGCAAGACTTAATGGAAGATCAGATCTTCCAACTATTTGCGAACATATAACTATTACTTTTATTTTTTGTTGTTTTTTTAAAGCAACACTGTAAAATTCGACTTATTTTATAAAATAATAGGTGATTAAATCAGTACACTTTCTTGATTTAGCACTTCTATTACAAAAATTTTTCAAAGTTACCTCCATATACATCAACCACACATTAAAGATGTTTTAGAAAAGATTTAATAATTTTTTCTTTATTACTTTATTATTCTGACATATGAAGTTAATTTGAACTTTTCAGGTTGCTTAAAAAAACAAAAAATCACACCTGAGTTAGGGAACATTTTCTCTGCCTTCCCTATATATTATATTCTTGCTAGATAACAACTAAATGTACAACCATAATATTATTTCTTTAAAAACAATTTAAAATATACAATCAAAAAGAGGGCTACTAATTTTTCATTATATTCAGCCCATTTTTTTGTTTATTTTCAGTCATCATGGTATAATCGACTAAATAAGTAAAAACAATCGAAAGTCGTTTAAAATAATCATAAATTTTTAACTGACAAAACGTTAGCAAAAAAACGATTTTTGTAGATTGTTATTCATGTTGAAAGTTTTTTTATTTGTTTGTACCCTGCGGGAAAAAAGGGGTCAGTTGATACCTATCACCTGACCGTGTCCTGGAATAAGTCCTTTTCCCGCAGGGTAATTACAAAACACAACACACACACAGAGGCATATATTTTTATTTTCTATGTCTGTATAAATATTTGAACAGTTTCTTGTAATTTGTACTGAAATAGTTTTGTATTAAACAAACTATTTTGATAAAAACAGACAATATAAAAATTTACATTTAATAGAAAATATCAACTCCTACTGAAAGTCTGTACTTTTGCCCAGTGTGTTTTTTGAATGACTGATTTAAAAGTTTTTCATTTAAAAACAAACTCTACGTATTACTTTTTACTAAGTAACAGATAATACCATTTAAAAGAAATGATGTCTCATTTAAAAACCGGTCTACTTACTTCTTATAAAAATTATATTATTTTTGTTATTTATTTTTAAATGTTGTTTATACAACTGATAAAAATAAATGTTAAAATTTTACCTACCAATTCCGTCAAAATAAATCATTATTAATTTATTTAAAATTGTATTGTGTTTTTGTATTTGTATATCTATAAACATATTATGTGTGTATGAAGTTCTTGTAATTCGTATTAAAAATAATATTTTTGTATAAATAAACAATTTAAGTAAAAAATATTTTGAACCAGACAGGTAACAAAATTTGAATTTCTTATAACTGTAACGGAAACAAATAAACTACAAATTTCCGTTTTGTGGGTAAATTTTTAGTAAATTTCAAACAAATAAACAGAAATAAATTAAACTGAAAAAATCGTTGAATGACATTAAATCATTTTGAACAAATGTATAAAAAAGTAAAAACATATATAACTTTAAAATACTATCCTGAGTTCTCTTGAAACTGCAATGTTATTTATAAATTCTAACATGTAATATATTTAAATTTGAAATTTGACAAAAAAAAAAAAAATCAAGTGGAGTTTGACACAGAGAGAAAGCACATGTTCTTTTAGACCAATCCTGTGACATGTCACAAAGGGCAATTTACCCCCTCCTAGAACAAGCCCATGTTAAAGTGACTAGTCTCTACCACAATCAATCGGTCACGTGACGTGTCCTGGGTGGGATAGGTCCTTTACCCGCAGGGTTTCTTCTCAAACATTAGCTTAAACTTTTTAGGGTTTCTATAGCAATCACTGCGTTTTGAAAAATTTCAATTAAATATCGTACAAATAAGAGTATGTATTTACAATGTTTTATTTTAATTGATTTATCACTTAAATAATTTAGAGCTAATTCCTGAATTAAAAATGAAATAATATTAAAGGAATTTAACTTACCCTCAATCTGTTTTCCAGCTGCAGCAGCAGCTGCATTACTTAAGGCAACACTGGCTAAAGGTGATGTAGTTAAGGCGGCACTACCAAACTGTGGTAAGCCTGCAGTTGACATATATGCCGATGCCAAAGAATTTGGATCAGACCCTGAAATAAACAAATGAAAAATAATTCACATTATAATTTAGGGACTAAACTAAAACGGGCATAAAACAAATTTAAAAATATATTGAACATTTTAACAAAATTCAACATGCAACACTGAAATACACTTAACAAAAAAATGTATGACTGCAAAAGGCAAAAATGAAAGGAAACCAAGTAAAATATGAAAAAAAAAAATAAAAAGCAATCAATGTTATACAAATTTAGTAATTATGAAAAACGAATAAAATGTTTGTTTTTTAAAAACAAGTAAATTGCTTTAATTCGGTTCAACTGAATTTTGTTGTATATTCGTCACAATGTTTAAGTCATAAATAATACAATAATTAAAAAAACTAAAGTTTCTTGGAGTGTGAAAAAGTTTTTGAGGTGAAAAAAATTTTTTTTGTTAAACCAAAATAATACATCTGTAATTTTACAGAAAATTTTCTATTTTTCAGCTTACAAACAACTTTGATAAAATTAAAAATATTTTTATGTTAAAAATGAGTAAATCAATAACATTTTGGTTTAATAATTTAGTAAACCTACAAATTATTAATTTAAAATTTTTTAATTTTAAATAATTTGATTCTAAAACGAAAATTAGAAAAAAAAAATTATTTGAACTAATTGCGATGTCCTACATTACCCCACTTCCCAGTATAAACCAAGTTCCCCTTATTTATAAATATAGTGGCTGAAGAAAAATATTATATTCAAATAAAAAAAGTGACTTTTGAACAAATTTTAGTTATTTCGTAAAAGTTATTGAAATGAATATGTTTCTTTCACATTTGTTAAGGTTTTTGTCTGCTTAAAATATTATCCTTTAGACAAATTCGAAAACAAAATTCTAGTTGTTCATAAAACATAACTACTTAAGCCAAAATATATTTAAACTTTGGTAAGAGAAAAAAGAAACAAATTATTTTAACTGAAATAACACAGTTTTGCAACGTAACTAGGTCGTCAGTTTTTGTAAGATTATGTTTTTTTTTACTAATTTTTGCATAAACAAATAAAAAAAAACTGCAACAAATTTTAAAACAAGTATGTACAAAAAAGCGTTGCCAGATTTTAATGCACTTTTTGGAAAAAATTTTTGGATTTTATAGACGATTTTATAGACGATTATCGTTTGTCATCCACTTTCGAAGTTAAGTATCTAAAATATTGTATACAAATTTTAAATTGTTTTCACAAATTTGGTAAAAGACAGTAATTTTGAATTTTATAGTTCAAGAGTTTAGTAAGTAAAATCTTTAAAACGATAGAATTTTAACTTCGCTTCGCGCTTGTCTTATAGAATTTCGGCACAAGTTAATATAATTAATGGTACTCGAACCATTTATTGTGTTTCCAGATCATGTTGGATTCTCTTAAAAATCATGAGAAAGGGCTTACAGAGTAAAACACGGAAGCAGATCATTTTGGATTCTCTTAAAAATCATGAGAGTTAAACACGAAAGCTGTCCAGTAGAAACAATAGCATCGAAGATTAAATTATATTTAGTTCCATTTGATTTTAATTGAAACGATTTCTTTTACAGTCACAGGAAATTTAATTCTTCCAAATTCATTCGATCAAATTCATATATAGGGAATTCAATCAATTTATCTTAAACAATTTTATCTGTTATTGAAATCAATCTTTAAAAATTCAATTAGTTTTTTTACTTAAACGACTATCAATTTGTGAATTTAAACAATCATTAGATTTTGATTGGTCAATTTCAGAATTCAATCGATTTTCTTCATTCCATTCTTAATTTTGGAAAATTTAAACTCGGTTTTTTAAAAATTTTTATCGTTAGTAGAAATTTTTATTCTGAGTTAAACAGCAACATGTTTTTGTCGGCCAATCTTTTTACCAGTTTGTCATTCCGTTTGTAATATGTCGAAATATAGGTTTAAGACCCCATAAAGTATATATATTCGTGATCCTTATGCAATTTTAAGTCGATTTAGCGATGTCCGTCTGTCTGTCCGTCTGTTGAAATCACGATCGCGACGCGAATACGCAAGCGGGGGTGCCTATTTTAACCCAGATTATTGAACATCCTCCCGAACAGTTTGGTATTTAAAATGAGCAAAATCGGTCAAGCGGTTCAAAAGTTATGAGTGAAAATGTGAAGGTACCTCTAAATTTTCCATACAAATTTGTACAATTTTTCTGTATCTATTTTTTTTCTGTTAAGTAAGTAAAAATGTTATTAAGTCTTCTTATTGTTCGATTACATTTATTGTCTTACATACTATGATAACTAAGTTAAAGTAAAAATGAACAATGTTAAAGTCGCTAACAGAGCAGACCTCTGTAAATAACATTGCTAAAACTAAATAACAAAAGTTCGTTACATAAATTGACAAAACATATTCATATTACAGTTCATGCAAAATTTAGTATATACGTATATCATCTTCATCCCCTTTAGTGGAGGGTATTCAAAGATTCGGCACAGCCGAATTTAGCCCTTTACTTGTTTTTTTTTTTAGAAGGCAGGGCTTTAAAGTCAAAAAGATTTTTTTTATAATAAATCAATTACTACTTATTCGATCAGAGGAAAGATCTTATATCTAATAGTAATATATGTCCACACGGATAATTATATTTTTGACCAATTAAAGATTTTTAGTTTTTAAAAGAGAATTTTTTCTTTAAAAGTCAAAATATGACCTTGAAAACAATATCTTCTGTTTACATGAATTATTAGAAAAGATTGAATTGAATGAATTAGGCACATAAGTCAAGTTTTTTATTTTTTTAGAGGTGAAAGAGAAAACAGATTGAAATCTGAAAAAGTTTGCACAGAAAATATATTTTTTACATTTAAATAAAAATAACACTCAACAAAATTTTATATTCAAAATCTTTTAGATTTTATTAATTTTTTTTTTTTCCTTTTCCTCTTAAGAAATAAAAATATGAGTTAGTCTTTTTATCATAAGTCATCGATATATGGCCAACAAAAACCGTCCAAAAAATATGTGACTGTTTTAGGTTATTTTGACCGCTTTGAGTTATTTGTATTGTTTAAAACCAAATTAACACAGAATATTTAACCTAGTAAAATTCATAAAATTGGCTTAATACAGCACTTAACAAGACGATTAAACCATATTTTATTCTGTTCAGTTAAAAATTAATTCAGCTTTTCATCTGATTAATACTTCTAGTTTATTCTTTATTCTTACACTTAAAGTCGTTTGTAAGTTAAAATAAAAGAAAATGTCATTTACTAGTAATGATAATTCATTTAAAAACCGGTCTACTTAATTTTCATTTATATTAAATGCCATTTGTTATTTATTTTTAAATGTTGATTAATCAACTGACACATCTGTAAGAAACAAATGATATAATAAGTTAAAATAAATGTAAAAATTTTACATAGCGATTCATTAAATTGAAATGTTTTGTTTTTTTTTGTACAATACAAAATGTATGTATGCATAGCTATAGACACTTTTTGTCTGAATGTGTTGTGTATGTATGTGTGTTTATGAAGTTCTTTAAATTTGAATTGAAAAATTGTGTATATATAAATACAACCAATTTAAATAAAAAAAACAAATTGAAATTTTTTGTTTTTTTGAAACAGACAGCAAACAAAATTTAAATTTGTAATAACTGTTGCGGATACAAATAAACCACAAATTCCCGTCTTGTGGGTAAATTTTTATTAAATTTCAAACAAATGAAAAAAATAAATGAAACTGAAAAAAATGGGCAAATGATAGTAAATTATTTCGAATATATGTATGAAAAGTTAATATAGATATTTCTTTGAAAAATAAATGTATGTTCCTTTATTTTTAA
Organism: Eustalomyia histrio; assembly: GCA_949748255.1. Taxonomy (NCBI): domain Eukaryota; kingdom Metazoa; phylum Arthropoda; class Insecta; order Diptera; family Anthomyiidae; genus Eustalomyia; species Eustalomyia histrio. The sequence goes on along the minus strand of OX456526.1, from coordinate 53,874,492 downwards.
ATGGAAGGGAAAACTTTTTTATTTAACTACCAATAGTTAACTACATAATATTCTGAGTGTACTACTATTTGTGTACAACTCTGTTTTTTTGTTATAATGACGGTTTGCAGTACTAAAAATTAACATTAAAACACTGCCCCAAAAATATTTTAGTGCTGTCGACAAATCTTTTGCTAACTGGCAAAATCTGGCATTTTAAACTGTCAATGTTAATTGACCTTTACCTGCCAATAAAATGCAGCGATGGAAATTAAAAAAGTGGATTAAGCTTAAATAACAGACTACACAGACAGGTTACCAATGATATATGTCAAATAACCGAAAGGTTATTTTGACATTGCGGTGATTTGCAAAATGAGATAGAAAAATAAAAGAACTCCATATAAATTGTATCGTACATATTTTGTGTATATCTATCCCTTTCTGTGTATTATTGCAATATTAACATTTCCCTTTACTCATTTTCTACTAGCAGCTGTTTCCTGTCTGGGCAGTCTGTGGATTAAATAGTCAAAATAATTTATGATTTAACTGAGAATTCTATAATTATTTTTATGTTATTCTAACACATTGGCTGATATGTCCCTGGTTTAATGAAGAAAACAAAACTTTTTTGGTTAAATTCGATTTTTTTTTATCAACATAGTCTCCTTAAAAAGTGAGCATAATTTCAGCGCTTCTCTAACATTTCAGTACCGTTCTTGTAAAACGATTTATCTTTTGCTTTAATATAGACTACGAGCACATCCTCATCCAAGCCAAATCCCTTTCTGCTGAGTATTTTGTTTTAGGTCTGCAAATAGTTAAAAGTCGCTGGGAGCCAAATTAGAAGAGTAATTAGTGCAATTTTGCTTTCGTAGACTCGTTGCATTGTAGTTTTGGTTCTACTCTTAGCACACGCGGCACCTACTTCGAAAACAGCTTTTTCACAAATTTTCATGAAAGAAAGCCCACGAGTTCCTTTGATAAATTTATGCCCGTAATTTCAAGCAATAGATACCTATCAGTGCTTACATACCTACCGTGTAGACGAAATAATTTTATTGTTTGAAATTACTGGCCTTACACTGATAAATTATCCAAAAGTTTCGAAAAAAATAATCAAGTTTTCGTTATTGTTATTTTGACGTTAATATCGTATTTTTATGCATAGATTATTATAAATATAGAGTGTCAGGTATATTCTGCAACTTTACTTTACAATTTTGTGGACTTTTCTGATGTTTTGCGGCGTCTCTTTGGGCAATCAAAGCGTGGCGCATCATCGGCGTTTATACTACTACGTTTAAATTCAGCAAACCCGTCAATAATGTTTGAAAAACACTTATCAAAACAAACTTTTTTCAACGGTGTATTTTCCTATCAAAAAGCGATATTTTATCATTTATTTTTTCATTGTTTTAAAAATAAAAAAAAAAGTTTTTTCACTAAAACCACTGTAACTTTTGAACCCAACATCAGGTCGTCATAAAATTTTTACAGCTACCTTCTGAGGGTAGTAATTACTAAAGGAAAATTAATTTTATATCTGTGTCGCTAACTGTGTGATTAATAACGAATGGATTAATAAACGAAATGAGACCAATTAAAAATTCATTCCATTAGCATAATTTTTTTTTTTTTTGAGAATTCAATCAAGCAATATTCAATCAAAACTAAAAATTGAATTAAGGATTAAATTCTTTAGGAGCTCTGTACTCGTATGTAAAGCATACTTTTTCATAGTTTGAGTTTTTTTTTTTGAAAATATTTTTATAATTTTTTTTTTGTTGTTGTCGATTATATCAAGACATTCCATTTATATAAATTTCAATTGTATTAATTTTTGTTATAGTTCTTACTATATATATTATTTAATTGCTCGGTGTCTACACATGCAATAAAATTAAAGAAAGCAATTGCCAAATAGATTAAAGAGAAGTTTCAAAATAATGTCAATTACACAGTAGTAGATAACACAGATCCATTTTCTAAGAAATCTCATAGTTTTTCTTCGATAAAGCAAAATTTTATAAACAAACAAATTTTCTAATTAATTAAATAATTAATTAAAATTTTGACCTCTTTTCATTTACTAAAATTAATGTTGCTTATTGTTGGCAACATATTAACATCATATCAACGATATCATAATATTGCAGTAACATTGAAAATAAGTGTCTTTATTGGACAATTGCTTGCTATCATTTCATTGCATGTGAGGGCAATGAGTTGTTGAGCAAACATTTTATTGTGATGACACCGGATTATTAACTAAGCGACGATTTCTATAAACTGGCAACACTGTTATACACACAAGTGATTTTAGTAACACAAAACTAGAGTATTTTTGCTACAACAGATAACGAAACTTTTCTTTACCTCTCTCTAACACAATTACAATGTGTGTGTGTAAAATAACAACTTTTTTTAAGATTTCTCCATCAAAGGAATATAAACGCATACATCTACATCATATGAACTTCATATTATGAACACATTTGTGTAAATGAGTACTTGTGTGCAAAGAGATTTGCACATGAATTAAATTAACAAAACCCCCATAAGATATTTTCACATATAAAGTTAGTGTATCTTAAAAAATTCGTATGTGAATTTTATATTGTTATTATACTATTAGCTTTGTGAAAAAGTCATTAAGTATTTTGAAGAAAAATTTACCAAAGGATTTTTTTGATGGCTTTATCACAATTTTTCAAAATTTTTTCGAATTTCGGCATTAATTACCCAGCAAAAAAAAATGGTAGTCATTCCGTGACTTTAACTTCTTTCATTACTTCCTAAACTTCGGTCGACATTATTTTATGATTTTTTGGTATTATTCTAAGGCACTTCCAAAAGAATTCATGTGTTCATATTTCAAATGCAGTGATCTGGATATAAAGCCGATGCATATCTTAAAATATCACTCCTCATTACTTCTAAAGCATAAGTTATAGTATATCGTATATTTTTTTGAATCTAAAGCATTTATTCGAATTGAGAAAATAGTTCTGATGAACTTTTTTAATTTTTTTATTAAATCATTTTTTATATTTTAGTTTAAAATTTTATGAGGGTTAGAATTTATGCAGTTTTGCAATTTTTATAAAAGTTTTGAAATATCAATCTCTGCATTTTTGCATTATGTATTTTATTTAACACTACATCATTTCGAGTTTTGATTCAGAATTTACCAAAATATTTTTAAAATTGTGTAAAAATTATTTCAAATTGCCAAAAAAATTTTAAAATTGTGCAAAAATTATTTAAAATTGGTCAAAAATATTTTAAAATTGTCTAAAAATGTTTCGAAATTGTACAACCAGTTTTTAAATTATCCAAAAATATTTTAAAATTTGTCTAAAAATTCATTAAAATTTTTGAAAAATGTTTCAAAAATGCTTTTTCCATAATGCAGAATTATTTATTTGTTTTAATAAAGAGTATTTGTATATCAATGCATACATTTCGCTTCTTTAAACTTATTTTTCTGCATTCTTATGAATTAAATTTTCATCAATGCTTATATACTACAAAGTATATGAACATTTTCCACTCATGCATCAGAATACCTAATCATTGTATTATCATTGCTTCCTTAGAGTAAAGTATGAGTAATGCTACACTTGAATACTTCCATCCTATGACACGCTAATGTTAAATTCATCGATGAAACTATTAGAAAAGAAGTGATGCCTTTGCCATAGTAGTCATGCTTTTATTGCTTCTTTGGCAGCTTCATTTTTGCTGGGTAATTACAAATTAAATTCAAATTTTTATAAACTTATTTTTAGAAATTATTTAATTTTACCTAAAAACATTAAGTGGTATTATGAATTTCTTAAGACGTTGTGATAACTTCTATGATAAATTTTGCTAAAGCTAGAAAAAATTAGTTGACTGTAATAAGCAGATTTCTCTAATAAATATATGTTAGAAAGGCAAAATTAAAACTGTTATTTATACAAAATTTTTGTTTTATTTGACTTAATTTCTAGTTAATTGAAAATGACAATCTACCCGATATAAATGAATTTTTAAGTATTTTTTTATATAGTTTTTAATGTGAATAGAAATCTAGGCTTCTCAGCAATATCTCTGTTGATTTTAGAAGGATAGACTGTTATTTGCATTGCACTTAATTTAACTTAAATTTAGCTAATATTCAACATAATTTGCTGAATTTAGTGGGGTAAATTTTTATTTTCAATTGACTATTTTTTTTTCAAATATGACTATCATTTTGTATACGATATTTAACAGTTTATTTTTTCTGTTTTTCTTTTACTAATATTTGGGAAACAAATCTGCTAATTGCAGTAGTTTTTTTACAGGTTCCCTTTTCACTAACTTTGCTTTTTCTGACAATTTTACTACTTTAATTTCATCAGTGTAGTCAATATTGACTTCCCAAAAAAGCATTTTTTACTAATCAAACCCACCTAAAAAAATTTATAACATTTTATGTGAATTCGTGTCATTATCAGTACTTACAATAACTTTAACTAACTCGCGGAAATTGAATTGTGCTATGTTATTTTTTTAGCTACATTATAAATCTACTTTAGTGAAATTATTTTGTATGTAAGCCAATATTTGTGAAACATAAAAAAGTTTATCTTGTTGTTTTGAAAACAACTAAATTATATTAATATGTATTAACTTCACAATTTGTTTACCTTAGGGAGAAAGTAAAAGCAAAAAATTAATATAAATCTGAGGGATATGTGATTTTATACAAAACAACAAGATATTAGAAAACTCAGACTCAGTCTTTCAAAGGTTAAACATTTAAAAGGTTAATTCATGGACACAGAAAACTTAAGTGCCAACAGAATTGAAAATTATATTTTAGTTTTTAATTATTTCACTTTGCGGCACCAAGTACATTAAAACTCGTTTCACACTAACTGAAGATGAATTCCTAGATAATATGAAATAATTTGAAAGTCTCGACGTTTTATCAACAATTATATTATGAAAAACATCTGTTAATACGACCTCGCTTAAGACGAATACTCGCTTAAAATTAACAGTTTCTGACAGTTCTAGAAACAAAAGTTAATATTACTCTTAAAATAGTTTGTAAGTTAAAATAACAGAAAATTTTATTTACAAGAAATTATATTTCATTTAAATGTTGATTAAATCAGTTAAAATAAATGTCAAAATTTTACCTACCAATTCCTTAAAAAATAAATGATTTTATCATTTATTTGAAATAGTTTCTGTTTTTGTATTTTTGTTATTTTTTTAATCTACAAAATGTATGTATACATGGCTATAGACACTTTTAGTGTGAATGCGTTTCTGTATGTATGTGTGTTTATGAAGTTATTATAATTTGAATTGTAATAATTTTGTATATAAGCAACCAATTTAAATAAAAAACAAATTGGAATTTTTTGAATATAATTTTTTGAAAAAGACAACAAACAAAATTTTAATTTTAAACAACTATAACGGATACAAATAAACCACTAATTCCCGTCTTGTGGGGAAATTTATATTAAAATTTAAACACATGAAAAAAAATTAAACTGAAAAAATCGGTAAATGATAGTAAATTATTTCGAACAAATGTATGAAACAGTTAAACTGTTTTCAATATATTTATATTTTTTTTGAAGTTAAATCAAACTCTGTTAAATTGAAATTTTCGCAATTTTTTTGCAGAAAAACTTTATTTTTAAAATAAATTTATTTTCTTCATTCTATTGAATATTTTTCTAAGCCATATTAAATATACACAAAATAACATAACATTGTAGTTTTTATTTTCATAAAAAATGTTTTTCCGAAATTCGTCAATATTAAAAAATTGTTTTTCAATAAAAAAATTTCACCAAAAAAATTTTGTTCAGCAAAAAAAAAACTACAATTTTATGTTATTTTCTGTATATTCAATAGAGTTTGAAAACTATCCTATGATAGATTTAAATTCAAAAATGATACCAAAAGTATGAAAGTATCAATTTATGGTACTTAACCCTCTACTGCATGAGGAGCCATGAGGATGGCTTTTCATTTTCAAATTCAAATTTTGATCGAAAAATAATATTTACGAAAAATAATTGTTTTCGAAAAGCCTAATTAGGCCTTTATGAATATGAGACGAATGTTGCTTTCTCTTTTCTTTACATAGCTGCATAGAAAACTTCAACAATAACAACAGTGCAAGTTGTCACAGATTGAAAATACACAAAATAAAACATTTATTTTACATGTAATTTGGTAATCTTTTATATTTTCCAATTGTGCATGTAGAACTCATGAAATCACGCATTTCTTAGAACAGCCATATATGGCTTCACAGAAAAATTCGTCCAACTTTGGTGTGCCACATTAAGCTTCTCATGCATTTACCGATAATAATTAAGGAATTTTGTTTACATATTTTTCATAATATGAACTCTTTCCATGATATCAGCGATGACTACAAAACGATTTTATTCGATTCCCTGTAATGAATTAGAAAGTGGTACAGAAATACCTGAGTCAGGCAATGAATCAGTGGCAAATCAGTGATAACTGAAACGGATGAAAGCAGCGAATTTTATTCTGGGGATGAGGATCCGCTGGTCAGATTATTTACGAAAAAGAAAAAATGTCAAAAGAGGGAGCAGAAAATAAGCTGGAAGGAAACTAAATTTGGTATATACAAGGAAGAAGATTTACCTTTTTTGGGAACCAAGGAATTGCCAGAGGTGATGTCTAAATTGGAAACCCCTATTGATTTTTTCCCCGATGAATTACTTGACATGATTGTAGAAAAATCCAGCAGAAAGTGTTTTTTTGTATTTTTTTATAAATGTTCCTTATACTATTTTTAGTTACTTTAAATTGCTTAAATAAAATATAAATATAAAACAAAATAAAAAATAAAAAATTTAAATTATCTTTGCTGCATGAAACGCAGTGCATATGAAGTCATATATGGCAATTTTTTTTCCAAAAAACTGACCTTCTTTTCTCAAAAAATTTTGTTTGCATATCTTAATTATTCCATTTAAAAAATAAATCAAACAAAAATAAATAATTTTTTAGCTGGATCATAATGCATGCATTATAGGGTTTAGTATTGAAATTATAAATGTTAAATACGAGCGCCAACTCCAAAAAACGACTACCACCACTTAACCCATTATAAGCCATTGTACTCAACTGAGTACACCTTGACTTTTTTAGATTTTCTCTGACACTATTTGTCCTATAATTTAAGTAAAATAATTTTCTGAGAGCCAACTAAATTTAGAAATTAGAAGCAAAAGCTTTTTCTAATTTAATACTGTTATTATTGTTTAAATCTACATCGTTTGATGGCAATTGAAAAATATAAAATTTTTCAACATTTTTCTTAAAGGTAAAAATTTAATTATTGAAATTTGTAATAAAAATTTAAATATATGTGTAATTAGTGTTTATTATTTAATTAGGCACTAATTGAACCTGTCGAATCAAATTTTACAACAGCGAATTTCAAAACGGTGTATGTGGGATAGTCGGTTTCCACTTTTTGCTCCTTGAGAATTTACAAGGATATTTTAAATTTTCTTTCAATTTCGATTTTACTTAATTCTATGTGATGCCTTTGCCTTTAACATAAATATATTTTTTATTGAATTTTCCCCTCCAAATTTTATTTGGCCATTAATAGGTTAATCAACTGTAATAAATTTAGTTTTAATAGTAGAATGCCCTGCTAGTTAAAAAATGTGCCAAATTCGAGCTAATTAATTTTAAAAATTACAGAATTTATACAGTTTACTTACAAATTTCTATTGCTATTTTCAGAAATCATACGATATTACAAAATTTTGCAAGGCGAGTTGCTAAAATAGGCAGAGCGATGGATGGACGGACAGAAAGACGGATAAAAAGGTGATGTTGTGTTAAGGACAAACTCATTAACTGCAATATAAAATCTACCTAAGGGCTTTAATTTTATAATAAAACAATACAGATAATTCTCTTTTCTTCTAATAATATATTTTTTAAAATCTAAATGCCTAAATTCTATAAATACCAAATTCCTACATATATTAAACATAAATTTATGAAACATTCCTTTAAAAATTATAAAATTAAACTCTGTTATCTTTATTCTATTATAATAAAAAATTTTAAAGGTCCGGTCATTGTCTCAAGCATAAAACACATAAATTTTATAATCAGCTTGAAAACAAAAAAAAAATAAGACAACTCTCATAGAAAAACTTATGGCAGCGAAAGTTTTTCTACGCATTCTTTTGAAAAGAATTATTACACCAAACCTCCTAAAAAAGGAGAGAAAACACCACCAAAGGCTGTAACACAGTTTTTTCTTCATTCGCTTACTTTTAAGGCATTAAATATTGTCCAAAAAAAAAATAAATGTCTAGCACTAAAGAATAGTGGAACGTAATAATGTATGTACTCAGGACAATTTTTGTTAAAATTTAATAACGAAATTTTTTTTAGATTAATAAAAAATCCATTTTTTAGTAAGCATGTTGTAAAATATTTTTTTTTTTAATAATTTTGTTAAACTGTTTATAAATTCAGTTTATACTTAACCCCAATAATAAAGTAAGTATGTTAAGGTTTAAGGCCTTAAATTAAATACAAATTGATAAAAAGGTTTTAAATTGTTTTGAAAAAAATTTTAAATTATTTTTAAATAAAGCAATTTAGAAACCAGAATTTAGTTTAGATTTTATTCAGCCAGTTCGCGTCGAACCTTGGGACACCCTTATCGTTCATACTGAAGCCTAAAATAGATATTTTTATATTATTTTCAGTATGAATGTAGTATTATTCATATGACCCTTAACCGATTTAAAGTATCAATTAATTTATATACAGAAAGTTCTATCAGTCTTTTTGATATAAATGTTTACTATTTGTTTCCGAAGTCTACATTAAAGTCATAAATCTCAGTCATTACTGAGTAAAAAAAAACTGTAAAAACTAAAAATCCTTCAAAACACATCTTGTACCACTGTGTAACAGCTGAAGTAGAAAAATAATGTTACTATAACCATACACAAAAAGAATAGATATAATTTCATATAACAAAAGAATAGATGAAACGAATGAATGGAGTGAACATACGGCCATAATAGGCATGTCACTATGTTAGCAAAAAATTGCAAAGAATTATTGCAATTGTTATCCAATGTAAGAAAAAAGAAATGAGTCAAAAAAAAATATATATAAAATCGAGAATGCTGACTATAAATTGCCCTATACAGTCAACTATTATTTGGGTATGAAATTTTAGTGGAATAAAATGAACCTGTATAAACATTTGTTTATAAATGGGTAAACAATTAATAAATTACTTAGAAATTTTGACTTTGCCTGATGTAAGGAATATTTATGAGAATATATATAAATAATAGTCAATTCGGTCACTAAGTCCAACGATGGCAAATTACGGATATTGTTTACCAAATTCGAGATAAATCCCAGCAAAACCACAAATTTACAAATAATGTCTAAAGTTATGTATAGCCATAGGGGCCGATGGATTAATTTACAAATTACTTCATTGATGAATTTTACAGGTGATGAGCCTCAAAGTAATATATATACCCATTACTTTAGAGGTGATAATGTAAGGGGTTACTTATATGGTTACGAGAATGGAAAAAGTAATGTGTCTAACAATTGATTTTTCAAAAAGTGAAATTTTTATTAAAAAAAATTATTACAAATATTTTATTTAAAATATTTGTAATTAAAAATAATGTGGTCAAGATTGGAATCGAACCAGGGAAATCTGGTTGCCAGCCAAGAACTCTACCCACTGAGCTATCGACGCATATAGTATTTGATTGCTTTAAACTTAAATGAATTGTTGCGCTTTGTTTTTCTCTAGTGTTGTAAAAACAAATATACATTACCCTTTTGCTTACAAAAAAACGAAAAGTAATGTATCTAAAAATGGATTTTCAAAAATATTTCAATTATTAATTTACATTTATAAATCATATATCAATAATGAGTAACTTATTACTTTATGCTTGCAAATAATGAAAAAGGTAACGAGATATCTTTACAAGGTAACGGATGAGAATATCGCACCCATTACCAAAGTTTTGCTGGGATTCTTATGATTTTTTTAGCTATAGTCACATTAAAACTTATTTTTTTTAACTCTGCTATGAGGACGAGCTTCCAGCAAAATCAATAGGGGTTGGCATTGGGCTTTTATTAATCAGTGTACTAAATTTTATAGCAAAATCTTTATATGAAACGTCCCAATTATAATAAGTACACATTTTTAGGGGCCTTTATATAGACCATAGATCCAAACTTGTCGCGATTAAAAGAAAAATCTGTACTATTTGCTCTTGAATAAGTACGCCACAATGCATTAAGTGGGTTTCAAAGGTCCACAAAAGCTTTTTTACTGAATTTTTAACTTAAATATTTAGCAAATATTTTATTTAAACATTTTGCGACCTCATTTCTTTGACCCATCAAAAAAGTTATTTCGACGTAGTCTGGATGACCCAAGACTGGTTCTTTTGAAATTAAAAAAAAAAAAAACAATTTTTCTCCAGTAGTAGATGTATAAAGCTCATGCTTGAACGTAGGAAGGTCAAGTTTTCACCACGTATTGTTGTGATAAAAATAAAATCATTCGTTTATGCACTAGATAATGCTATTTTGAAGAAGTATACAAGACTTTAACAGCATCAGTTCACGACTTTTTGAGAAATTATGACCACCTACTTCAAAAAAAAGTTGCGAGTAAAAAGAAACTTAAGTAAAAAGATACATTTTCTAATCATCGATTTTGGCACCATAAAGTCAGGAACCTGCTGCCGTGGCAATACCCAGGACATACTTTTGCTCTTGCTGTGACGACTACGAATTTTTTAAATCCACCTATCCTCTTAAAATATCTTTTTAAATGCAACTATCCAAGCAGAAAAATACGATAGGCACAGTATTGGCCAGACACCGGCAATGGTAGCATTTGCGTTAGCAAAACGTAGGATTAACATTCTTCACAGTAATGTCCTGATGCCCGGTTGAAAAGCAGTATTTTACGAGTACTAATCTTTATATACGGTTTTCAATTTCTTGCTGGGTTGAATTAAGTCCAAACATAGACCGACTGAAGTTAAAATTAATAAACTTATTTTTTGCTCGATATCAATCAGTTAGAAAATTTAATTAAAATTGCCTGTAGCGTGTGAACAAGAGCAAAAAGACAGACGGACAGGCTGGCGGACAGATTGACTTAAGAAGTGATCTGATCGGTATACTGAAGGGTGAGTTTAGGTCTAATATTTATTTGTGTTACAAACATCAACAGAAACTCATCATACCCTTTCTACATAGTGATGTAGGGTATAAGGATAGAAATATTTTATAATATCCTGTAATATTTTTAAATTGATGTTTAAGTTTATTAAAAAAAAAATTATGTAATGATAATATATATTTATTTCGGAAAAGTAAAAGTTGGGGAATAATCAAAATATTTCAGCCAATTGCTTACTAGCTGGCGACATTTACAATTTACAATTTAACACACCTATAGTCACAGTAATTTTATGCTAAGCTTTTAATAATGGACCCCCACTGGTTTAGGAGAAGTTTTCCACTAGACTCCAAAATAGGGACTAGTGGAAATTAAAAATTTATAAATTAATTTTAAAACTGTTATATTTTTTTATATTTTTGATAGCCTTTGGCAAAAACACGTTTTCATACCGAGATAAGTTGTTATATAATAGAACTAAAATATTCTACTGTTTATAATTCGTCTGCAGCACTAGATATTTTTGTTAGACGAAGCCGTTTTTATAAGCAGTCAAGCTTATAAGACTACTTATTTAATTACGTCAGATGTAAAGTACACTCAGAATATTATGTAGTTAACTCTTTGTTGTGTAATAAAAAAGTTTTCCGTTCCATTTAAAAATAAAGGAAAATACATTTATTTTTCAAAGAAATATCTATATTAACTGTTTTATACATTTATTCGAAATAATTTACTATCATTTACCGATTTTTTTCAGTTTCATTTATTTTTTTCATTTGTTTGAAATTTAATAAAAAGTTACCCACAAAACGGAAACTTGTGGTTTATTTGTGTCCGTAACAGTTATTACAAATTTAAATTGTTTAAAAAAAAAAATATTCAAAAAATTTCAATTTGTTTTTTATTTAAATTGGTTGTATATATACAAAATTTTTCAATATAAATTACAAGAACTTCATAAACACACATACATACACAAAAACATTTACACAAAAAGTGTTTATAGCTTCATATGCATACATACATTTTGTATTGTACGAGTATATTAAAAAAAAAATACATAAACGGAAATAATTTCAAATAATTGGAAAAAACATTTATTTTTTAAGGATTGGTAGGTAAAATTTTGACATTTATTTTAACTGATTATATCAGTTGTTTCTTACGGATGTGTCAGTTGATTAATCAACATTTAAAAATAAATAACAAATGTCATTTAATTTAAATGAAAATTAAGTAGGCCGGTTTTTAAATGAAATATCATTTCTTTTAAATGATATTTTCAGTTATTTTAACTTACAAACTTTTTTAAGTGTACACATAGTTTTATACACCAATATGCTGCACGAATAGGGAGAAATTTTAACCACACCTAAAATAAAAATTTCGATGTGATCTTTCAAAATGCCAACACACGTATATTTTTTATTGTCTCCTCCGTTGTGTGAACCCCGTAATTTTGTTTCGTGTGGTACTTTGTAGGCAAATCTAAAAAAATCCAACAGATTTTTAGACAAAAATTTTCTTTTTTCCTTTCAATTGTTTTTGCAATTTCTGGTAATTTATTAATTTCTTAATGGTTTTTAAAATTTTGTAATTTTTTTTCAAAAAATGTGTTAATTTAACACAAAAATTACCTGAAATCTTCAACAGATTTAATGGTTGTTTAAAAGAACAAAAAATTAAAAAAAAACTCCATCTACACTAAGGCACTAAATAAGCTTGCAAACGTGGGTAATTGTAATCCATATCCCTAAAATCAACAATAAATAACCTTTAGAATATCAATTTAATAAACTCCTCAATTATCTTCATCATAATTCTTTTCTTCCCCCTATTTATTTTGAATAACAATTGAATTTTTCATCTAAAGTAATTCTAGGTAAATTGTAGTAATGACATCAAAAACTTTTAGTATATTTTTCCTCTTATATCAAACTATATAATTTTATGATACAACAATATCATGCTATATAATATTTTCATAGTGAACTTGATTTTACGCTCAGTTGCATGTTTACAATCCTTGAAGTTTTCTCTGTGTGTGTGTTTTTTTTTAATTTTTATATTATTTTTATATTATTATGATGAAAAAATATAAAGATGAATATGTATACTGAAGAAAAATATAAAAAAAAGAACAAAAAAAAACTTTAAATGCACATCTTTGGTAACAAGTTGAGCAAAGTCAACCACCCAGAAGTGAATTGGTTGGTGATGGGTTTTGCAACATCTGTAAAATGTTATAGTTTTATGTTATGTGAAAATATTTATGGTATAGTTCAAACAAGTTAATTTAACGATTATTTAAAGATATAAAAAAATGAAAATTTTAAATTATTTTATATTAAAGTTTCTTAATTTAGTTTTACTCCAGTGGAAGACAAATCTATGTAATTAGGGTTAATTAATTGAGATCTCTAAAACTTTTTTAAACTTTTATTTTGTTGAAATCCCTAAAATCTATATTTGCATGCAGAGAAGAAAGATGGTTGGGGTAATCACATTCGAAGACCATCATATATATTTGAGTTTATGATTTTACCAACAATAATTGTACTTTAATATAGTTATCATATTATATTAATAAGATGACCATAATTTTACAATAATATTGTCCCTACAGTTATATTGTAAATCGAAATTTTGAAAAAGTTCTTTTAATTTAAGAATACTCACATAGTACTAGTACAAACACTCACAAAATATTTTTCGTTACTGACTGTAGTTTATTTAAAAAGTAATAAGAAGAGTGTTTTTAAATGAAGTATCAATTGAAATTCAAAGAAATATATTTTTTAACTATTTAAATCAGTCATTTAAAGCACAAATTATAAAAAATACAGACTTTCAGTAATTCCTTCATTATCGTTTATAGTTGTTTAAATACAAAATAATTTCAATAAAAACAAGTAAAAAAGGCTTAAATTCGGCTGTGCCGAATTTTGGAATACCCTCCACCAATGTTCTCTTGTTTTTGATGCAAACAATGTAAAAAACTTTTGAAGTAAAATTATGGAGGTGAAAAACTTTTTTGGATGCAGAAACGAATTTTTTTACGGGAAAAAAATTTTGAGGTGAAAAATTTTTTAGGTGAAAAAAATTTTTTGTGGTGAAAAAAAATTTTAGTGGTGAAAAAAATGTTTCGAGGTGAAAAATATTTGAGGTGTACAAAATATTATTAATTTCTAAGCGATTGGTGAATTAAATATGAGAAAATATATTATATACCAGTCGCTACTATAAAATTGTACTAAAATACACCAATTTGTATGGAAAATTTAGAGGTATCTTCACATTTTCACCCATAACTTTTTAACCGCTAGACCGATTTTGCTCATTTTCAATACCAAACTGCTCGGGAGAATGTACAATAATCTGAGTAAAAATAGGCATCCCCGCTAGCGTCTTCGCGTCGTGATCGACATTTCAACAGACAGACAGACAGACAGACAGACGGACAGACAGACGGACATCGCTAAATCGACTTAAAATTGCATAAGGATCACGAATATATTCTTAGACCTATATTTCGACATGTTACAAACGGAATGACAAACTGATATATACCCTCACCATATACATATGGTGGAGGGTATAAAAATATGAGTGTGTGTGTTGTGTTTCGTAATTACATACAAATAAAGTAAACTTTAAATTTAAGAAAATAAACTACTAAAATCTTTTTTTTTTTAAAAATTGATAATATTTTAACATTCAACTGTTTTAACTACATTTGTCGATTATTAAACAATGATCGAAAATAAACAACAAAATGTGCTAAATATAATGAAAAATCAGTAGTTCTCTTTTTGAAATATATTTCTTGAAGGAATTTGATATTAAAGACTTTTTCAACAAAACTTTGTTGATTCTATGGAATCTTTTTAAGAAATATACTTGAAAAAATTTTTAAATTCTAAGAACATTTTTAAATAGATAATAGAAAAATTCTGAAATTCTAAATACATTTAAAGATTTTTTTTAGATAGTCCTTAGAGTATGAGAATTTTTCTTTTAAAAAAGTCCTTAGAATATAAGAGTATTTCTACTAGAAAATTTTCTTTGAATAGAAGTATTTTTCATGATCAGATGCCCATTTTTCAGAATTTGAAAATTTTACTTTAAGGAAAAGTCCATAGAATCAAAAAATTTTTCTATGAAAAAATTTCCAAAAATCTAATTCACAAGAAATGAATTAATAAACATTTTTATAATTTTTAAAATTGTTTTTATTTCAAAGAATTAAAAAATTTAAAATCTTTGTAAATAATCATTTTGACAATGAATTAATTAGTGTAAATTATAATGTTATATATTTAACTGCTGGAAACAAGACAATTTTATGACTGCAAATGTTAAGGTCAGGTTTTATTTGATTTATAGTTATGCATTTATTGTTGTCAGAATTTTATATTTAGTTGCATAGTATGATTACAGCCAATCATGTTATAAAATAGAAAGTTTTAATTATGAAATAATAAAACATTTACTATAATAAAGATGGTGGCCACCATATTGATGTTTAGAACCTATTTATAAACCAATAATTTGATTGTGACAACCCAACCCGAATGCAGCAATCATAATATAATGTTGCCATCATATTTTTGCTCTGCTTGTGGCTTTTAAAAGTTTTGACATATTTTAAGGTGATTTTCTTTAAATTTTATTACTTAGCTTTCCTTTAGTTAAAAATATTTTTTTTTTAAATATGGAATTAGGAATATATTATTTGGAAATTTTTATTTTAATATATTATTATAAATTTATATTGCAGCCTTATACTCGCATCCTTTAGTAGTTATAACAAACATATATTTATATAAAAACAAGGTTACGTTGTGCTACACACCCCGTTAAGTTTTGTTACACTTAAGCGTGACTTAACATTTTAGTTACAGCATTACATTAATGTTTCGTACGAGATCATGAAATGTAAGTACATATCTATGCGGCAACGTATATAATATTTTAAAGAATGCTAAAGTGTATAAAGAAATGACAGAGATTTTATTGTGATTAATAGGATGTCTCTTAAATTTTGAATTGTTAAATTTTCATATTCCAATTGATCTCAAATGGTGGGGGCGGTACGGGGGATAGGCACGTTTTGAGATATCAATTCTATAAAATTTTGCTGAAAGATCGGCCACGTCGCCAAGTTGTGACAACAATAATATCATTAAGGAAATTAATATACTGAAAAAAAATTCAGTTTGTGGTTAAAAATTTTTTAGGGAGCAATTAGGGAACCCAAAAGAAATGACCTGCCAAAAAAACAAAAATAAAAACTACTTTTTTTCAGCCCCTAAAAGGAATTGTTTCACAAAAGTTTACATAAATTAAAACCTTCAAAAGTGGAACATTTCTGTAGAGTACTAAGCGAGTTAAATGAGTACACGGCACTTTTAAGGCTTTAATATTACCAAAAAAAGTAGTTAAGTGAATTTATGAAAGTTAAAAAAAAATATTAAGATGAAAAACTTTTTTGGCTGTGAAAACAATTTTTGTAGTAGAAAAAAATTTTTGAGGTAAAAAAAAATAGTGGTAAAAAAATTATTGTAGTCAAAAAAAAATTTTTGGTGAATAAAAAATATTATACTTTTCTTAGCGACTAGTAAAAAAAATTAAAATACACTATTTTGTCTCGAAAATTTAGAGGTAACTTCACATTTTCACTTATAACTTTTTAACCGCTGTACCGATTTTGCTCATTTTCAACATAAAACTGCTCGGGACGATGTACCTTAATCTAGGCGAAAATAAGCACCCTCACTTTCATCTTCGCGCAGTGATCACCATTTCAACAGACACAGGCAGCCAGACAGACAGAGGGACATCACTAAATCGATTAAAATCGCATATGGACCAAGAATAAATTTATACTTTATGGGGTCTTAACCCTATATTTCTTCATGTTATAAACGGAATGGAAAACTGATATATACCCTCACCATATATCGTGCAATTAGATTCAGTATTTGAAATTAAAATTATATACTTTTTATGACTGTCAATAAATAAAAGAAAATTAATTTTTTGTTATATCACATTTTCAAATTCTTAAAGCGCTTATCGGCCTCCGCCCATACCTGTAAATAATTAAAACAATAAAAATTAATTAAGTTAATTTAAATATTCACAAAAAAAAAATATTTTGAATTTACTGTAAATACTGCAATGTTTAATTTTTTCTCTTTTGGTTTAAAAAAAAAAATCTTGTAAATTTTTTGACAATAAAAATAATTGAGTTCATAGGCTGACCCGAAAAAGGTATTTATAAAACAAACACCAGTTGGTTCATTTAATGTTAATTTATTTTAAATCATTTGGGGGTTTCTTCAAGTAAGGAACAAAGTTATTATTTCGCTTATTTTTATTAAACCAATGTAAATTTCTTTGTAAACAAAAAAAAACAGATAAATATTTGAGATGATTCTCGTTATCTTATTTACTTTAAAGCTGGTGTAGATATAAAAACTATAATCTATAGTAAAGCCTAGAGGGAACGCCATAAAAACAATCTGATGTTAGTATTTGGTACACGCAGAACATTTTGTTGTTATCTGTTTGTACTTTAATAAAAAAAATTTCAGTTCAGTTAAAAATAAAGCAATATACATTTATTTTTCAAAGAAATATTCATTTTAACATTTTTATACATTTGTTCAAAATGATTTACTGTCAGTTACTGTTTTATTAGTTTCATTTATTTTTTCCTTTTTTGAAATTTAATAAAAATTTACCCACAAAACGGAAATTTGTGGTTTATTTGTTTCTATTACACTTATCACAAATTTAAATTTTGTTTGCTGTCTGTTTAAAAAATAAAGTAAAATATACAAAAATTCGAATTTTATGCTTTATTTAAATTGTTTGTTTGAATACAAATTAAATGAACTTCATAAGCACACATATGGTCATTCACACAAAATGTGTCTATAGACCAGAGATCTTCAAAACACCGCACATGTGCGAATGCTCTCTCACAAATGAAGAGAGCATGAAAGATAATTTGTATTTTTATTAATTAAAAACATTTAGTCTCATTTGAGGATTCATGTGCGCAGGTTGTGTAGTCGCTTGTTGCTTAAATGCAGGGTGCCATTATGATCTTAGATTATTCATAAGAGCAGGTTGTGTAGTCGATTGTTACTAGACAAGATTTTTAATATAAAATGGGGAAATTCTTTTTTATTTGCCGAAAACTACTTCTACTTTTTCGAAAACTACACACTGTGATGGGTGATCAGACCTCGAAATAGATAAAACTTTATTAAATCAATTCGCGAAAAAAAATAATTCTTTTTGTAAATTAGAGGGTTGAGTCAATATTTTATAAATCAATTTATTAAATCAGATTTCAAATCATAGTTGATAAACCAATTTCATTTGATTCTTTTTTTTGATTAATTTGAATCAAATAATTTCAAACATAATTCGCGAATTAAAAAAAGATTATTTTGATTTGCTGATTAAAACAATATAAAAAAATCATTAAAATTGATTTGCAAATCGCCATTTTGTAAAATGGTAATTTTTTGAATTACCGGTATCTCAAAAACTAAGCTCTAGTAGAGTATTAAAATACTCCGATAGTAAAAATAGGCCATGTCTAGAAGAAATCCCGAGGAGGTTTTGAAATTAAATTTATCGTGATTTAAAAAAGATATTTTAATTGGCGAATCAAATCATATTAGAAAATCAAAATAATTTTTTTTTGATACGCGAATCAAATCAAAATCGAGTTGATTCTTTGATTTAAAATTTAATTATTCAAATTTATTTATGTCCTTTGATGTAATTATTATTAAAATCAACTTGATTCTTATAATAAGATAAATATTGAAAGAAAGGTATTGCCGCTTACGAGTATGACGAGTATGGAAAATTATCAAATAATTAAGACTCATTATTTGAGTTTTAAATCTTAAAAAAAAACCTTTTTATGAAAAAATAATAAATAATTGACAAGAATCTTACAGAACAGGTTTATTTTTGTTTATTTTTAAAATAATAAAAAAATTATATAGACCTTTCCAAGCTTTTGTTTATTTAACATTAAATGTTTATTTGAATTTTATATTCTATAATTTTATAATTTTATATTGTGTAATGTTATTTTTAATATATTTATATCACACGTGGCGATTGTGCGAATTTTATTTCGAATTTGTTCGGGGACATCGAGAAATATATCTTGGTAACCCTGGCAGAGTGAAAAAAAAATTACGCTCAAAAACAAACAACCAACCCAAACATAAATGTGAATGTATGTGTATACATGTATGTATGTGTATACATTTTTTAGATTAAAACGCATACAAACATATAACGTAAAAAGTAAATAATTTCTAATAAAAGAACAGTCATTTATGTTTACGGAATTTTTAGGTAAAATTTTAACATTTATTTTTAACTGAATAATCATTTGTTTTTACTGATATGTCAGTATTTTTAAACACCATTTAAAAAAAATAAACAAAAACCACTTGATTAAAATGAAAAGTAAGTAGACCGAGTTATAAATGCAATCTCATTCCTTTTTAATGGTATTTTCTGTTATTTTAACTTACCAGCTATTTTAAGTCTAGTATTTGAAAATTATTTAACTTTCAACCATTGGTCTTATGATAGTTTTCAATTAATAATATATTTTCTGTTTTATAATTTAATTATATTTCCAAATAATAACAAAAATATATGATGATTTTGGTGAGTTATGTTCCAACAATTTTTAACTGGCACTTTGTTACACAAACATATTTTCCCTATTACAAGTAACATTAAAATTGCTATTAAAAAATTTTTAATAGTATTTGTGTATATTAGTTGAATTTTGTTGATCAACCTAAAACGAAGACAAACAAAACGATACAATATTTTTGCTTACATTCTGACAAATATCTGACAATTAACGACGTATAAAGTGTCAATGTAAATTTTGTTTATGAGATTTCATAACACGTATAGGAACAAAACGAGCCTAATGTACATTATGCTGTACAATTGAACATCATTGTTGAGAAAATTTTTTTTATTTTTTGTTTTTATTTGTTAAACATAATTTTAACATTTACTGTTATTTAACAAAAAAGAAAATAAACCGAACTTAAAAACACTTAAGAAAAAACAATAAAAACGTTGACATTTATAATTTTAACTTCTGTTTTAAATATTTTCTCACCTGTACTGGCGGTTTTTCCTAATAGACCTGCTTCGATAAGTGTAAGTGTTGCATGTAGATTAGATAAATTTAAGATATAAAAAATAGAATAATTAAATCATTAATTTTAACCAATATAATATTTTAAACATATGTATAAGTAAAACGTATGTATTATGCAGACAATGTTTTAATGTAATAAGGTTTAATATTAAATGTTTTTATGATTTTGGTATTGAGTAATTTCAAGTAATACTTTTACATAAGTTTTTCTATGAAATAAATTATTCAGTTCAATTTCTTCGACCTTTTTAATACAAATTCCAGGTAATAAGTATTCAAGCTCAAGGTCTATTTTATACAAAATTATTTATTTGTCATCCAATATTTCGCTATCTCAATGGATAGCTTCTTTAGGGATTTTTTGTTTTTTAATTTTAAACAAATTTTTTAACAAATCAAAATTTATGAAACAACAAAATTGTCAATCCCTAAATAAGCTATCCATGAAGATAGCGAACTATTGGATGACAAATAAATAATTTTGTATAAAATAGACCTTGAGCTTGAATACTTATTACCTGGAATTTTCCTATGAAATTTTAGAAAAATAAGCAACTGTCTTAAGGTGTTTTAAAGGTACGTTTTTTTTTGTTTAATTTTAAAATAAAATTAAAAAAAATTAACTACCCAAACTTTTTAAACTACCCGCGTATATTTTTAAAAACACTAAAGTAAAAATATTATCTTTTGTTTCTTTTATTACAAATCATCAAACGTTGTTAATACAAAAAAATAACAAAAATAATTTTTCAATTATTTAATTAAATTATTTTAAAATATATCATTACAATTAAGTTGAAGTCAACAATCCCATTCATATCGTAGTGCAGGGAATGTTAAAAAAAAAAAGAAAAGCACACAACATAATGTTTTGTGGTCTGAGGGATTACAATTATGGTATTTACAATATCCGGCAATCAACAACTAGTGATAATGTATGGTCATGTGTATGGAAGGAAAGTTGCATGTATTGTAATGTATATTAGAGTAAGCCGAATCTGAACAAATTATGAATATTAAAAGTAAGTTTTTATTTCAGTTATATTCTTTCGTAATATCTTGTCCGTGACCCTGGACAGTGGGTTGCTGATGAAAAGGCCTGGTATTGTCATGTGGCCACGGAGGTCACCTCCTTTAATATAACCAGATTCCCGGAGACGCAGAACACACATACAGGCGTCCTTAGTTACAGAGATAAAGGTAAACTAAATTCGTTTAGGTTGACTTAGGGTAATCTGAAGTCAAGATACACTTCACTACCATTCCATGTCCAAAAATAGGAAAAACATACACTTAAGCCCAAAAGTCGACTTGTTGTGAACTTTCATGTAGCTTAGAATTTTTTTGAGGATCAGACCACTTCCTGACCTCAAACACTCGAAGAAAATAAAATAAACTAAATAAGGATTTGATGTATTTTAGTTTTCGATGCACTCTAAAGTACATTGAGAGATTGTGTAAAGCTACGTATAAAAGGAAGTGTAAAATCCCAGGTGAAAATTTGTTTTTTATTTTTAATTTTTCTGCTGAAAACATTACAGCATATTATCGATCAGATGAATCACATAAGACCACGAACAATCTGCTGAGATTGCGGCAGTATGCTTACATTAAGGCTATATCTGTGAAGACTACATAGTAGTAGGTGGTTTATCGAAAGGTCTTCTTTGAACTCATTAATTTATAAATAATGTCACGATCAGTAGTCTTATCCAGTCTCAATAGCTTTTCACGTGAACAGGATATTTATTGCCTAGATTAAGCACATGAGGGAGAAGCGTTGAATATACTTCCAGGTCGTTGGGACGAGGATCAAGGACAGTGTACATTGTGGCACTTCACAAGGAGGTACTTTATCCCTCCATTTTGGGTTACCATCATACACAGTCTTTTAAGGACTTTAATCAGTGAAGGTTTGCTAAGCAGCTGGTGTGGCAAGACTACTGAGCCGAAATAATCCGATTATTTATGTAGGAGGACCTTGAGGTCACTCAATTTATCTTATAACTGGGCTGAATATCAACCTGTATAAGACAGAGGCTTGTATATTCATAAGAAAGAGGAAGACGATTACAATCACTCCATCTAATTTCCGGGACTGGAACATTAAGGATATAGTAAGATACCTGCGAGTTATTCTGGAGCGATCACATCACCTTGTGCGGGAAATGTGAAGATGATTAGTAGGACCACTCAAAACTACTGTCATACATTTCGAAATTGTGAAGGGGTCATTGAAATGTTGGCGGGGAATTTATTTCGCAAAACTGATGGGTGACCTGAAAGATAATGAATTCGTCAGGTATACCAGAATGTCTAGAGCGGCATATTTATGAAATCCCACAATATGCTTATTTTCTGGCAAACGCCAAATTAATTTGAATGTTACTATTAAATTTAACAACCAATATTTTCAAACGAATACACTAGAAAATTATCTATATAAATATATATAAATATAGCTCTATATAACAAAGAATCCGTATTGATTTTTTCACTATTTTCGAAAGTGTTAAAAAAACTTTGAGTGTGCTTATTAAACCATTTATCAAAATTTTTTGGAATACTCCAAGAGCATAAAATGAAACATTATCTTCAGGGATTTTCAGAAGCTATTTTTTTTTTTTTTTGAGGAAATAAATTTAAGAATTTTAGGAACAGATTCTGAGTTTTGATTTTTTGAATTTCTATGAGAAGCTCAAATTATCAAAAAAATCCCTATTTTTATTTTTTGAAATGTTTTAAAAAAATGTTCATATGCTTTTTATATTGGTAGAAAAAGTTATACTGTTCCGTTCACATTAGTTTTCGAGAAAATTTGGATTGAACATGGTATAAATGTACGAGTATTTTAGTTGGTTCATATTTTATTATATTTGTATAAAGCGTTCATTGGTGCGTATGAGTGATATTTATTTATAATCACCCTTATTCTAGTTGTCGTTATCAATGTCGTCATCGTTTTTGAGTCGACATCACTTTGCTTCGACGTCGACATCAATTCGACACCAAATTGGTATTCTAAAACAGTGTTGTAACGACGTCGACAGTTTATCGATTTAAACAAAAACACATCTCTTAAAATTCAGTCGGCAGATTTATTTTGTTTATTATTTTTGCGAAAAAATGTTTTTTATGTGTAATTTAAATTCTGATACCAGTCATGAAGAAAATAAAGAAAATCTAGTATTGGAAAGAAGACTTCTCATACAGAAATCCAATATCTTTAATCTGCCGGATAACAAGTGGGTAGCAAAATCAAAGTCTGTTACTTTAAAGAATGTTAATCTTCTAATTCTTTTAAAAGGTTTGAAAGTTACTTTCGGCTAAATAAAACAGCCTTCAAAGATGTGCTGGAAACAATAGCACCTAATTTAAAAACCGGAAACAAGACCACATTTATTTCCAAAACAATAAAGTTGGCAGCTACATTAAGATTTTTAGCCCAGGGGCGTACCAACTCAGTGTTGGAAACGACTTTAACTTAGGGTTCAGCTGTTTCTGAAACTGTAGAAGATTTGCCAGAGCTTCCTTCAGCGGGCTCAATATAAATTGCTTGAATCTTCCGCCACCTGTAGCATTACACTCGGCTTTGTTGGCTACCATTTTCTTTTTAATTTTAAATTTTAAGTCTCGCCAAATCTATAAATAAATTTTGTTATATTTTTATAATGCACTTTATATGATCATGCTTTCTTTACCTTCTGCCATCCATCTCACATTATTCTCTGTGGGCCAAGTGCATTTAATAAATTTGATATTTCTTGCCATTTTTTCGTTTTTTTTTTTTCAGTCATTACTTTTCCTCAAGTCGTTACTAAAACTTGTGTCGACAAAATCAGAGTCGTTTCAAGACAATATCGT
Source organism: Eustalomyia histrio (assembly GCA_949748255.1). Taxonomy (NCBI): domain Eukaryota; kingdom Metazoa; phylum Arthropoda; class Insecta; order Diptera; family Anthomyiidae; genus Eustalomyia; species Eustalomyia histrio. The sequence continues at coordinate 53,850,151 of OX456526.1, read as the reverse complement.
CGTCACATTTTCTTACAGAATACCAAATACTTGTCGACAGTTATCAATTATTTTCGATAACGACAACGGGAATACCAATTTCAAAAAAAAAATCCCAAGACGACATTGTCTTGTGTCAATGACGACAACTAGAATAAGGGTGAATAATAATTTTAGAAATACAAGTTGTATTCTTTTCGTAAAGCAAGCAGAATATCACTAGTAAAGCTTTTAAGAATATGTAATATTATATCGATGGGCATAAGTTGCGGGCTCAGAACTGTTATATACGGGTATTAAGAACTTGAGATATGGAATCAGATAAAACAAGTCAAATACACTCCTGATTAGTTAGATGATTGTAACCATTAAAAAAAATATTTAGTAGGCCATAACTTTTATATTTTATGCCGAGATCAAATATTTTGCTACCATTAGAAAGAACATTTTCTCGAGATCACTTAGATAGCAACAGAAAAAGCATTAGTTGTTGTGCAATATTATTTAAAACGGCCTTTCCATAAAAGAAACAAAAAATATATATTTTTTTTTAATTTTTTGCAGTTGTAAGCATTGACTTATACATTGAACAATTAGTAAAAAGAAAAATATTGGCATATTGTGAAAAATGGCGGAAAGAGCAAAATTGATGCTTGTCATTCGCTAGGATATTCCTATCGAGCCATTGCGCGGGAAATGGTCCGAATTCACAAAACTATCCTCAGATAATTAAAGAATACTGAAGGCTACAAAGAAATGATTCCAATTGCCTTATTTCCAACCTAAAAGAGCAAAATTTTAAGAACTTCCCCGAACTCCGCTCTTTCGGCATCAAAAAAACAGGTCTCAGGCTAGTTGTATAAATAAGTATCTCACGGTTAAAGGAGCAATTGCAAACAGTAAATACCTTGAATTAAAATAATCGGATCTAAATAATGTACGCAATCAAAATCGATTACAATTTGCTAGAGAGCATCAGGCAAAGAATATTCAAGAAAGCAATCGTGGTAATGTTTGAGAGGCTGTGACGAAAAAAATTAATTTGAACGGCTACAGTTATTATTTCCATGATATGAAAAAATTGAGTGATTCAGACTCACATCACTCCATACCTTTAAAAAAATATATTATTAAAATATAGTCTAAGGGTCTGCACTTTTTTTATTCAATGTCTGAAAATATCTTCATTTAAGAGTACCAAACTTATGACCATCCATATGAACTTTAATAGGTTAAAAAAATTCTAGGGTGGTATCCGTTTCATTTTAAAAAAAAATTATATTTATAGCCTGTTCCTCTATTTCGAAAAAACACGTTCGTTGGCTTTCTAGTCGAAAGAAAACTGATTTGAGTCTCACTAACTCTATTTCTATGCGAAGATGACTCGAACGACAAGTCGAATGAAAACGTAACTGTTTTCATACAAAATTTGTTTTCTCTATTTCGAACAGCTCGAACGCAAATGTCAAAATCAGTCACTTGCTATTTTTTGTCGAGTAAATATATATTTGATATTTTTGAAAGCAAAATGAAGTAAAAAAGCAATGGATAACAAAAGGTAACTACAAAATAATACAATTATTTATAGTTTATTAAGAATTTTAAATTTTAGTTAAAAAAAAATCCACAATGGACCAGCCGAAGACGCATGTATTTTATATGGAAGAAAGGCCTGATTTTGCAAGAGGGACTCTGGTGTTCGGGGCAAACAAATTTTCTGCAGAGGAGGAAAATTTTACCAGAAAACTAACCTTCGTTTCACCCCCTATTACGCTGTTGCTGAGTGGCAAAAGGTAAGTGTGTATTGTTTGTGACTTACGTTTGCCCCAAGCAGCTCATATTTACTATTTTTTTTTTACATCTTTTATTTTACAAGAGCTAAAAGCACTGTAGCAGTGACCGCACCGAACAAACAACAGACAACAGCAACAGGCAACAGAAAAGCTTTCCAATTAACAATCTCACCCACAACCAATCGATAACAAAAATTTTCAAAAATAAACACATTCTCAAATAAAAATTGATTTGTTTATTGTTATTTTTATTATTTCATTTGTCATATACAGCTGATCACTGTTAAACAGGGTTGTTTTTATCTTTAAGCAGTTTAGTAGTATTTTTGCTACTTTTAAAGAAAATTGTAACAAATGCTCAAAATATATCTCTGTGATTTGTAAATGCGTAAGAAACAAAAATTGACACACGTAAGTCAAGTCGATCGAAGGCTTTAGAAATAGAGACTAGTTTTTCGATCGAGATCGAGGAACAGGCTATTAATATCGTCTACATTACTTTACTAAATATAACTTACTCATACGCACCCATGTCCTAATATACAAATTTACTAAAATCTATATATAGATTGCTATAAGCTGACAACTCGTAACTAAAAATTTGCATAGACTTTTGGCATGCCAAACAATTTCTCCATTATACACAAATTATTTGACTAAATTTAACTCATTCCATAACTCAAGTTCTGCATATATCATCAGTAAAAGTACGCAAATTATGGCCGTCGTTATTATCTGTTGGGTTTAAAAACTTTTAGACTGGTATTACTGGTTATTCTTAAAAAAAATACATTTAATTGTTTCCTACATACATTCAGACCTTGAAAAATATAAATCTTTATTGAATTAAAAAAATTCTTTGAAAAAAATAATTCTTTTTGTAAATCAGCGAGTTGATTCTTTATTTTATAAAACAATTTATTAAATCAGATTTCAAATCATTGAGATTAATTTATTTCATTTGAATCTTTTTGCTTCAATTGAATCGAATCATTTCAAACAAAATTATTTATTTTATTTCGCGAATTAAAAAAAAGATTGATTTTATTTGCGAATTAACACAAAATAAAAAAAACATTAAAATTGACTTGTAAATCTTGCCGAAATTTCATATAAATTGATAAAAAAAAATAGTCACCCTGTGGCATTTTTATAATAATTTTATAAAAGCCTTCAAATATTTTAATTCGCCAATCAAAGCATATTCGAGAATCAAAATAATTATAATTTATAAAAAGAAAATTATTTAAATCAACTTTATTCTTCTAATAAGATGAAGATTAAATCATGCTTGTAAATAATTTAATAAGAAAAAGGAATTCGCGAATTAATTCGTCAAAATTTAAATCATATTTGAAAATTGATTTAAAAAATTATGTTTTTAAAAGTCTTCCTACATTATAATACTAAATAAATGTAAAATTTCCCAAAAATGAGTACCAAAATATTTATTTATTTATTTATTTATTTATTTATTTATTTATTTATTTATTTATTTTATTAAACATATAATTACAAATTATATTTTAATTCCCTAACCGAGCACTAGCAACGAAGGCCTTCAGCTCGTTGTAGCGAAAACAGACCAGAGCCTCTAGTGGGAATCGAATCCACGACCCCCGCACTGATAAACTAGCACGCTTCCAACTAGCCTACCGGGGCGCTTAGAGTACCAAAATAAATCCTTGTTTGTCGATAGAAAAACGTCTGAAGAATTTTCTAAAAATATTTTAAAAAACCGAAATTTTATTTTTCTTTCACTTATCCAAATTTCATCAAAATCGGAGTTTTCTGTCAGTTACTTTCCCTGTAAGCTTTCAGATTTAATTAAAATTTGGAAAGCGAAAACAGGGTTGACAAATTCAGGCCAATTAAATTCCTATTTTTATCACATATCTAAATTTCATGAAAATCAGAGTGCTTTATTTGGGATACTTTCCTTGTTAGCTAGAAATATTCTTCTTGGTATCTTAAATGCTCAGCCTGAAGTCTTTATATTTTGCTCTCGTTTTTTATGAATAGGTTGTCTTGTGAGTTTGTCTCAAATACATAATATTTTCTATCCTTTAATATGTTATATGATACAAAAATTCATTTTTACACGGGTTTATAGAATTTTCTTCACTTTATAAAATGCAATCGGATTAAAAGCGTAATAAGTTCATACTTTATTAAAAAAAAAAAAAATAAAGCATTTTGTTAAGGATAAACTTTTTGTTAAAGTGTTTCAATGATGTGTGGTCAAATATATTAAAAAGGGATCAATTAGGGGAATGTTTGAGAAAATATGCATAATTGTTGACACTTAATAGTAATATAAGTTATTATTTATATAATTTTTAAAGTTTCTATTTAAAAAAAAAAAACATCAATAAAATAAAATGTTAACTTACACAATAAGGCGGCTGTATTTGTCAACTGGGCACTGCCGGGATTATTGGCAGCATTTGTTAATTGGGGTTGAGTCATGGCTGCTAAGGCAGCTAAATTTTGTACAGTCATAGGAGGTAGTAGACCAGCTGCTGCAGCAGCGGCTGTCGCTGCAGCAGAATCCGCGGTATTTGTTTGTGCACCCAAACCTGAAAAAAGCATATCTAAAATGAATACAGAATGAATCAAAACCCATAAATCTAAATCAATGATGCCAAGGGGAAGTTTACCAAAGAAATCTCTTTGGGAAATCTTAGTCAAATAAATAACAAACATTTTAAAGAATTATAATACAAATCAATTCTATAATGTTTGTTAAAATATTATTAGATATCATTAAAATGAAATTTAAATCCCTTTTAGGTATACTTCCCCTTTGAAAAATAATAAATCTTAAACTGTATTACCTTGCAATAGTTGCTGTTGTAAGCCCACAGCTTGCAATTGCTGCAGCAATTGCAATGATGCTGGTGTTATAGCATCGGCTCCCATAACAGGACTAGCCTGTTGTGGTGGATTGGGTAGCATGGGCGTCGAAACCGTTGTCGCTGTTTGACCCAAGGGTATATTAATATTTGTCGCTAAATTCCATAGGTTCGCCTGAATTTGTTGGATTTTCTTTTGTTCCTTTTCCTTTTGGGTATCAGCGAATTTCACTACCAATGGTGAAGTACAACCATCCATAATTTTATTTTGATTTAAGGTCTAAATAAATTAAAAAAAAAATTCAGAGAAAAAAATGTTACAAACATAAAAAACTATAAAAAAAAATACAAGAATTTAAAAATGAAGTTATGCGATGGTGTTTTTTGGAGGTGGTGGTGTTTGTTTGTCTGTTATAAAATTTAATGTTTTTTCAGGCTATAAATTTTCAGTTGTTTTTCGGTTTTTTTATGTCTTCTGAATCTATAGTTTGTAAACAAAATCTGCCGTTAACAGTTTGTAAAATGTAATTTTAGTTTTTTTTTTCTTATTTTTTTGTTTTTTTTTTCTAGTGAATGGCTTTAACGTCAGTTGTTTTATAGTGTCGAGTTTTTTTTTTATTGTGATTGAGGTTAATAAAAATGTATGGCATGAAAACAAAATTTAGAAATTTACTACTTTAATTGCTGATATCGCTGCGTGTTTTGTAGCGAACGTGACAAATGCACAGCCTTTACTTTGACCGTTTTGATCACGCAATACCGTACACTCCTCGATCGCACCGTGCACTTCAAATAATTTACGTACGTCGTTTTCGCTTAGTTTCTTATTTAGCATACCAATGAACAATTTACGTTCTGAAATGAAAGAAATTTTAAGAAAAAATATGTCATTATTTTGAATTTTCTTTATATATTAAATTAAAGTAGATTAACCTGCCTATTCCTATGAAAAATTCTAAGGCTCTAGTGTGGCTGTATTTGTCATTTTTGTTTAAAAACTTCAAAATAATTACGACCTGGTATCGATATCATAACACCACTGACAATTAAAATATAAATTGTTTGAATTTAGTTGTTATTTTGTATGGAAAGTTAGGGCTTTTAGACTTAAAAATAGCCTTATAACTGCACTTTAAATCAACGGTTCTCAAACCCGGAAAGCGTTGGAAAGCAATTTTTGAGAGCTCTTTACGGGTAACAATTTTTGGTACTTTTTTTAATTTTCTGATGTAAAAATTTAAAAAATTTTAAAGTACTATATGCCTGTCAAATTCACATACTTTATTACTTATTAAATTTCAGTCGACATGTTTTTATCCCCTTTTATGATATGCATGCTGCTTGGGATTTTAACAATACTAATCACAGCCTTTTTTGCTACGTTTTGAAACAACTTGACAACATTATGCTCAAACATGAGCATTATGCACATTTAACTCACACATTTGACAAAAATATGGGTAAACAAGTTTTTTATAGAATTTTAAACGTTTCCGACAAGATGCTAAACACAAAAATGTCTCCAATAATATACGAAGTTTTTCCCACTAATTCAGTATCTAGATCACCGTGATTTCAATAAAAGTGAAAAAAATTATAACCTAACACCCTAACCGAGCACTAGCAACAAAGGATATCGGCTCGTTCTAGCGAAAACCTAGAAGTTTGTTATTAAGATAGTAGCTTTAATTAACCACATAAGGCCCTAATGGCTCGGTTATGTAAATGAAGATTTAATAAAAAAAAAAAAAAAAAAAAAAAAACCAGACCAGACCAGACCAGAGCCTCTGGCGGGAATTTGCCCCACGACCCCCGCACTGATAAGCTAGCACGCTACCAACTAGCCTACCGGGGCACGCAAGAAAGAAATTATTCAAAGGATTTTCTATGCATTTTTTATTTATTTATCGTATTTTTGCAAATATCTATATCTCTTCAAAAAATTTTTACTTTAAGCAATTTAAGAAACGATTTTGTCTAAGCATACTAAATTTTATTCGAAACGTTGTACTCGTATCACAAATACATTAAAGCATCTATTTTTTATTTACTCCAAAATTCCAAAACTTTGACCTCAAAGTTGCACAGCATAGATTTATCCGATAAGGCCCAATTATCCACCATGTGAGTTTAATCAAGATGAAAAACCATGGGATACAAGAATGTTCGAAGTTGTTTTGTTTCTAGATTTTAAAAAAAAAAAATTATTTTAAGACTACTCCCCCTAATATCCAGTCTATACAATCACAATTTTATTTCATTACGTATATACTACGTATTACTTTTTAAATAAGCTACAGTCGATAACGGAAAATATATCGTGAGTGTATATAGTCAAGTTTGGTTATTTTCCCTTTCTTCTTTTTACCCTCTGAGACTGGTCCGCCAAAAGTAAACCATGAGAGCCGTTGCAATAAATAATACATCTGTAGGTTACTTTTTAATTTGTTAAGTTTAAAATTTTTTGGAAAAAATTAATAAATTTATAAAAAATTATACTTAATATTTTATTGTTTTTAAAAAGATAAAGTTTGCAGTTTTTCTAATAACAGAAAAAGTACGCCAAAATGGCACACCAAAATGCCGGGAAATGTAAACTTAATTTTGGGTCGTAGAATTCAGTGGCCTGATTTGAAAAGTTAGGTAATTTTAAAATAATATTTAGATTTAACGTTTGAAATGACTCAAGCGATTTTTTGATTATATTTTAATGTAAAGACTTTAAAAAGTCTTTTTCAATGACTTTATTTTATTTAGTTTTTAAATATTTACTATTTCTTAATATTATATGTAAAATAATCCAGAAGGTAAGAAGTTATCATTATTTGTAGTTCAAAAAATGTTATGTTTAATTTGAATTAAAGTACAACAATACGTATACGTAATATTTTCACTTTTAATACAAATCACTCATACGACTATGGATTAAATTACACACTAGGGCAACAGATTTTAATAACTGCCGTTTTCTCTTCTGATTTTGATTTTTATTTTTTTTTTGATTGTTAACGAAAAATAATATTAATAACTAGTAATTAAGTAAAAAAAAAAAAACAATTAATAAAGTCATTACAAAGGAATTTTTGAAGTCTTTTCATTAAAACCCAGCAAAAACATGGTAATGACATATCATTACTTTATACATTACATTGTAATGAATACTCCTTACCTACAACATTATTTTCAAATAAAAACTAATGTATTACCTATAATATATTACCTTTTTATTATTTTTAATTGAATAATAATAAGTTACTTGTAATGGCATAACTTCCTATTATTTTTATATAAATAATAATGAGTCATATTCAGTAGTTAAAATAACTTTATTTATGTATAATTTCTTTATTAATCTTTATTTCGAGTTAAGGCCTGTATCACAAAAGTTCGAATTTATGAAAAGAAATAACTTGACGTTGCAAATGAACAGGAAAAGCCTACAATTTAGTTTATAGTGCAAAGTGCTTTTTTGGATTTTCCAGTTTCTAGCTTTAAAGTAGTTTTTTCTTAAGATTTCAGAGCTTTAAATTGATTTTTCACTTTTTTTTTTGCCGCAAAGTGCTTTTTTCTAATAAAAAAATTGTTTTCTGCTAGTTTTATTATCTTTTTAAGAAAAGTGTTTTTTCACAACTTCTAAGTTTTGCTTGTTTAAAAAATATTTTTTTTGCTAGTTTTGTTCTTTTTTTAAAGTGATTTTTCCCAACTTTTTACTTTTGCTGTTTTTTTTTTGCCAATACTGTTTTGTTTTAAAAACAGTGAATTTTATTTTTTTTGTCTTCTCTGGTTATTACACACATTTTTGTTTAATTTTGTTATACGACACACGAATATGACAAAAATGTTGACAGTAGTCCGAAAAAGCCTTTATAAACAAGTCTTCGAAATTGTGAAGAGATATAAAATTTCACATTTTAAAAATCTAATCGAATATAAATTGTATGTATATGTCCCAAATTGTATAAGCATCCTGTAAGAAATGAATTGAGACAATTCCAAATATATTCACATTTCTAAAATCTTAAAGGAATGGACCATGTCCTACAAAAATTTTAGAAGAAATATTGGTTAGAAAATGGGTCAAACATGACAAAAGTTAAAAATGGGACATTTACAGCCATTGTTATTTGCTGGAAATATATAATAAAATATAAAATGTAAATATCATTTTCAAAAGACCTAACTTTTCAAAACGAGGTATGCCACTGAATTCCACGACCCAAAATTAAATTCACATGTCTCGGGGTTTTCGTGTGTCATTTCAAAAGTCAGAAAGGATTTATATCTGCAAGTTCAAATACCCAAAAATTAACTGGAATTTTTGAAATTGCTTTTAAACTACACTCTTAATAATTTCTGTTGAAATTCACCCAACTTATAGTAGGAAACTGTACTCCTAGTATAAGTTGGGTAAATTTACTCTGTGTGGTAAATGAAAAAAATACACATACATATTATGCGTAAGTTGATGAACACAAAATAGGTAAAATAACATTAAAAGTGCGTAAAAATTCAATGAAATTTTAAAATTAAAGAGTACTTACACCAAATTTGTGCGGAAAACCCCTACAAAAATGCGTACATTTTCTACCATGATATTGAAAATTATAAAGCAAAACAATTTTTGTTTTGTAATAAAAAACAATAAATTTATTATTCAGTAATTCACAATAAAAACCATAATTTTATTGTTTGTTAACTTACAGCAAGAATAAAAACAATAAATTTATTGTTTTGAAACTCCAAATAATTGATAAATTTAAAAAACTAATGAATCTATTTTTAAGGTTTGAAAATTTTATCAATTTTTTTTTTTTAATTTAAAAATGTCATATTATTTTTACTACTAAAAGTTAGTATATTTATAATCTTTGTGCGTAAAATTTTTATTTTAACAATACTAATTTTAGGCATAATGTGTTTAATTGTAAAGAAATAGTGCCTAAAACTACTATGTGTGTTTATTATTGTATATGAAAGTGTGCATAAAAAGTTTTTTTTTTTTTTTTTTAGTTTTATTATTTATTTATTGATAGTAAAATATTAAATTCATTTACATTTATGACCTTGCGAAGCCATTGCGGCTTGTCTGCAGGTACAGAAATTTAAAATTACATTTATAATTTACAATTTACAATAATTAACAATAATAGAGCATTCATTGCTGGTTTATAAAAAATGTTTAAATATTTTTTTCCTTTTATAATAATTGATTGCGTTATTTATTAGTTCATTTGGCATTTTGTTAAATATTGTTGGTAGCATTACAGATAGGGTGCTTTTCCCGTAATGATTTTTGTGTCTTTGTATACGGTATCTTCCTTCGGCATTCATTCTGGTTTGGTGGATGTGATCAATTCTTTTCAGAAATCTGGAGTCATTGAAAAATTCTATCGACAATGTAGTATAATAGATGCTGTTAACGTCTAAAATATTCAAAACTTTAGCTATATTGCTAGTTGATGAGCTGTAGTTCACATTTGTTGTACTATACGTGTTGTTTGTTTGAACATGATCATTCAAATTATCGGATACATTTTGTAAGTGGCCAATATTACTTGCTGTGTCGTAATTGGTGTTAGTATTAACCATTAATCTATCAGCGTTTATATTGATTGTTGCAGTATTCAGTGAATTGTTTGTCGTGTAGGTGTTTTTAATTATTTTTAGCAGCTGATCTTGTGTTCGTTGAAATTTATTGCAATATGTTCAGCTACCCCAGGCTGTTATCCCATGACGAATATGAGTTTCTACTAAGGAAAAATATGCTTGTCTGACTACCATCCTGTTTGAACTGTAACTTAAATGTCGCATCATGAAGGCAGCTTTCCTCAGTTTTTTACGAACTTCTTCAATGTGCAGCATCCATTTAAAGTTGTGATCTACGTATACGCCCAGATATTTGTAGGTGTTGACAATTTCAATAGGTCGTCATTATAGCTTTCTATTATGTAAACATTCAGTGGAGTGAAATTTTAAATTTATTTCTCTAAATAATATGTGTGGTGGTTTAATATGCATAAGTTTGGTTTTCGATGCATTAATTATTAAACCATGATCGTGGCACCACTTAACCGCAGTATCGAGCTGGTGTTGCATTATTGTTGCTGCGGTATCTACGTTTTTGTGAGCTACAACCATAGCTGTATCGTCCGCATATGCAAATGTTTTACAAGTTCTTAACACATTAATAAGCTCGTTCGAATAAATTATGTAAAGAACTGGTCCTAATTTTGAGCCCTGTGGTACACCAAAATCTGAATCTGATTCTTTACTTAAGTTGTTGTGAATTTTAACGAAGTATTTTCTCAGGGTAAGATAGTTTTTGAACCATTCTAAAGCATTTCCACGAATTCCTATGTTCTCTAACATTTGTAGTAGTTTGGTATGCGATAGAGTGTCAAACGCTTTACTAAAGTCAATGAACAATGTAAGGCAGTGATGGCTTTTACTTAATTGTTCATTTATATAGTTTGCAAAGTTACCAAGAAGTTGGTTTAAATTTTTCCCCTTTTGAAATCCATACTGATTTGTATTTATTATTTGGTATTTATTTATAAAGTCCGTTAATCTAACGCATACGACTTCTTCCATTATCTTTTTAACAACGGATAGGATTGAAATTGGACGATAATTGTTAAAATTCGATTTTGTGCCATTTTTATATATTGGCCAAACATGTGACACCTTCAATATATCAGGAATGATTGCTGTATTTATTATAAGATTTATAAGTTTTGTGATCATTGGAGTCATAGCCGCGGCATTGTTCTTAAGATCAATCGGTCTTATACCATCATGACCAGCACTTTTATTTACATTAAGCAAATTTAAAATATTGAAGATTTCTTCTTCGAATGTGTTTGCCAGATAAAAGGAGTTTTGAAGTACTTGTACTGGTTGATTTATTGTTTTAATTTCACAGTTATGCAAAATATCTTTTACATTTTGTTTAAAATTTATTGCAAAATTATTGCAAATATCAGACAAATTCATGTTTTTAAAGTTTTTAATAATTATTTCATCTACATTGTTGGACGTTCTACCTATTATTTCATTTATGACTTGCCATGTTGCCCGAATATTGTTTCTATTTTCATAAAACTTTTTCTTATAATAAAAGTTTTTAGCGTAATTAAGTTTTTTATTTAAGGAGTTTCTATATTTTTTATATTCATTTTCAATTAATTTGTTACTTTTGTTTTCTAACCATTTTTTATAAAGTTTATCCCGAACTTCACAGCTTTTTATTAGATTATCGTTTATCCATGGACTTGGAATTCTTTTTTTCTTTTTTTGTACAATTATTTTTGAATTTTTATAAATTTTGTTAAATATTTTATTGATTGAATTAAACATCGTATTTGGGTTTGTAAAGTTTCCTATTTCGTGCCAGTTTGTTGTACATATCTGCTGTTTTACTTTGTTGTTACTTATTTTGATGTATTGGGTATCATTTATTATTTTTTTGTTTACATTAAACTCTGAGAGACAACATATAAAGGAGTAATGATCCGATATTGTTGTTTTTACTATAGTAGCATAAATGTTTGAATTGATTTGTTTACTTTTAACAAACATATGATCTATCTATACGCATTTGGTGTTTATATTTACCGAATTTTCGTAATATTACATAAAACTTTGCCCATTTTATAGATGTTATTTTACAAGCATTTTTTAGAGTGTAGTTTTTAATAAAAATTTTAATTAAAAATCAATTTTCAAAGAAAAAATTTGGCGTTGTGGCGTAATGTTTAATGCGTTGCACTGTTTTAAAGAATGCTATGGGTTCGATCCCCAGCGACGGCATCATCTTTTTAGAAATATAATATGTATAAGTTTTTTTTGTTATTTATATATATCGCAACGTCCTCATTTGGTGTTCGTTAAACCTACCGAAGTAAAATAATATAACGGGCTGTCAACTAAAAAAGCTTCAACAGTTCCGCCAACATTTCATTAGATGGCGAGCAACAACTGTTCTAAAATTTATCATCTCGCGCAATTTCAGTTTTACCAAAATTCGAAGCCTTTCACCTTTCACCACCTTTCATCTCTCCTATATCCCCTTACCAAAGAAAGCTACTTATTAATTAGTCGGAAGAATTTCCTGAGTGTTGCTTCTCTTTAATAAAATTTTTATTAAACAATTGTCATATAAACTGTTTATACAAAAAAAAATACACGAAAACTACTGATCTTAAACCTGCTTTTTTTTTGCTTTTTAAAAGACCTGAGAAATCTCAATTACATTTGGTAGCTTTTCACTTACATATGTAAATTGTTTATAACAATAATTCTATAAGATCTACATTCACTTTAATTAAACGATTCCTTGGAAAAAATTTTTTTTTTAATACCGGGTTACTACATATGTATATTTCATGTTAATAATCGAAACCCAGAATCGGATTCCTATTTCTGACACATGTAAAAAGAAGGATTTAGTGAAAATTTCATCAAATAAAATGTCGGACACAACATCGGATAAAACTCTTTTTTTTACTTATTAATGATTGTCACTAAAAGACGATCTTTTTCGACTGCGTTAATTTATCATTTTAGAGGCAGATGCAAGGCTGTTTTGATCAAAGTTAATGGCATTTCTAAATATTATGAAAAAAAAACTGCAAAACAATAATATATACTTCAAAAAATTAGGCTGTTTTAAACAATGCCAAGTTATTTAAAAGAGTAGTAAATGAATTTGTTCAAATCAAAAATTAATACGAAGAAAAAAAAAATTAAAAATACATGCCGGCTTCAATTAAATAGAGTATAAAATACGTGATATTATAAGTCATTACAGTATACTTCTCTATATAAATTATTGTTAGGAGGGAGAAGTGGGAAACATTTTTTCAAGCTCCTAAAAAGCACATACTAATATTTTTTTTATCGTTTAATAGATCCATTATCCCAACCGAATACATAAATCACAAGTTAATGGGATTATTTGGATTTTCTTATTCCGCAAAAAACAAGATGGGGTAAAATGGAACATTGTGTGAAGAAGTGGAACATTATGAGAAATTATATTAAAATAAAAAATATAAATATAATTCTAAAATCAAATTCATATTTATTAAATAAATCACAAGATGAGCGTGAAAAAACAACCTTAATCTAATTGTAACAACACAAATATTATTTTGTATTTATATTAAGTAACCATAAGTACTACATTTATCCAACTATATACAGTGAGCGTCAATATAAAGTATACACGTCTTTATCAAATCGTACACATAAATTTTTTTAAATTTTAACTCTTCTTCTTTTTTAAAGGTTGCGTTTTTCTCAAACAATATTTAATACTCTCCATGTTAAAGAAAAAAAAAAACTCAAAATTCCAACAACAATTTAAGTTCAGCAGCAAAAACAAAATGGACTTCATATTTAACGCGTCAATATTAAGTATACAGCCGTGTTGTTTTTGTAAAAAAACGCAGTGGAAAGCAGCGGAGAGCAAAAGAATTAACCGTTATATTTTGTTACTTGTTTCAGTTGGTCATTTTAAGAAACATTCTGAATCACTATTCACACGTGCTTGTAACCAAACTTTTTTTGTGCAACTTTTTTTTATAAAAATGAGTAAACAAACCTCCGTGGACACGCGTGAGCTTGTTATAAAATTACACAAGGAAGGAAAAACTTTAAGAGAAATTGGCGATTTAATCAGCAGAAATCACAACACCGTAAAAAAAATTATCAACAAATACAATAAGAGTGGAAAATTGCAGAATATTGATCATCATCGAAGACCACGACGGCTTAATAATACCCAAATTCGAAGTATAGTACGAACGGTGAAGGCGAATCCCTTCGAAAGTGCTGTGCAAATAGCGAAAAATGTGTCAGAATTATCAGGCGTAAGCGTAAGTGCCAGTACAGTACGTAGGGCCCTGCATGAAAATGGCATCCATGTTGGTCGAATCCCCAGAAAGAAACCATACATTACAGAGACCAACCAAAAGCGACGCCTTGAATATGCAAAAAATATGAAAATAAAGATTTTTCTTTCTGGAGCAATGTCCTGTTTAGCGACGAAAGCAAATAGAGATATTTGGCAAAAAAAAAAGCTGTAAAAATTTGGATAACTAAAAACCAGGCATTCGCAGAACAAAATTTGATTCCAACCGTTAAGCATGGTGGTGGCTCGGTAATGGTGTGGGGTTGTATGGCCGCAGATGGAGTCTGAAACTTAGTGTTCATAGAGGGAACAATGAATAAGGATGACTACCTTAAGATTTTAAGGGATAATTTGCCACCCAGCGTTGAAAAATTAGGCTTGGGTCAATCTTGGGTCTTTCAACAGGACAATGATCCGAAGCATACTGCTAAGCTGGTAAAGGAATGTTTACTGTACCGCACCCCAAAACGGCTCGATCATCCCCCAGTCCCCTGATCTGAACCCCATTGAACATTTGTGGGAACATCTTGACAAACAAATCCGGAAAAGAACCATAACCAGTCAGGATATGTTAAGATCAGTTTTGGTCGAAGAGTGGCAAAAAATTTCATCAGAAGTTACAACGAATCTCGTGAGTTCTATGCCGAGACGCTTACATGCCGTTATAAAAGCAATAGGGAAGCAGACAAAGTACTAAACATTTTTTTTTTTTATAAAATATATTTTTTGTATACTTAATATTGACGCGTTAAATATGAAGTCTTTTTGGTTTTTAATGTTAATCTTAAGTTGTTGTTGGAATATTGTTTTTATTTTTTTTTCTATACGTTAGGCTCATTAAATATTGTTTTAAAAAACCAACCTTAAAACAAATAAGATGTAAAATAAGAAAAAATAAATTGTCACAATTAAAAAAAAAAAAAATTGTATACTTTATATTGGTGCTCACTGAATATTTCATTATTCTTTTTATATTCTTGGTCAATAAATGTGTTAGAGAGACTAATAAAATAAAGAAAACAAGTAAAAAAACTCATGTTCCACTCAAACCCACTTTTAGCATTTTTTTAATAGCACATCTTAAAAAATATTCAGCTATTTGTGAAAATCATTTACACATTCGAAGCATACATCAAAAACATTTTTAAATGCATTTACCTAATTGGAAATGTAAAAGGCTATATTTTTTTTTTATTAAAAAAATTACATTTTTTCTCAAAAAATAAAGAACCAAAACTAAAAGATAAAACATTTAATGTTTTACTACGCCACAAGACGCAGTAATAAGAATTTTTGAAAATTTTTAAATATTAGAAAAAGTTAAAATTTTTTCATTAACCACACTTTTCAACTCACCCCACCTGCCTCTACTGTTTTAACCTCAAATTTCCAAACATTTATGATTAATATAAAATTCAAACCAAACGAATTTAATATTCTTATTTGTGTTTTTTTTTATATTTTTTTTTATTTCCTACTTCCGTAATCAAATTAAAAATTTCTTTCATATCATAACGAAACATTAACATCCTTTCCACCAAAGAAAGTTAAAAAAAAAAACCGAAATAACTGGTGCTAAAGGCAAACGAACCCATTGAAAATAAGTAAAACAACAAAAAAAAAAAAAGTACAGAATGAAATGTAATAAAAGAAACGCATTTATTATTAAATTTAATTCAGTAATGCAGGATAATTTTGTGCAAATTTACGTTCAAAAACAAATTTAAATTTTTATGTTAAGCATTCATAAAGTATTTATGAAAATTTAATGCACAAGTACATACTTTTCCATGACTTTGTTATATTGTATGTGTGAATAAACATAAAAAGTGTTCTTACGTTTACATTTTAAACTCCACAGGAAAGAAATAAAAAAATGTATGTTTTAATTTTCACGCCATCATCCTTCGACTACTCATGCAAGTAAGAATCAACAATTGCTTACAAAATTATATATGTAACACTGTAAACGCTTAAAAAAGTCAACATCCTGCCCCCGACCCCATCATTTGCTCTTGGACTATCATTATGAAAGGAAAAAGTAGAAAATGAAAACAATAAAGAAAATTCCGTATATGATGTTAAAAATAAAATGTACTTGATTTTCCATACAATTGCTCATAAAGTGTGTACACCGATAGAAATAAATCTGTAAAAATTCCAACAAATGCTACTAATCGTTAGCTGAAGAAGACAGAATTTGTTTGTTTAATAAATAATAGTAAGGTAAAATTAGCAGAAATAAAACTGTTAAGGAGCGATTACTGAAGGTTGCGTTAAAATTTATGTAACAGTTAAATCCCAGAATTTATATGTGTCAGTTAATCCCACAAGTTTTATTTATTCATACACTCACAATATATTTTCCGTTACCGACTGTAGTTTATTAAAAAAGTAATACGTAAATTTTGTTTTTAAATAAAGAATCAATTGAAATTCATAGAAATATATTTTTTATTTATTTGAATCAGCCATTCAAAAACCAAACTATAAAAAATTAAAGACATTCAGTAGGAGTTGTTATTTTCAGTTACATGTAAAATTTTATGTTTTCTGCTTCAAAAAATAGAAATCCATATAATTCCTTTTTGATTTTTTACCAAAATAGTTTGTATATATACAAAATGATTTCAATAAAAATTACAAGAAATTATTCAAATATACATACACACAAAGCCAATAAAAATATATACATCTGCATGTGTTGTGTTCTGTTTTGTAATTACATACAAATAAAAAACCTTTCAATTTGAAAAACAAACCACAAAAGTAGTTTTTTCTAACTTTTTAGTAAAAATTTGATGGTTATTTTAAACGACTTTCTATTGTTTTTACTTTTGTCGATTATTAAACAGTGATTAAAAATAAACAACAAAATGGGTTGAATATAATTGAAAATTAGTAGTCCTCTTTTTAATTGTATTTTCGATTTATTTAATATGTATTTTAAGTTGTTTTTAACGAAATAATATTTTGAGTGTACTTATGTTTAACAAATAAATTTGCTCATTCTTCTGCAAAACCGTTCTTTAATAATATTTAGTAGTATTAACAGAAATTTTTACATATTTTTTCTATGAGTGTACGAGTTATTTTTAGATTTTTTATTTCAATTCCTTTTTGTTTTTTTTTTTTTGTATTGTAATTTTTTAATCTAAAAATAAGCTAAATGTGAATTTTATTACATTAATTTTTATTATTCCTACTCGTTCAATGTTTATTTTTATTCTCACTTTTTAAATTGTTTCAACCAAAGCTTTAGGGGGTTTTTCTTAAAAGCTTTTTTGTTGTTAAAATATACATTTATACAATTTTTATATTCTTTATTATGGTTCTAAAAAAAAAAAACAAAATAAAAAACTTTAACAAATTCATTGCTTTTTAACTTTTTCTCTATTGAATTTTAACCTTAAACACTACATAAGAGTAAAACAAAAAGAAACTGTAAAATAAGTCAAGCGCTTAAATATATATATATTTTTTTTTATACAAATGTAGCAAAAATAATATTCGAATGCCATTGTGAAGGTCTTTCTATCCAATAAACAACAAATCACACATGCATATATTCATTCAAGAGTTTTGCATATTTCAAGTTATCTTACGGCACATCAGCTGAATTACACTTGGAAAAATAAACGGATTTATAGAGGGCCAACGTTTAATGGGTTATGTTTTTAAAAGATCAGGGCAGCAACTTTCATGCACTAAAAATGTAAAACATGACTTTTTTTATTAAAAAATAATTTTAATTTAAAGATAGTATGTATAAAAATTTTTGCTTAGTTGGCATTTTATTCTAAAAATATACAAAAATATTATTTTTTATAAAAAATGCAAAAATTTTCAACATTTGATTCCATTTTGTTGAATTTTTTTTTTATTTGCAAAATTACGTGGTCAAAACCATTTTTGGGCTACGGACTACAAACATGCATTTTCGTGAAGGCCCTGTAATGGTAATAACAAAAAATATTGGCCTTAAAGCAACCTTTTAGTATACCGACCGACTCAAAATTACTTTTTGAATTGATATAGAGACATCATTATCTTCCTTTAAATGCAAATATTAAATACTTTGAAAATTTTGTCTTTGTGACTTCATTTTTCTCGACCTCTCAAAAATAGTTATCTCGGCGTAGTCCGAAGAATTCATGTCTGGTTTTTCAGAAATTAAAAAACAATTTTTTTAACAATATTATGTAGTTTACTGTTTGTAGTTTAATAAAAAAGTTTTTCGTTCCATTTAAAAAGAAAGGAACATACATTTATTTTTAAAAGAAATATCTATATAAACTTTTTTTACATTTATTCGAAATGATTTACTATCATTTACCGATTTTTTTCAGTTTCATTTATTTTTTTCATTTGTTTGAACTTTAATAATAATTTACCCACAAAACGGAAATTTGTGGTCATTTGTGTCCGTAACAGTTATTACAAATTTAAATTTTTTTTGCTGTCTGTTACAAAAGAAAAATATTCAAAAATTTTTAATATGTTTTTTATTTAAATTGGTTGTATATATACAAAATTATTTCAATTCAAATTACAAGAACTTCATAAACATACGTTCATACACAAACACATTCACACAAAAAGTGTCTATAGCTATGCATACATACATTTTGTAAATAAAAAAAAATACAAAGAGAGAAATAATTTCAAATAAATGATAAAATCATTAATTTTTTAAGGAATTGCTAGGTAAAATTTTCACATTTATTTTAACTGATTATATCATTTGTTTCTTACGGATGTGTCAGTAGTTTTATCAACATTTAAAAAAAATAACAAAAGGCATTTAATTTAAACGAAAATTAAGTAGACCGGTTTTTAAATGAATTGTCATTACTTGTAAATGGCATTTTCTGATATTTTGACTTACAAACTATTTTAAGTGTAGATGTATAAAGCTTGTAATTGAACGCAGGAAAAGTAAAAAAAAAATAAATTGGCTTTTTTGGCGGAGTTGTGAACAAAAAGTCCAATTTTTTTCACCACATATTGCCAATTAGTTGTAATAAAAAAATCTCTCATTCTAGCATTAGCTAATGTTACTTTGAAGAAGTGTGTAAAATTTTTACAACTACCGACTTCAAAGAAAAAGTGTTGAGAATAAAGTGATTAAAGTTTAAAAAAAAAAATCAAAAAACAATACTTTTTATTAGCTTACATAGAAACATCGATTTCGGCACCATAAAGTCAAGAACCTACTGCAGCGGCAATGTCCAGGACATCCTTTTGCTCTTGCCTGTGACTAATACGATTTTTTAAACTAACCTATCGCCTTAAATTAACTTTTACCGCAATTTTCTTTGTTCGCTTTGAAAAAAGATCAATACCTTTTCCGGATTTTTTTCCGCGTACTGAAATTTAACTTGAATTATACTTAAAGTAGGTTATCATGTAGTCGGCATGCCCTAGTTTTAACTCTAAAGCCATTTTTTGCTTTATATGGTTTCTTTTTTAATTTCCCTTTTATAATACGGATTTTATCCTTCTATCACATCGGTTGAAAAATCCATAGTACATATAAAAGACAAGTGGCGCCACTAATGAAAAATTCAAATGATTTTTGGAATTACCAAGCTTCAGATAATATAATTCCTTCATTAGTGAACAAGTTACAGCTGTTTTTGTGACGGTACTTTTGAAATAATTTATTCAAAGCAATTTCGTGTGCTGCTTAATTTAGAAAAGTGATTTGCTAACTTTAAACGTGGTCGTACAAAGGCCGATGACACCTAATGCTCTGGTCGCCCAAAAGAGGTGGTGATGATATCGGAAAACATCAAAAAAAGTTCACAAAATCGTTTTGAGTGTACGGTCTATACTCACAACTGAAAATTTTGCTGTTTTTACGGGAAAATTTGCTAAATTGATCCCAGCGGCCTTTTTGCTAATTTTAGCAACACATGTCTGCTGACGTGTAGTACAATGAAAATAGTTGAACAAATTAGTAACCGCTACTAAATTTCAGTCATCTTTTTGTAAAGTGAATTTTAAAATCAATTTGCTAAGATCAACAAAAAAATTTATTAAATATTATTAATATTATGCAAGAGAATAATCTACATTCACATTAGGAGGAGACCAAGTTGAAACGTCAGATATTATTATATTGTCTATGAAATCTGTATTTAGAGGATATTTTGAAGTTATTTTATCAAATTCTTGTGCAGCCCTAACATAAAAAGGGCGATGTTTTGGTGATTTGGTTAGAAAGTGGTTAATTTTTGTTCTATTTGTAATTTTTTCATGTAAAGGGTGGTTTTGTAATGCGAAAATTTTTAGCATATAATAACTCAGTTATTTTTAGATACACTTGTTATGCTTTAAAGCTGCTAATTTTATACGAACTTGAATATACAAATTCGTATTTTTTTTTATGGAGCAACATTTTCTTATTTTATTCCTTTTTTTCAAAAAATATTTTAAACAAAATTAAAAAAAAAACATCAAAGGCTTAAAAAATAGTAAAAACATAAATGAATTTATCATTTTGTTTTAACTTGCTAATATTTGTTTTGAAAAATATTTTTAGTACAGCTTTTGTATTTTAAGGTCAAATTTTAATTTTTTTTTAAGGTCTCATTTTGAGAACTTAAAAAAGTTTTTAATGCTAATTTAAGTGGATATCCTATTTTTGGACATTAGTCGGTTGTGAGAAGTGTCTTCACTCCAATACCTTTTATCAACCTAAATAATTATTTTAATTATTAGAAATAACATTTCCTTCAATATCCATATCCAATATAAAACTAGTAAATTTTATTGCTAATTTTAGCAAATCGGTTTTCATAAATTTGTAAAATGATTTCAGGAGTTAGCAACAAAACTTTGTAAATATTCTGTAAATTGTAAAATTTAAATAGCAAAAGAAAAAATTAACCAAATAATATTTTTTTTTACTTAAAACTAGTAGAAAAATAGTAAAGTGGGTATAAAGATATAAAGATATTGAAGAAACGTGTCCGCTTTATTTTGCATGCAAATTTGTCCATGCGAAAGCTGTTTTCCAAATGGGTGCTCGCCAAGACAATGCATTGTGTCACAAGTCGTTGACTTCCATATCTAAATTGCACGTATTACACTTTCAATTGGTTTCGCAACCTCTGTATTCGCCAGATAAAGCGCCCAGCGATTTTACCTGTTTTCAGACCACAAAAAAATGCTTGGGCCCAATAATAAATCATTTTAAATATACAATTGATATCTAAATGTAAGGCAGGCATTGGAGTGAGAGTATCGCTCTTGAAGGAGACTATGTTTATGAGTAATGTCGAATTTGACAAAAACAAATGTTGCTTTATTGGTTATCATACGTACACTTAAAAAAGTTTGTAAGTTAAAATAACTGAAAATATCATTTAAAAGAAATGATATTTCATTTAAAAACCGGTCTACTTAATTTTCATTTAAATTAAATGCCATTTGTTATTTATTTTCAAATGTTGATTAATCAACTGACACATCCGTAAGAAACAACTGATATAATCAGTTAAAATAAATGTCAAAATTTTACCCACCAATCCTTAAAAAATAAATGTTTTTTTCATTTATTTGAAATTATTTCCGTTTTTGTATTTTTTTTTTTTTAATATACTCGTACAATACAAAATGTATGTATGCATATGAAGCTATAAACACTTTTTGTGTGAATGTATTTGTATATGTATGTGTGTTTATGAAGTTCTTGTAAATTGTATTGAAAAATTTTGTATATATACAACCAATTTAAATAAAAAAACAAATTGAAATTTTTTGAATATTTTTTTTTGAAACAGACAGCAAACAAAATTTAAATTTTAATAACTGTTACGGACACAAATAAACCACAAGTTTCCGTTTTGTGGGTAAATTTTTATTAAATTTCAAACAAATGAAAAAAATAAATGAAACTGAAAAAAATCGGTAAATGATAGTAAATTATTTCGAATAAATGTATAAAAAAGTTAATATAGACGTTTCTTTGAAAAATAAATGTATCTTCCTTTATTTTTAAATGGAACGGAAAACTTTTTTATTAAACTACAAACAGTTAACTACATAATATTCTGAGTGTACTTTTCAGCCGCGAGATTTTCCTACTTTCGGTGAGTACATCCCATTACCGAATCACCCCATAACCGACACATTTTGTAATCCCAATAAAGTTGACATGATTTTTCTACGAAATAGAATGGAAAGGGAAAGAATAGAATTGAAACACTAAACAAGGTGAAGAAATGGAATTGATACATTAAATACAGAGATTTTTATTACAGAAAGTGGAATTGAAATATTAAACAAAGGGTACGAAATGAATTAAAATAGAGAATGTATGAAATGTGAACACTAAAAACAGATAATGAAGTGGAATGAAATTATTTCTATTTCAGCAATTTTTCCATTTCAACGTTTTTCAATACCAGTCAATTGTAATAAGTATTTTCTTTTATTGACACATTTTTAATTGCAATGAAATTAAAAATCATAAACCATTTAATCAAACCCCAATAATAATTTCATTGCTATTTATATCATCATTGTATGTAATCATAAATTAATTGGTACCATGTATGACTTTAATACACCTCTATAAAACTTTTAATTTTATTTTAATTTTTTTGTTTTGTGCATTTCTAAGAGCATAACATTGCAATTTTCTATGAACTTGTACTTGAGTTTTGTGTTAATGTATACATTTTGTTTTTGCAGAGCAAATTTCAAGTTTAATATTAAAAATCTTCGTGCATGAGTTAAATTTCATTAATCAAAGTTTTCCAGTGTCAAATTGCATGAGTTATTTTATATTTCCTTATAAATAAAAGATTTAATTAAATTGAAGAAGAAGAAGTATGTGGAAAAAAAAAACAGTGCACAAAAATAATTATCACTGTTTTTTTTAATGTAAGAAAATATATTTCTAAGATAAATAATAGTGGAAACTTTAACTAACGGTGGAATAAATGTAGTGAAATATTAAGTGATGTGGGTGCAGTTTGACAACTCTACAGTTAATTAAAAATCATCACTTATCCTCTTAGCTGCCATATGTAATAGATTTTAAAGCAAATTGCGGTGATTTAGTTTGTGTTTGACGGGAATGTAAAAAAAAAATTAATTTCGTGTGTTCAACAAGTACTGTTGTTGGTACGTTTGGTAAATACTATAGGTACTGTGCACCATCAACTTCAATAGTTAAGCTGTGGTTTACTGGATTCCGTTGTAGTACCAGCACAAGTGACGTGGCACGATCGAAGAACAAAATTGCGTGAGGAGGCTAAGGGTTCCGCGGGTGCTCACACTCGACCATTAGAGCATCAGTGTGATCACTTCAAAACAGTTGCTAAATTTGGTTACGAACTGGAACTCGGCATCCCAAATATTTCCGAAAACAAATATATTGGCTATATAATTTAAAAATATGAAATTCACAACAGATGGCGTATCTTTTACACATGGTTTGTATCTAATATGCCATTTTGGAGGATAATCATCTGTCACACATTTAGTAAGTGAACGAAATGTGTAAACAAAATTTTTTTTGTTGCTTCGAATATGTCGATATTTTGTGCCAACAAAGCACCATACGCGAAAACCTTTGCCTTACTTCTTCAATTTGAAAAAAAGGGCAGCCAAGTGCCCCGGTAGGATAGTTCGTAGCAAGCTAGCTTATCAGTGGGGGGTTCGTAGGTTCGATTCCCATGAAAAAAAACATTTAGGAAATAGTGGTTATAAAAGATTGCCTCAACCAGACCTGGCCCCGCCGATCTACAATTTGTTTCGGTCTATGCAGAACGCTCTCACTGGCATACACTTTACTTCAGAACAAGGTATTCGAAATTGGCTTGTATGGTTTTTGGAAAAAACTAGCAGTTCTCTTGGCGTGGAATCTATATGTTGCTAGAAAGATGGGAAAATGTTATAGCCAACGATGGTCAATACTATAAATAAATCTGTATTGTACAAATGTTTCACAATAAACGCCCGGATTATTTGCTGTCTTATGCGTTACGCAAATATCGGCTCGACATTTTCCGCGATAAATCTAAAGTGACAATAGTGCATTTTTAAGCTATTTTGGCTTTTTTTCAGGAGGGTTCATGACATTTTATACGTCAATCTTTTGTCGTCTGGTCAGGTGTCCAAATTTTGGTCCCTCAGTTACGTTTCAAGCTCTCCTTTCGAATTTGTACTACGCCCACAGGAAAAATTTGGTTAAATCAGCTCATTGGTTTTTGCTTTACAAATAATGTTCCACTACATTACTTCTAAAATGAAAATAATGAGTTACTATTAATATGTTATACAGCTATTTATATTCCATGCCAGCTACTTGCATACTGCTGAATAATGAGCTTATCAGGCAAACTTCAGCCAATTTTCGCTCGTACTTAAACCCATTATTTGGTAGTCTTATTTTTCTTATACTACGAAAAGACAATAAAATTTTCGTAAGTTTACAAACTTTTCGGCTTTCAAATAGGCCACTGAAACCACATTTTGCCTAATTCTTTATTTTTTTATTAAATTCAGTTATTGCATATTATTTTACAAAACCAAAAAAATATACATAAATTAACAAAAATAAAAAAAATTAAGCTTTATAAAATTAGTCTAAATACAAGTGTCCAAAACATTTGCAACCTTTAAAGAAATCATTATACAAATCCAAAAATTAATTTCAATATTCAGTATTTTGTAGCATAGCCATTGAGGCTATGAGCTTCTTAATATAATCTTCGGGAATTTCATTCCACTGTTTTTCCAACTCGACGATAAGTTTATCACCCTTTCAGAATACTTTTTACCAATATTCCGTTTTGCAATTATCCACATGTTCTCAATCGGGTTGAGATCGGGAGATTGCTGTGGCCACGATATGACACTAATATTATTTCCCTCCAACCATACTTTAACAACCCCTGCCGAATATTTGGGGTCGTTATCGTGCTGGAACGCCCATGAAAGTGGCATTTCCCATTCAGTATATGGAAGCTTAACAGAGCCTAAAAGGTCTCTACATATTGTGGCCGTAATCCAGTGAATTGGGCCAATCCCATTCCCCGAAGAACACCCCCACCCCATAATATATCCACCTCCTTGTTTCACTGTGGCGGTTGTGTATCTGGGATTAAACTTCTCGCCTCGCCGAGCTTTTCTATTTTTTTCCGACACAAAGGATTTTTTTGTGCATCAAAATCTTCTAAGACCATATTATCGGGTTCTTCTTTTAATCTGGCATCTATGCATAGTGCAGTTTTAACTTCTCTAGGAACTGCTTTGGGATATTTCGTGAAAATTTTTATTTCTGCTCTTACAGTAGTAGTACGGGGTCGTCCTCCTTTGTGAGTTGTACCGATGTTGACACTATTAAAAAATGCGAGGAATTCTTGATTTTGGAAAGGAATAATTAAACGAAATGTCTTTTTGAGAAAGTCGATTTTTAAAGTCATTTAAAAATTTGATCTTAATATCAGAATTGTATTTGTTTCCTGCCATTTTTCACAAAAGAAATTCTTACGATGTTAATGGTTTCAATATCTTATTAAAACTCTTATATCAAAATAATTATGATGAGTTTTTTTTTTATAAAATGAGATCTAAATCACGAATTAATAAAAGGAGTGCTATTACCGTTATTTCCTAGCATTTGTTAGTGTTAATAGTATAGTTAAGAGTAATAGTAATTTATTATTATTATTTCAAATGGCACTACTCAAAGCGACCATAATGGGTCTTTTGTGCTGCCCAGAACCACCCTAAAGGTTCAAGCTATTGATGAAGGCAAGAACCTTTCCGGGTGAAGTATTTTAAATATGGGAAGGCAAAAAGAAACGGTCACCCAAAAATCTGATCCTCCTAACACAAATCCCAAGACAATCACAGAGGAAAAATCAGTGTCCGATTGACCCTTCTTGTGCCTATGATACTTAAGGTCGCAATGCCCAGTAAAGCATCAAGTCAGGGTCCTTAGGTACCTTCGACCAATGGCCAATAGACGCCCAGACCCACCCCTGGGTATAGATATAAATCTCTTGGCCTTTCCTTGGCCACGAGATGTTTGCCAATACCCATAAAATTTTGACTCTCTCCACATCCTGAGCCTCTCCCACAGAAAGGTTCAGGGCCTCATGGCCAGCAATTCATCCCAGGCTAAGGAAGTTGCTCCTACCGAGTCGTAATACATTCCATGACAAGTATAAATGACACCTCGGGGGACATAAGAGCCCTGAGTGCCGCCTGAATGTCAGAGAGAATATAGACACAGGATCTGACTACACGCCTCCGTAAACATTGGAAGAACATACACATATGGCGTAAATTTCCGCCTAGAAAATGGGTAAAAGTAATTAGAATCGAAAATGTTTTGAAAAGCTGGTTTTTTAATACATCTTTTTAAATTAATATATCGTTGTTTAACTTTAACGGAATTCGTCTTTATTTTTGTATCCAAAGAAAATATATGATGACATAAAAAAAAAATAAATTTTAGTAACGAAATGTGACTTGGAGAAAATTAATCAATGAAAAGTTAAAATTCGATCTCAATTCCAAATGTTTTGACCACTAATCTAGGTGGGTCTGTATCCACATTTTTTGGCACAAACTCCACATATCTTATTCCACAGTGTGGCACAGGGTATAAATTATTGTTTTGTTTTATTTTTTATCTTGCCAATTTTAACATTCCATAAAAAGATTTTTAATTTAAAAATTTAAATGAATTTTTAAAAACAATTTAAATTTATAATTTTTAGGAAATTGTAAATCAATGTTTAAATTATGCCATGCTTTTCTTTTAAGGCAGTAATACAATTACATTAAAAGTTTTTTTGTAGTTTTGTTTTATAAAATGGAAGATTTTATGTTTTCTGTATTGTAGAACACATATAATTTAGAGCAAAGCAATGTAGTGTAATTTTTATACCCTACACTACATTATGTGCGGATAATATAAAGCTTTGTCATTCAATTGGTTATACTTCAAAATATGGATCTACCATAACTGTATTTTTGCCAAGTGATTGGAAAAGACTAAATTTTTTCTACTATTGGGCTTTGAAGATGGAAAATTTTTTCCGATCAAAATTTGTAAATTTTTTTCTTGTTCATAAATGTGAATAAAAAAATATTTTTGGTAGAAAAAAATTGATTTCAAAAAATATATATAAAACTGTTTTTCTTTGATCGAAAATTTCAGATTCGAAAATCAATTTTGATTTAGGTGAAACTTTCCAAGAAACAGTGTTTAAATTCGCAAGCGAAATACCTGCGAAGTCATAATTTAATTAAGATATATGTACACTCAGAGTATTATGTAGTTAACTGTTTGTAGTTTAATAAAAAAATTTCCGTTCCATTTAAAAATAAAGGAAGATACATTTATTTTTCAAAGAAACATCTATATTAACTTTTTTATACATATATTCGAAATAATTTACTATCATTTACCGATTTTTTTCAGTTTCATTTATTTTTTTCATTTGTTTGAAATGTAATAAAAATTTACCCACAAAACGGAAACTTGTGGTTTATTTGTGTATGTAACAGTTATTAAAAGTTTAAATTTTGTTTGCTGTCAGTTTCAAAAAAAAAATATTCAAAAAATTTTAATTTGTTTTTTTATTTAAATTGATTGTATATATACAAAATTTTTCAATACAATTTACAAGAACTTCATAAACACACATACATATACAAATATATTCACACAAAAAGTGTTTATAGCTTCATATGCATACATACATTTTGTATTGTACGAGTATATTTAAAAAAAAAAACAAAAAATACAAAAACGGAAATAATTTCAAATAAATGAAAAAAAACATTTATTTTTTAAGGATTGGTGGGTAAAATTTTGACATTTATTTTAACTGATTATATCAGTTGTTTCTTACGGATGTGTCAGTTGATTAATCAACATTTAAAAATAAATAACAAATGGCATTTAATTTAAATGAAAATTAAGTAGACCGGTTTTTAAATGAAATATCATTTCTTTTAAATGATATTTTCAGTTATTTTAACTTACAAACTTTTTTAAGTGTATGTATTTAGTTATATTTTGAAAATTCCTTTTATGTAGGGTATTTAAAATTCCGTCATAGTCGATGATTATGTGTAACTGTAAATGTAACTTTTTTTGTGAAATCAACGTGATATCAATTTACAAAATAGTATTGGCAACACACACCAATTTACTAACAGCCTGACGACCGCTTTTACAACACTACTTCCAATATTGTTGGTTATAAAAACTTCGTCAATACTCATGCCGGTAACAGAATTTTTTTTTATGAAACATATGAAATAGTTTTAGTATAAAAAGGAGCGAGTGAGGTGGCAGAAAAAAAATAACACTCAGCTTGTGGTATTGTTTAGAATACATATTTAGGAAAAACTTCTACAGCAGTAAATACTATAAATACCCAACTTAAAGGATTACATTATTCTTTTTGGGTCCGATTACAGAAATTCCAACAACAGAAGTTGTTTATAAAAAATCCCAGTTAATAGCTAACTGTATATAGTGAAAATAATGCTTAATAGTATGCATTTTCAGTCACATTAATTATTCTTTGAAATTTCTGATAAATTATTTTTTAAAATATCGACTAAGTTCTTAAAAAAATTGTACCCTTAAAATAAAAATATCTCAAAAATAATATTTACAATGAATTCTTTTTAAACTCTGTATAGAAACCTTTACTCCAAAAAAAAAAAACAAATTATGTGTATATGTGTATTAGGGTGTAATGTTTTGAACCTGCCACATAGTAGTAAATACATAGTGTAATATTTATGTCACAAATATGCTTGGTTGCACCCGTCGGTTGCATTTAACAATTTTCAATAAAAGTTCTTGTGCTCACTCTGGTTATATAACATGTCTATGCATGCATGTATGCATACATACACTACATATGTTATGTTGTTTTCAATTTTATAGTAAATTTTCCAAAGGTCGCGTGTATGAACATTTTTCCTTTATTATATTGAAAAGTAAAGTTTTTTTATATGAAATAAATGTATGTTTGTATGTATTATTTGCAGCAATAGACTAAATACCACTCGTATTGTATACACTAACATATAAGGCTTTTCATATCAAATGCCCAGTTAAGAAAAGTATATCGGGGCAATTTTAAACTTATAATATACATATATTATCCTACGAACAGAAAGAATTATTTTAAAATTAAGTTTAAACAACATTAAATAAAATATAAAGAGCTTGAAATCAAACTAAGTTTATCTTCTTTTTTAATTTTAATATATTTCTACTGAATTTTATAATAGAAAAGATAATCACCCTTATTCTAGTTATCGTCATCGACACAAGACAATGTCGTCTTGGGATTTTTTTTTTGAAATTGGTATTCCCGTTGTCGTTATCGAAAATAATTGATAACTGTCGACAAGTATTTGGTATTCTGTAAGAAAATGTGACGACGATATTGTCTTGAAACGACTCTGATTTTGTCGAAATAATTTTTAGTAACGACTTGAGGAAAAGTAATGACTGAAAAAAAAACGGAAAAAATGGGAAGAAAAATTAAATTTTTAAAATGCACTTGGCCCACCGAGAAGAATGTGAGATGGATGGTAGAAGGTAAAGAAAGCATGATCATATAAAGTGCATTATAAAAATATAACAAAATTTATTTATAGGTTTGGCGAGACTTAAAATTTAAAGTTAAAAAGAAAATGGTAGCCAACAAAGCCGAGTGTAATGCTACAGGTGGCGGAAGATTCAAGCAATTTATATTGAGCCCGCTAGAGGAAGCTGTGGCAAATCTTCTACAGTTTCAGAAACAGCTGAACCCTAAGTTAAAGTCGTTTCTAACACTGAGCCGTTACGACCCCTGGGCTAAAAATCTTAATGTAGCTGCCAACTTTATTGTTTTGGAAATAAATCTGGACTTGATTCCGGTTTTCAAATTAGGTGCTATTGTTTCCAGCACATCTTTGAAGGCTGTTTTATTCAGCCGAAAGTAACTTTCAAATCTTTTAAAAAAATTAGAAGATTAACATTCTTTAAAGTAACAGACTTTGATTTTGCTACTCACTTGTTATCCGGCAGATTAAAGATATTGGATTTCTGTATGAGAAATCTTCTTTCCAATACTAGATTTTCTTTATTTTCTTCATCACTGGTATCAGAATTTAAATTACACATAAAAAACATTTTTTCGCAAAAATAATAAATAAAATAAATCTGCCGACTCAATTTTTAGAGATGCGTTTTTGTTTAAATCGATAAACTGTCGACGTCGTTACAACACTGTTTTAGAATACCAATTTGGTGTCGAAGTGATGTCGACGTCGAAGCAAAGTGATGTTGACTCAAAAACGACGACGACATTGATAACGACAACTAGAATAAGGGTGAATGTAAAATGTTGACATGTTTATTTAAATATAAAAAAAAAATACTTTAACAATAGTTATATTTGTTTTAATAAGATTCATCCTTAATTTTAAAATGTCCATGAATAATTACGATGTTAATTAGAATCTAACATAAAAACTGATTTAACCATAATTTTTTTCTTTGTGTATATGATGGAAATCTAAAATGATCCAAAAAGATAACGAATTAGAATGGTTGAATTAGGTATTCAATCCGTAATCTTTATTTTTTGCTAGAGTTTTTTTATGAATAGTTTTTTTTTGGAGTCCCTTCTTCGAAAACAGTTCACAATATATCGAGAGAACTGTGAGAAGCAAAATCTCTTTCGGAAATATGTACTCTTTGGTGAAATATGAATCAATTTAACGCTTATTTGCATAATTTGTAAATAATATAATAATTTAATGGAATTCGAAAAAGCTAAAAGATTGTTTGTATAATATTTTTTATATTCAATTTGTAAAAAAACAATAAACTTCAGAAGTCTCAATGTAATAGATAATTTAATTTTTTCTAAAAACCGGCAAGAATTTTTTTACTCTGCCTCATTCTAAAGAAAATATTTATTGTTCTACGAGCGAAGAAAAAAGATAAGATGTGTTTGGATTTAATTCGATTCAATCATAGCTAATGACATATATGATGGAATTTATGGGCAGATCAGATCTAGCGACAGTTATGTTCATATCTAAAAGGACATGAGCAGATCTGATCATAAAGAATCATATCTGCTGCCAGATTTCTGCATGTTTGGAAAGCTATGCTTAATTTTGTAATATCTTTGTTCAAACCTGGGGCTGAATTATTATTTTTCGATCAAAATTTGTTTATTTCTGGAAATCAAATATTAAGATGAAATTTTTTCCATCAGGGATGTTGTAGTTCGGCCCTAAATTGGTGTTTTTATTATTAGTATAATTATAGTTACTTATTGAAAAAACTGTTTTCGAACGATTGCATTTGATCACGAATGCCAAAATTCGGCCCCTTGTTCCAGAACTTAGACATTTGATCTGCTTTCAAAGACACAAAAATAAAAATATGTATAAAATTTAGGATTTTTAATATCTTGTTGTATCTGAGTTGATATATGTTCAAATGAAATGCAATTTCATTGTATAAGATGCGCCACATCTGCATAGATTTGATTAGTTTGAATTGGATCTCAAATTTGTCCCCAATTTGGAGTTCTAATCTGATCTGGTACAATTAGATCGAATGTGAATTGGTATTTTTACACAATTATAATTAGTTAGGACATATTAACACATGACCAGTTTTCCCTTATATTAACAAGGTGGCCCAAAATATATCAACCTATTACTGCATAGTGCGCCATTTACGCTGGAGTTATCATCGGGTCATATTTTTTTGATGAAGTAGGACTGTAAGACAGCGCGACAACACACATATCTCGCGCGATAATGTCTATTCTGAAGGAACAGTTTCCGGTCCCTTGTCTTCTTGTGACGTTTTGCAGTGGCCAGAAAGATCGCTCGATTTAATAGTTTCAAACCACCTTACTTTGTCTTTGATGGGGTGTTGCGGGGGGGGGGGGGGTGGGTGATTGTAAGCCACAGACTCTGGAAGTGCTGAAGGACAATATACGAAAAGAGTGCGTTAAAAAGAGCGCAAATGATCACTAACGTTAGAGGTCGATTTAGCGATGTCCGTCTGTCTGTCTGTCTGTCTGTTGAAATGGCGATTATAACGCGAAGACGCAAGCGGGGATGCTCAGATTAATGTTTAGCCTTCCGAGCTGTTTGGTATTGAAAATGAGGAAAATCATTATTATAACGATAGTTGTTATTATAAATCTGACTTCGATAATGTAAAAACATTAGTGAGAGAAAACAATTATAGAAAGAGGTAATCACTTGATATCCTTCATATTTTAGATGTTCCTAAAGAGAAAAATTTTAATAATAAAAGCGATACAGAAAATTGGGACAAAGTTACAGAGATATGATAGGAAAACATAAATCAAAACTGAAGGATATTAACACGGTTAATATAATTAGTAATTTAGCATAGAGTAATTGAAGCACCCAGTGCAACAACAAGATAACTCCAATTTTTAAAATGTTGAGAAAATCAAAAAAAACTTTCTCAAAAATAAGAAACCAAAAGAATTGCTAAATATTATTTAATTTTGAAAAGAAATAATCAAAACAAATTTTTTTAATACAAAAACATATTACAAAGTTTTATTTTAAATAAAAAAAAAAATAATTTTGCTTTTGGACTTGTCCTGTTTTTGCACCGATATTGGTAAAAATTAAAGGGGTCCTTCGTTGTCATCTTCATAGTCAGTGTTTTCAGCTTCTTGAATAGACTGCTGCATACATACTTTTGTGCCAAGCTCATAACATCGTCATATTTTTTCGGGTTGAGGGCTAGATTAGTTGTGTATAAAAGTTTTGGCTCGAAGGGGTTATCCTGGAAGTTTGCTTTCATTGCTTTCATTGCTATATCGAATTTTGTTAATGGCCCATGGTGATTACAAGAAGCTGAAATACTTGCGACATTTTCCTCTTTTTTGTAGCAAAATCTTCGATATTTTGAAATGGTCCATTTAATATGATCTTTGTTCGTGACTGTTTTTTTGTAAAACGGAGCCAAACTCGTTTTAAAATCAAATATGTTCGCATTGCTCACTGATATAACTTTAAATTTTTTGGAAGACTTTTCCACTAAATTCTGCCAGTCTTTTGGCAGGTAAAGGCGTTCTAGTCGACGTTTCTGTTTCTCTATAACGCCAAAAGAGCGATCGCAGGGCAAAAAACTGTGTCCTAGTTCTGGCAAGTGATGTTCAATAAGGCTTATATTTTTGTGTTTTACAACAGCATATAAATATTGGACAAGAGTGTTGTTTTTATTTTGAGCACCGCAATTATCGGAAAATAAATATAATTTTCTCACAGTTTCACTCATAATGTGTTCAATAAAATGATGCAAAAAGCTGATTACTTCATTTGGACCTTTTTCCCGATTGTCTCATCATACATGTACATGTAGCTTTTTTTGGTACTGCCGGCAACTAAAAGTTGACATGTGGCTTAAGGCTTATTGTTTGAAAAGCGGTGCAAAACCAAGACAACTCCAGGAGATGTCGTGTTCTTGCTCCGTTTTGAAAACAATACTTCAAAGTTTCAGAGTTTCCGTATCCTAGAGTCAAGTTAGATGTGTTTTTTGTGCACCGAACGACGCAGATTTTTTTTTGGTTTTTTCTGCATTAAAAAAGCTATTTCGCAAAAAAGTGGAGTTATCCGGTTGTTGCATTGGGTGCTTCAATTATTTAAATTATTTTTTGTTGTGTTTAATATTTTGTTATAAATGTTTCTAAAAATTTCTTTAATTACTTTTTAAATCTTTAAAAACGTCTAATGCTAATAGTCGAAATATTGGTTTTAAAAATTAAATATATAATAAAACCAAAAAATTTGTGTTTTTATTTTTATTATAATTTAAACTGACCTCAAGTCGAATAAACAACACTGTAATATATATTTAAAAAAATTATGCATTTCTTTATTTTTTTTTTTTTTTTTGAAAAAATTGCTAAAGTTGTTCTATGTTTTATTCTTGATACTTTATGTATATTTTTTTTGCTGAACATTTAGTATGGTAAGCTTTATATACGAGTATTTGCAAAATATTCTACTGATTGCTTGTGACTTTCTCTGGTGTAGCAAAATGGGTGTTGAAAAATTTTGCGGTTTTTTATTATATGCCAATATATAACTATTATTTTTATTGTATTGCAAAAAAAAATATGTATGTTATAGCAAAAAACTTTTCTTCTGTACAATAAAATCTAATCAAAATTCTGCAACGTTGAATGAATTTAAATATGTGCGGCTTTATACAAGCGATATAAAACAATCATGTAGTACATATTGTTGTTGATATATCGGAAATAAGAAAATGCAGTAAAAAATGCATGATAATATATTATATAAATTCTATAAAAATTTAATATATTTTTTAAAATATATTAAATCATTTTTATGAAGTCTTTAAAGAATGGTATCAAAACTGCGAAAGTTTCTAATGTAATTAACTGTTATAAATGGAAATATTGCTGCACTTATATAACAGTACGATTAATAAAACCAAATTGGGCCGGTTGCTGCAACCTCGAAAATGTGGTTGTCACAGCAGGTTTCGGTTGATGCAACTGAAGTAAGTGATTGTATTAGCAATTGAAAGCTTAAACATGTTGAACAGTTTTTCCGAAATTCTATAAAAAATATTTAACAGTACTGCTACTGTTCACTGGCACTTTCACAATTTGGTTTCGACTTTAAGAGTTAAAATATGCAACCTTGATTTTTGGAAAAAAATCAAATTCTATATATATGTGACCTTTTGAAAATTGCACTTTTCTTTTTTTTTATTTAACCAGTTTTTATGAAATTTTTTGAGGAAACAAAATTTTCGACTTTATAGCAATTCTTTATAATGATTATATAACATCGGTAACGTCATAGTACTTGTTGGCGAAATAGGAGTACCTTGCCTGGTGTTTGATTGCTAAAAAGATAAGAAAGGTGCAAAATAAACGCTTAAAAAGGATCTTTGTTTAAGCTTTGCCAATTCTGGAGCCACGAGCTTTTCTAAAATTTTGTGTTCTGATGAGGTCGAAATACCAGATCGAATTTCCTGTACCAGCGTAGCTAAAAATACTTCATTTTTGTAAATATGGGGTGACTGAAAGCTCTTTACAAATAAACAGTAGTAAGTTTTCATATATACATTAAATATAGTAAAAATGTAGTTGTGTCGTATTTTAAGAAATTTGTATCGGTGCCTCGGTGCGTATGCGCAATATTTATTTAGTATCCCAGCAAAAATAAATGTAAGTGATTCTTAATTAATTAATTTTTCATTGATTCCAAAGTATCGTTTAGTTCTGATTTTTCTCCTCCAAGGCAGTTCATTTTCACAACTTTCAAATATGTGATTTTTTGAAGAAATTTAACACTTTTTGTATCTATGACGGGAAACTTATTTTCAAAACAACCAAAGTTAAACATTAATCATAGATATTTCTTTATAAATTTGACATTTTTAACTATGCTTTAAGTTTAAGAGATTTAACATTCTTAAAATCGTAGTTATTACACAGTACGACAAAATCAAACTTTGAGTACACATGAGAAATGTTAACAGAATATGAAAAAAGCTTAAAATAACGAAATACGTGTCTCGGCGTTTTGCTGTAGCACCCCACAATTATGAGAAAATCGATTTCGTACATTTTTGATTCTTTTTTAACTTTACATGTACATAAATTAATAAAAAAAAATCCACATTTAATTCCCTTTTTAAAACTTGCTCAAGCATGAAAATCGGTTGACCCATTCTGTTTTTATGGAATTTTTTATAAAAGCATTACATTACGATCCTTCGAAGTTTAAAAATAGATTTTCTCAAAATTCTGACGGGCTACAGAAAAACGCCGAGACACGTATTTCTTTATTTTAAGCCTATTTTCATATTCTTTTAACATTTCTTATGTGCACCAACCACTGTCGTACTGTGTTATTGATACAAAAAGTAAAAAATTTATTGTGGAAAAAATTGCAAGAATTTCGAATAAAGTAATTTAATAAATAAGGCCCGTTTACTGAATGTCCCGTTATAACCAATAGTCAAACTCAAACTTTATATGGAAAATGAAAATGTGGCTTAGGTCCGATTACTGATGTCCTGTTTAAATCTAAATTACAAATTCACAATTTATTTGGGAACATCAAAAGATCCCATTTTTCACTGAACCATAAGAAGGGCTTTAGATGCAATGAAAAGGGATCAAAGAAGAAAACTTCCACCCTATGACACCCCTATGTAAAAATCATTGGTTCCGATCCAAATTTTCACAACATTGGAATCAAAAT
The DNA here is from genome assembly GCA_949748255.1 of Eustalomyia histrio. NCBI lineage: Eukaryota > Metazoa > Arthropoda > Insecta > Diptera > Anthomyiidae > Eustalomyia > Eustalomyia histrio. The sequence goes on along the minus strand of OX456526.1, from coordinate 53,813,303 downwards.
CACAGCTTCTTTTTCTCTTCTTTTGCTACTTTTTTTTTTGCTGGGTATAAAAATGTTGGCTATATTATATACAATTTATTTTTTTTTCGAAAAGTAAGCAGAATCCTACTTTAAAAGTTCATAAATTCATGAAATATCATATCGGTGGTCATAAGTTGAATATTTTAAACTGCCCAGCAAAAATAAATGGAAGTGATTCTTAAGGAATTAATTTTTCATTGATTCTAAAGTATCGTTTAGCTCTGATTTTTCTCTTCTAAGGAAGTTATTTTTCACAACTTATAAAAATGTGATTTTTAATGAAATTAAACACTTTTCAAATCTATGACGTTACAAAAAGGAAAAAATTTATTGTAGTAAAAGTTGCAAGCATTTCGAATAGAGATAAATAAGGCCCGATTGCTGAATTTCCCGCTAAAATTTAACGAACAGTAAAATTAAAACTTTGTATAGGAAACAACAACAAATGTGTCAGTCAAATTTCCAGGTAGAAGCTAACGGGAGATAGTGAAACTGAGGCTAAGGCTCGATTACTGATGTCCTGTAGAAATCTAAATTACAAATTCAAAATTTATTTGGGAGGAAGGGCTTTAGATGCAATGAAAAAGGATCATAAAAGAAAACTTCCACCCTATGACACCCCTATGTAAAAATCATTGGTACCGATCTAAATTTTCACAACACCGGAATCAAAATCACTGCTTCTTTTTCTCTTCTTTTGCTACTTTTTTTTTGCTGGGTTACGATATATTCACAATTTAAAATATGGAATAAGAAAAAAAATAATTAAATAATTTATGTATAAACTCAAGGTTTAAAAATATGTTGAGTTACGGGTTGTCAACTTAGGACAATGAATATATTTTTTGCATATGATTTTGTTAAATATCAAACATATGACTGTCACCGGGATTTTAAATATCCATTACTAGTTTTCCTGTCTCTAAAGATAACACAGAGAAACAAATCGTTTAAGTTTTCACTTGCATTCAATCTCACCTCCAAATTCAAACAACACATCATTAAAGGTTCAATTGAATTTTCTGTAAAATAAAAACAAAATATAGCAAAAAGTATAGCTTTTTTTAATCAATAAATTTCATTGACTGATTTCTCCAACAGTGAATAATATATTCGAAGGAAAAAATCTAAATTTTGAAGACCGTAGGTAGGATTTGGAGATGACATAAAAATTTTTGTGAATAAAGCTTAATTCAAGATATTATTACGACTCGTATATAGTATTTCTTGAAAATCTATTGTGATGGAGATATTATGAGGTCAGTTTGAGACTCACCGCACCCCGAACCTTTAAAAATGAAAATATGTTATTCTTTATTTCCCTTAACTTTTTTGCAAAAGAAAAATTTATTATTTTTAGTTGACAACTCGCAACTAAGAATTGATTTGCAACTTAACACCATTTAACAATTATTATAAATCTCAATTTCTAAATATATTGTCAATTATGACTTCTCAACTTGTGACCATCGATGTGACGTTTTATTAGTTTAAGGATATTTAATTAAAATATATATATATTAAATATCGCTTACATTATTATATTAAATATATATTGCTCATACGCACTTATGCGCCAATATACAAACTACTTAAATACATAGAGAAGAAAAACTGCTAACCGATTTGTAAAATGTATATTTATTGCTACAACCAATAATATCCCTACGGGAAATGGACCAGTCACAGAGTTAGTCACGTGACCGGAACTTTGTGACAGAAACCGGTCCTCGAGTTGGTTCTCTTATATGAAAGTAACCGGTAACTTTAACATGGGCTTGTCATAGGAGGTGGCAATTTCTTCCTTTTAAGCTACTTGCGACATATCGCTGACCTCGTTTAGGGTACCATATCACTGCATTGGTGTAAGTGAAAGCGCAACAGAACAGGTTAGAATTATCTTACACATAACTATTCTCATGTTAGATACTACGTGATGTGTATCAGATCTAGTGCGAAATGAAACGTTATGTGACTGGCTCAAGTGTACATATCACAGGTCTAAGGACAAGTAATTAATAAAAAACTTGTTATATGTCAAAGAGCACAGTCCTATTCACGCTAATGCCCCAGCACGAAGTTTAGCTCTTTGGCTGTCAATGTTTTCCCGACTTTTCCTTTAATTATCAAATTTTTGACTCTTATGCAATTTTCGTGATCGTTATATATTTATTTTTCATGGAATCAACTTTACCAAATCATTCCAACAAAAAATCATGTACATATGTATGTACGTATACAGGTTGTTTGAAAAGTTCCTGCGCTCACCAAGAGATGGCAGTGCTAGCTCCAAACTTTTTTTTTCTCAAGTTGGTATAACTGTCCTGAGAACACATGCAAAGTTGCAAGTTATTCTGTCAATTCTTTCTTTGTTTACAATCCATTTGAAGTTGACGTGTCATTGATTTTTTTTAATATGGAAAAAGTTAAATATCGTGCAGTCATTAGATTCTTTGTTTGGAATGGTTTAAAAGCAAAGGAAATTTATGAACAATTGTTAGAAGTTTATAAGGAGTCCTCACCTTCAAAACGCACCGTTGAATTTTGGGATAGTGAATTTAAACGTGGTCGTACCAGCCTTGAAGACGATCCACGCGAAGGACGATACGATCAAAAACTGCAACCACAGCAGAAATCATTGAGCAGGTACATAATATGGTTAGTGAAGATCCAAGTTTGACTAAGCGTAAAATTGCTAATGCCATAGGCATCTCAGACGAACGAGTACTCCATATATTACATGAAGAATTACGTATGAAAAAACTGTTTGGAAAGTTAGTGCCGCACACATTAATAATTCAACAAAAACTGGATCGAAAACAAATTTCTCAGCGTAATTTGGAGCGTTTTAAGCCGAATAAAACCGACTTCTTGCGTCGTTTTATAACTATGGATGAGACTTGAATCTACCACCATGATCCTAAATTGAAACAAGTACGTTTATAGTGGTCTGAAACTGGTTGTTCAGCTCCAAAGCAGGTGGCAGAGCTTCCGGAAAACCATTATAAGGATGGGATAAAATTATTGGAAGATCATTGGAACAAGTGTATTGAGCTTCTAGGAGATTATATTGAATAAAACAATGTATTTCGTAACAAAAACAGTATTCTTTCATTTCGAGCGCAGGAACTATTCAACCAACCTGTATTTCACGTATTAAATCATAAAACAAATTTTTCTATAGAAACAAAATTAATTTAATATAAATTATATTAAATCATATCCCACTTAATTCAATAAATTAATCATAGACTTGTGAAAAATATTTGTTCAAATTAATTCGGAAAATGGATTAATATAATTTAGACAAATAAAGTCTAAGAGCCTGTATTATAGTAACAACTTATTAGGATTTTTCACTTAAATGTTACTTAAGAAATTTTCAAACAGTTAGCCATTTTGTCCATAATGGAGTTAAGCGAAAATTAATTTTTATATATTTAATGAATTTTCTAATAAAATTTTGACAATGTTAAGAGAAAAGAGTCGTCGATCGAAATTTTCAATAACAAATTTTGGATTTTTGGGGATAACATCCCCACTGCCACCATTTTAATATTTGGGACACTGGTAATTTTACAGCAATTACCACTTTTTCAGACACTGAATTATATTTTACATCAATTTTCTGACAGGTCGCTCATTTATCTATCACAGACTTATCACCTTGGATCAATCGACCCTTCATTTCCCTTAGGGATATGTTAGCACGACTATATTAAAATGTGGTTTTTTAATTAAAATTCAGTTGAATGATGCGAGTTTTGTTGCGAAAACCAATATTAGATTATAGCAATCGAGTTCAGTCGAAATAACCGAGTTGGAACTCAAAATTGTAGTCTCTGTCAATTTGTACTAAATTCACTGTATGTTTTTTGAAAATTAAGCGCAACATCACTCTTAAAAATTTTCACCGATTGAAAGACATCTGAATATTTTCTTGAACATACTCTTAAAAATTCAGAACTTATAACGAAAATATTTTTTTTTTCTTTCGAAAATATTTTGACAAACTATAAACTAAATTTTTTGGCCACACCTTTCTCGCCCCTTTTCTACGTAAAATGTAAGAAACCAACACGGATATTTTTTCGTATTAGATGGAAACATTTTGTTAAAATTGATATACACAATGATATTGCGACTACATTGGATTGTCTGCTTCTGCTTTCTCTTTTCAAATACCGATGGTACACTCAGAGGAAATATTATTTAAAATTTATATTTGAGTAAAAAATTATCACATTGGTAATATTTTTTTTTTTATTATGCGCATGTAAAATAAGTATACTTTCAGAAAAAATATAAATATAAAAGGGAGTGAAACCGAACCCAAACCAAAACGGGTTCAGGTTCGATGTTTATAAAAACTTTGAACCCGAAGCCGCTGAACCCAAAAATTTAATTAGGTTCGGGTTCAAAAATATAAACAAAATATTCTTGCTGTTCATGACGTGAGAAATCTTTGATAGAAAAATCAAAAAAAAAACTACATTTCTTGCATTCCAGTTTGCAGTACTTGACACTATAATTAGTCCTTTTTTAAAGCAAATACTTGATCAATGTAGAGCTATTTGCAAAAAATTACGAACACGGGAAATTTCTTCTTTAGCTAAAAAGTTAAGCTTGAAAAAAGCTAGCCAAATTAGATCGAATTCCAGTTATGACATTTTTTAAGCCTAATTGAAATACAGAAGTTTTTGTTCGGAATTACTGGATGATGCATTAACTATAAATGATAATATTTGGTGTATTTGTAAAGAATTCGTACACTCACAATATTATTTCGTTAAAAACAACTTAAAATACATAGTAAATTAGTCGAAAAAACAATCAAAAAGAGGACTACTGATTTTCCATTACATTCAACCCAATTCGTTGTTGATTTTTAATCATTGTTAAAAAATCGACAAAAGTAAAAACAATAGAAAGTCGTTTAAAATAACCAACAAATTTGTACTCACAAAAAGTTAGAAAAAACTACTTTTGTGGTTTGTTTTTCAAATTGAAAGTTTTTTTATTTGTATGTAATTACAAAACAGAACACAACACATGCAGATGTATATATTTTATTGAATAATTTCTTGTAATTTTTATTGAAATAATTTTGTATATATATAAACTATTTTGGTAAAAAAACAAAAAGGAATTATATGAATTTATATTTTTTGAAACAGAAAACATAAAATTTTACATTTAACTGAAAATATCAACTCCTACTGAATGTCTGTAAATTTTTATAGTTTGTTTTTTGAATGACTGATTCAAATAGTTAAAAAGTATATTTCTATGAATTTCAATTGATTCTTCATTTAAAAACAAACCTTACGTATCACTTCTTAAATAAACTACAGTTTTAAGTCCCGAAGATATTAAAAATGATAAAAAAATATATTTTCCAAGCAATTGAAATTTTTAAAAATTTGCAAATGGAAAAAGAAGTTAAATTTATAAGAGAAGCAAAATATTGTTCTACAGAAGAAGGAACGATTTTCTTAATCAAAGAACAAATTTAAAAGAAGAAAACTTAAAAAATATATAAATTATAAAATTAAACGAGAATTTCTTTGATTTCATATTAATAAAACATTTATACTTTTTTTTAGATGTAGAACCTGAACCCGAACTCTGAACCGAACTTAAAATTTTTATTTCATTAACCTGAACCCATTTTTTTTAGGGTTTCAGTCCCTGAAATATAATATGTGTTCTTAAATTAATTCTTAATCTGAAACCAATAGGAGTTGGTACGTTTCTGTTTTTATTTTCAAAATTAAAAATATGCCATTTTGAGTCTATTCCGTTCACACTCAAAGTGGCATGTTTTTAATAGCAAGAAAATTCTTTGTTATAAAAAATAATAATTTGTTGTAATTATAATTACATGTACATTAAGATTTTTAATTTAAAAAATTTTCCATGTTGCGAGAATAAAAAAAAATAATAATTTTCACATGCGAATATTGAGCATTTTAAGAGATAAAACGTTATACTCCTTAAAATCGGTTTAAAAATAGAGGATTTGTCAGCTGCCGAAATTCATAATTTTCAAATGACTGAGGAGCCCTATAGCTGATGGGCCAGTAGAAACTTAATTTCGATATTACGTTTTTTAGGGGTGTGTTAAATTTCATAATAATAGGAATCGGTTTATTTGCAAAATATTTTAAAAATATCCCACTGTACAATACACATATTGCAACCGAAACATATATAAAAAATTAACTGACTTAAAGCCGTTATTAATTAAGAAATGAAATCGTTTCAAATGTCGTAATAATTAGTTTCTAAAATTCGTAATTCATATCTGATAGCAAGATATATATAAACAAAATTATGACAATATGAATGACTTAACCGTTATTAACTTTGATTTACATCTTTAACTTTTATCCCTTAGATATTTAAAACTCAATTAATTTTCTTTTTTTTTCATCTAAAATTTAAGTCAACAATTAAGTAAGTATTAAAAAATCATTTATTTTATTTGACCTCAAATATATATGTATATAGTTTTTTTTTTTAAACGAATGCATGAATAAATGTTTTAAATCCAGTTATAAATTCTATTTCCATATGTCTAACCAAACTAGAAATACAAGACATAGCATGCATATTTTTAGTAGCACAGTACTACCTAGAAATTTTTTTTAACAAATTAAAAAAAAAAAATAGAAGAGAAGAGAAAACCACCTCTACAATATTTAAAACTATATGTATGCAGTGAACATTTAGCTAAAACTTTCACTCGTTCAATGTTCTAGTAGTCCCATTTAAAAACAGTTTAATGTCCTATTATAATCGCAATAACAACAATAGCAATGATGATGGAGCAAAGGACGACGGCAGCAAAAGCAATACCAGACACAGAATAGGCAATGATACAAAAAAATTTACCTCCATTTTCTAAAGTTTCCTACTTTTAATCTAACTATTGTTGTACACTATTTCCAGCGAAGTTTAAATTTATAAATTCTGGTAAATCATTAATTTTTCAGCCTAGCTTTTAGTATTAGTAGCTCCATCAGCTAATATGATAAAGAAGTTTTGGTAAACAACCACTGTTTTGGAAAATATGAATTCTAATGGCAAATTTTTAAGCAAATAGGTAACTTCCAATCCAACGATTTTTGGCCCTTAATGATTTAAATAGTTTTTATACTGGCAGCCTGCATGCTTTGGAATTGATTTGAAAATTTGTGGATTTGGTAATGGCGGTAGATTACTATTTTTTTTTTTGCAAAGTTTACGACTTGTTTTCTTTCTTGCTTTGACGCAGGTGAATCAGGAATTTGCATCAGTTTTGGAGAAGTGCTCAATAAAAATACAGCCGGCTACAAATAAATTTTAGATAAAATATAAGATATTACTTTACACTTTTATTATAGGAAAACCAATTTTCCACATAGAAAAATTTATATTCTCTAGAATATTTCGCATAGTTAAATCTTTGGGACTTTCTCCACAGAAGTGTTTTTAATTTGAGAATATAAGTTTAGGTCCCTACACTCACAATATATTTTCTGATACTGACTGTAGTTTATTTAAAAAGTCTTACGTACAGTTTGTTTGTAAATGGAGAATAAATTTAAATTCATAGAAATATATTTTTTAACTATATGAAACACTTATTTAAAAAACAAATTTCAAAAAATTAGAGACTTTTAATTTAAATGTAAAATTTTATGTTTTCTGTTTCTTAAAATAGAAATTTAAATAATTCCTTTTTATTATCGAAATGATTTGTTTAAATACAAAATTATTTTATTTAATAAAAAGTACATGAAATTATTCAAATTTTAATTTTAAAAATTAACCACAAAAGTAGTTTTTTTCTAATGTTTGGCAGTTAAGATTGATGGTTATTTTAAACGACTTTCTATTGTTTTAACTACTTTTGTCGATTATTAATATAATGCAATTTCAGTAGTCCTCTTTTTGATAAAATTTCGATTAATTTAACATGTATTTTAGATTGTTTTTAACAAAATAATTTTGTGAGTGTACAATTAAACACTTTATCTTTAAAATTATATTGGTAACTTAAAAAAGTCTTAAAAATTGAAAAAACGCCAAAATTAGAAATAAATATATACACCATTTTCATTTATCTCATTTTGTTTTCGACATACGGACGACATTCCAGTCAAAAGCTCCTTGCTCTCTGCGTGGACTTGATTTCACTTGGATAAAATCTTAATTTTTGCAATTTTGCCAATTCCAATGTATTTTCTTTTATTTAAAAATTGTTTGCGAAATTTGGTTATTTTTTCAGTTTTAGCGTTTTTTTCTATTTTTAGAGTTTTTTTTTGCATTCGATTTATTTTTTAATTTTTGTGTTTTTTTTTCATTTAGGGCTTTTAAGATTTTAGCGATTTTCATAAATTTTGGAGGTTTTTTCACTTCAGTGATTTTTTGGCTGTTTTTATCAATTTTGCCCGCTTCTCCAATTTGAGCGTTTCGCCTAATTTTAGCGATTTTTTTCTAATTATATCGTCTTATTTTTTGCCTTGCTTTTTTAGTTTTACCTATTTTGTAAATTTTGACGATTTTTTTTTTTAATTTAGCAATTATTTCTTCTAATATTTTTCCTCAATCACTTTTTACATTATTTTTATTTTTGTTTTATTTTAAAAATTGTTTCTTTTTTAGACAAAATTTTATAAAACATATATTTCAAATATATTTGATGTTTTATAAAAAAATGTTTATCCTGTTTAACTTTAATGATTGTGTTAATAAATATGCACAGAATCAATTTACAAAATTCTATTTGTGTTATTAAACATAGATCCTTTTTATAAATACAAACAAAAATTCCTTATATATATTTTGTTAACAACTCTTTTGTAAATTTTTATTTTAATTCCAATTTTTTTGTGTGAAAATAATTAGAAATTTAATTTAAAAAGTTTTTATATTTTTTTTATATACATTTTTCCCGCATTAAAAAAATCATTTTTTGCTATTTTATGTTCATATCTACTCTAAAAACGAGCTACTTTATGCAAAAATTTAATAAATTTACAAATTAATTTCAAAGTTTCAAAACACTTTTATTGTAAATTTACACAAATTGATTATAGTTTTTTCACACACATAAAGTAAATTTACCCTATTTATATTAGTGGCACAGTTTTCTACTCTAAGTTGGGTCTATTTCAACATAAATTAATGAGACGACTTTATATAAAAGAACAGAAACTACACTCAGAAAACAGTATCAGTTGTGGCCACCGAATTTGTTACCAAGCGAATTCTGGCGGTTATAACAAATATCTTCGTATTAAATTATATTTTTAATTGTGAAAGGCAATATTCAGTTGTGAAATTTAGTATTTTTTTGCAAAAAAAATAAAATTTTCAGATTTTGCTAGTAACGAACCTGGGCATTCAGATTCATAGTTCAAACTCTTGCTTGCTGCACCACAACTTATTTTAATTTTCTTTTGTAATATTTGCCATTTAAATATTTGAATATTTGATTTTAATTTAAAAAAAAAATATTTAATTATTTGTCTTTTCCAGGACTTGTACTCGAAAATTCGTGTTACTAGGCTTTCTCTCTACCCACTACACCACAAACACTTATATATTTGGATGGATAGTTTTGAATTTAAATAACTTGTTAGGAAGACAATTATTTTATAAAATTCGTTTGCGATAAAAACAATTATATACAAATATAATATGCTGATTTATTTACGTAAATGAAAAAACTGTAAAATTATAAACACAATTTTTCTTTTTTTCTGTCTGTGTTTATAGATTAATCATTTATTATTTGTTAATTAATTTTGTGATATCTATAGAAAATACAAGCTCTAACTTAACGGCATATTTGATAAGGATGGCCATTAGGGTGGCCCTTAGCTTTATGGCAGATTTTCTTTGCAGATTATTTTCACTCTACCCCCAGTTTGGTGAATGTTGGTAAAAATAAACATCCTTAAAAAATTTCAGGTGAATCAGTTTGGGTTAAGAAGTGCTCAAATTTGGGGAAAACCAAAAAAAACTAAATTTCTTGGCTCATAACTTAACAAAGAATTGTGTGAAAGAAAATTGTTACTTATGAAGTTTTCAATTTTTCTTCAGGTCTTCAGGTGGGAGTAAATCGTAGGACGGCTGAAATGGAAGAAAGAATTAAAAACCACCGTCAGCGAGTATTTCTCTAAAGAGAACGCAGTGCTTTCGAAAAATTTGCTATAGGTATGTACATATATTAAGGATATTTTCTGCATATATAGCAAACAATTATGCACATTTAGATGAAAAGGCGTAATTTAAATCATCTGCATCAGACAGTATAATGGGGACTGCAAGACCATATTAATGGTATGCTTTTTGACACAACGTCAATAAACACTAGGCGTATAAATGGAACATGCGCTACAGTTGAAAACTTTTTGCAAAAGACGCTCGTATGGCTACCATGTAGACACCATATACACGAGGTTATTTTGAGAAGTTTGTTTAAAATCAAAGCTTGGAAAAAAAGCTTGTCCAAAATTGAATTTAAAAAATTTTCGTTTTGGAATAGATGACAAAATGGCAAAATGTTATGTAAAGGAATCAGCGAGTCATGTCATAGATTTTGCTCGGTCTATGCTTAAAGAAAAACTACCACGAGGTGATTATAAAGAATTGTTAGAACTCACTTTGATATTTTTGGGGCAACTGCAATTCTAACGCTATGGCGCTGTTCACCATGCGAGATGAATGGCGAAAGTCATTTATAGCATAAAATATTTGTATTCCGAAAATCATTTCAGTTAACAAAACAAGAAGAAAATGATTTGCGACAAATATGTATTTTTATAATAAATGAATATATTGAAGCTTGGTTTTTGTCTGCATCTGCAATAATGACGCCTTACAATGACTTCCTGTTATTGCAACAAATATACAATTTTGAAAACATTGATAGGGATACTCGTATATCACAGGTTGCACTTTAAAAATTGCTAATTCATTTATGGAACCTTAATTCCGAAAATATCATCGCTTTGGTATTTTTTGATTCAAGAATACCACATTCCACAAATTGGTTGAAGCCTTGAAAAATGATAGTGGCGGATAAGAATATGTTACAAAGGCAACAATAAAAATTCAAGACATTTCAACCGTTATCAGAAGTGGTATTGAGCAGTTTATTTCCAAAGAGACAAAACTGTTTTTTTAAAGATTTTCAATAAGCCTGGAATTTGTGGTAGAAAATCCTGCTAGTTGGCAATATTATGCTTTCACTAACGCAATAGGTGTTTGTTGTACAATTAAATGTAGTTTAAGATGCAGCGGAAAGAGATGTCAAGCTAATGAAGGAATATAATTCGATTCTCACAAACGATGAGGAGCAAAAACAATATATTCTAAAAGTTGTTAAGGATTATTGAAAGTGTTCCGGCTGCGAAAGAAATAAGTTAGTTAAAAAATTTTAATATCGAAGTTTATTGTTTTTGCTTTTAATGATTTTCTGCATATATAATATACATTGTATATACATTTTAAATAAAAATAAAATCATGTAATAAAATTTTTTTGTGAAATCAATTCTTTTGAAGTTATGAGACAAGAAATTTAGATTTTTTGGGTTTCCCCAAATTTGAGTGGGATTGCGACACGTCTTAGCTTCAGCCGATTAGCCTGAAATTTTTTCAGGATAATTTTTTTACAAAAATTCACCAAACTGGAGGGTGAGACTGGAAAAAATCAATAATTTTTCGGTAAGAGCCACTCTAATCACCATATTTGTAATTACCAATTTTGAATATCGATAATTTTATAATAAATTTGATATATATTGTACTTATTTTCTAGTACAGTCACTAAAAAAATTATTGATTCTACTGTACACAATTACTAAACGAATTTTATTTTTAAAGTTGTTTACAATTGCTTTTTAGTTCCTATTCATTGTATATGTATGCTTTATCAACTGATTAAAAGTTATTCCAAATAAACTAATATCCTTACAAATAAATGTTAATGGTTTTGACCGAAATTCAAGCAATATTTCCTCTAGGTGTGTGGGGATTCATACAAGTTTACTGTGGAGATCTTTTTTTAATAACAAGAAATTCAATATGATTAAAATATTATATTGGAAATGGTGTACTTATGTAGTTTCTATTGCAACTACAATTACACATAGAAAACTAAAGTACTCACCGATTTGAAAAGTTATTTTGGTTGCTGCGACTAATAAATTTGTTTAGCACAACCATATTAAAATATAATTTTCTGAATATATGTATCCTAATTAAAATTCAGTTGTATCAAACGAATTTTGTTGTGAAATCCAATATTCAATTATACCTATTGATTTTAGTCATATTCTCCTAATTTGAGATGGGAATAGACAAAAAATTTCTCTGTGTATACAGACCGTACACTTAAAAAAGTTTGTAAGTTAAAATAACAGAAAATATCATTTAAAAGAAATGATATTTCATTTAAAAACCGGTCTACTTAATTTTCATTTAAATTAAATGCCATTTGTTATTTATATTTAAATGTTGATTAATCAACTGACACATCCGTAAGAAACAACTGATATAATCAGTTAAAATAAATGTCAAAATTTTACCCACCAATCCTTAAAAAATAAATGTTTTTTTCATTTATTTGAAATTATTTCCGTTTTTGTATTTTTTGTTTTTTTTTTAATATACTCGCACAATACAAAATGTATGTATGCATATGAAGCTATAAACACTTTTTGTGTGAATGTATTTGTATATGTATGTGTGTTTATGAAATTCTTGTAAATTGTATTGAAAAATTTTGTATATATACAACCAATTTAAATAAAAAAACAAATTGAAATTTTTTGAATATTTTTTTTTGAAACAGACAGCAAACAAAATTTAAATTTGTAATAACTGTTACGGACAAAAAAAAAACCACAAGTTTCCGTTTTGTGGGTAAATTTTTATTAAATTTCAAACAAATGAAAAGAATAAATGAAACTGAAAAAATCGGTAAATGATAGTAAATTATTTCGAATAAATGTATAAAAAAGTTAATATAGATGTTTCTTTGAAAAATAAATGTATCTTCCTTTATTTTTAAATGGAACGGAAAACTTTTTTATTAAACTACAAACAGTTAACTACATAATATTCTGAGTGTAGGAGTATTAACGTCATCATCTCCTGGTTACTGCATAGTTGTCCTATAAACACTGTAGGTTTTGGTATACCATGTATTTTTGTGGTACTTTCTAAAAAATATGCATGGGGGTGTATTAGTGAATCATTGAATATGTGTGTGTGTGGGTGTGTGTTTGCGGGTGTATTACCTCTTAATGTGTTGAGATGTATATGGTTTAAATTGTTGTACTATTTTATGCAAATTAAACTAACAGCGAGTTAGCTACAATATATATTCTAACTCTATTTCAAACTACTACCATGTACTTCCAAGTAGCACAAAAATATACATATCCAGTATATACTCCCACTAAAGTTCATAGAATAAAAAAAAAAACATATATTGGAATGTTTAAATCTAGTTCATAGAATATTCACTTTTAAAAGAGAATATTGTTTTTTTTTATCTTCTTTGAATGAGATTGTTTTAAAGGTTGTTAAAAATAAAGTGCAATTTATTAAATATTGAAATTGGAATTTATTTAATTTGAATTTTATTTGTTTTATAATATTCTAGAAATTTTTTTATAATGAAAATGTCAGATATTTAGAAAACCAAATAAGATTTCTAAATTTATTCCTCTTAACAGTGAATAGAGAGGGAGAGTATAAACACGATTTGTATTAAAAACTCATATGTGGCGTATGAGTGTTATTATTTTTAATAACACTCATACGTCAATTATATTGTGAGATCTACGAAAGGAAATCAATTTGTTATAAAGATGCATACAAATATTTCATTACTTTATTTTATTAATTTTTAAAACATTCTTATATTATAATCCAAAGCAGCAAATTAATTTGGTAAATTTTGCTTAATTCTATATAATTTGTTTTTTTATATATTCTATAGTAAAATAAATATTAAAATAAATCCATTTTCTCATTATATGTATAAAATTATCATTTTCATTGTTCATTTATAATAATAAACATATTAATTATCATTTCCATTATTTGTATATAGTTAATATCACATAAATGTCATCTGCGATAAGAGGAGATTTAAAATATGTGAAAAATATTCATTGGCAAATATTTGCCACCACATGCATGACTCAGTTAAAACAAAGGATCATCAGGTATAATTTCATCAATTTTAATTATGTTTAAACATGTGAAAGTGGATGAAAATTAACTGGTAACAATAAACATATTATGTAAAACATATAAAAATAAAAAAAAAAATAATTAATATAAAAATTTTTTAAATTATAGTTTAAAAGTAAAATACCTATAAAGGTTATAAGTCAATTTGTTAACTTAAATATAAAATGTCTTGGGATTATATCGTTATTAATAAAACTATATCAGAATCCGGGGTATTTTATGCAAAAAGGTTTTTACAATATAAAATTTTTTTCATAAGAAAAAGATTTTGTTTTATAATTATAACTCAATAGCGACTAATACAACCCAACAAGAAAGTGAAAAATTTTGTATATAAGGAAAGCCAAACGTATCGAATGAAACTGTCGGCAGATATATAGATAAAATAAGAGGCAAGATTAAGTTTTTATAAAAAAACTTGACAAATTAAGAAAATTAACTGAATTTTTTTAAAGGGAAAAAATAAAAGCATATACAATTTAAGTGCTGTTAAATAAAACTAGGTCCATATAATAAGCAATGTCAGCGGAAATAAAATCGTTTGTTTATATCCTGCTTTAAAGAAACTCTATTAATGTACAAACAGAATAGTTTGGTTGCAGGCATATATTTCAATCGAATCAGGAATACATTCGGTTGCTGCAATCAAACAATTCAGTTCGCAAGTAATTCTGTTGTCACAATGAATCTGTTTTATCTCTGCAGGAGTTAAGAAGTGTAAATGAAATGAATTGAATTGAATAACTTGAATGAATGAATGAATTAAATCAATTGAATGAATTAATTGTATTAAGTGAATTAAATGTATTTAATCAATTGATTGAATTGAATGAATTAAATGAATTGAATAAATTGAATAAATTGAATGAATTTAATTAATTGAATGAATTGAATGAATTGAATGAATTGAATGAATTGAATGAATTGAATGAATTGAATGAATTGAATGAATTGAATGAATTGAATGAATTGAATGAATTAAATGAATTGAATGAATTAAATGAATTAAATCAATTGAATGAATTAACTGTATTAAGTGAATTAAATGTATTTAAACAATTGAATGAATTGAATGAATTGAATGAATTGAATGAATTGAATGAATTGAATGAATTGAATGAATTGAATGAATTGAATGAATTGAATGAATTGAATGAATTGAATGAATTGCATGAATTGAATGAATTGAATGAATTGAATGAATTGAATGAATTGAATGAATTGAATGAATTGAATGAATTGAATGAATTGAATGAATTGAATGAATTGAATGAATTGAATGAATTGAATGAATTGAATGAATTGAATGAATTGAATGAATTGAATGAATTGAATGAATTGAATGAATTGAATGAATTGAATGAATTGAATGATTTTAATGAATTGAATGAATTGAATAAATTGAATTAAATGAATTAAATCAATTGAATGAATTAATTGTATTAAGTGAATTAAATGTATTTAAACAATTGAATGAATTGAATGAATTGAATGAATTGAATGAATTGAATGAATTGAATGAATTGAATGAATTGAATGAATTGCATGAATTGAATGAATTGAATGAATTGAATGAATTGAATGAATTGAATGAATTGAATGAATTTAATGAATTGAATGAATTTAATGAATTTAATGAATTTAATGAATTGAATGAATTGAATGAGTTGAATGAATTGAATGAATTGAATGAATTGAATGAATTGAATGAATTGAATGATTTTAATGAATTGAATGAATTGAATAAATTGAATTAAATGAATTGAATAAATGGAATGAATTTAATGAACTGAATGAATTGAAAGAATTGAATGAATTAAATGAATTGAATGAATTGAATGAATTGAATGAATTGAATGAATTGAATGAATCTAGTGAATTTAATTATTCCAATAAATTGAATGCATTGAATGAATTTAATAAATTTAGTGAATTGAATGAATTAAATGAATTGAAAAACTTGAATAAATTGAATACATTGAATGTGTTGAATAAATTAAATGAATTGACTAAATTGAATGAAGCAATTGAATTGAATGAATTTAACGAATTTAATGAATTGTCATCTTCAAAATAAATTTCGTTTTTTTTTTAATTTGGCGAACATTTGTTAAACCTTTCAAAATGTGGTAATATAAACCGTAATTACGTGTGAAATTCGGTACGTTTTATTTGTAGACATTTATTTAGAAAAAAGAAATCTAAGAACAACCAGCCTCAATTTTTTGCAAACACCGGGGATCGTTTGAGTAAATGATTAATAAAAAATAAGGAAAAAAATTTAGACATTTTTGCATATATTTTTTGTTGGCAGCATGTAGGAAATTTTAATCATTCGATCTAAAAACTGAATTAAAATAATATATTAATCAAACACAGAAGTTTAGTATACATAATTTATATTTATTTAGCATAAGGTAATAAAGTTGTTACAAAAACTAATAATAAATGGAATTGCGAAAAATTCTGTAAATTTCAAAATAGGACAAATATAAAAAAAGAAAAAAATAGTTGTACGTTGATATTAAATAAGGCATAAAATATATGAGTTTGGCGGCTACAGCAGCAAACTTCTCCATATAAAATACGTAAATTAACACAGTGGCAAATATTTCCTTTAATTAAAATACCTTAAAAAACTAGAAAATGAAAAAAATTTTACCAATTTTTAACCTCCTCAGGCAAAGAAAAAACATGGTTGGGGCAATCATATACGAAGAGCATCATATATTTTTGGGTTTATGGTTGTGCCAACCATAGTCGTACTATAATATGGTTATCATATTATGATAATAAAATAATCATATTCTTACCATAATATGGTCTTTACAATTATATTATGATTCCAAAATTATCATATTATTATCCTAGCTAAACATGTTATATTGAATATATCATAATATGATCGCACCTAAACATAGTATGCTCAAAATATTATCATATTATGGTCCCTCATAACTATATTATGATTATCATTATATGGCAATCATAATATCATTTCTAATTTCAGAAAATTTGTTAAAGGAAAACTTTTAAAAACTGTGAAAAAGCTCTTAAAATTTAAGATTATTTCTACTAGAATGTAAGTGTTTTTCATGATGGAAAATCTCTAGAGTCTATAAATTTTTCTTTCAAAGAAAGGCCTTAGATTTTTTTTTTTTTGAATATATGAACTTATATCTAAAAACAGTTTGGAGAATCTGAGAATTTAAGTTTAAGGAAAAGTCCATAGAATCTAAAATTAATAATATAATAATATATATTATTTTGTGTAAGAAACCTTTTCGTAAAACAAAAAATCATGGGTTCTACAGGCTTTTTTATATAAAATATTTTGATTAATATTTTTAGAACTTTTTACAAGAAATGAATAAATAAACATATTTAAAAAAAATCTAATTGCTTTTATTGAACATAATTAAAAAAATATAAAATCTTTCAATAGAATGAATTGATTAGTGTAAATAATATTATATGTATAAGGAATTTTCGAAAAACACCTTTAAAAAAATTTTCTATAGCTAAAAAAATGAACTGGAACTTAATGGCTCAATTGATGAAATGTTGTAATGACATGTAAAATGTCCAGTTTAAGTAAACAATATATAATTGTTTTTTCAAGAAATTTGGCTTAACTGATAAAATTTTGATTTTTATGAAAACAAAACAATATTATGACTGTAAATGCATTTTTTTATATTTTTTTCATAGTCAGAATTTTTGTTAACATATTATGGTTATAGCCAATAATGTTTTAAAATAGAAGGTGCAAATCATAAAATAGTAAAATATTTACTAAATAATTATGGTAGCGAACATGGATGGTAAGAAAATCAATAACTTGGTTGTGACAACCATTCCCGATGGCAGCAAGCACAATGTGGTAGCAGTGATCATATTGCAACCATGTTTTTCATGTTCTGTGCGTGTTTTTGACCATTTTAAATTTCGTGATGGCTCAGAAGCCGAGATAGGTTGATCTAATATTATTTTGTTCTATCACTTATTTTAAGTTCATCAAAATCGGAGTTTTTTTTTGTTGAGGTACTTTCCTTGTAATATTCGATTAAATGGGTTGCTTTCTAACTTTCTGCAATAACACAATATAACATATTAATAACATTTAATTTTTAAGGGGATTTTAAAAAAATATTTTTTATATTATCCCATCCAACCCCTGCTTAAAAATCTGAATGATTGGGTCACTCAAACAACTTCTACATAAAAATCAAAAATTGGCGAAAATTTATTAGTTTTTTATTTATTATAAATTTTTGGATTTTTGCTTTAAATTTATTAACCAATAACTTTGGCATACAAAATTTTAATAATTTTTTTTTTTTAATTAACAAAATAAAGTTATTTGCCTATTATTTTCCAAAAAAGTTGTTAAAAATTGTACGAATACTTTAATTTTAATAAATAATTAATGGGTCTATTATCGATGGCAACCGAACTTTTGTTGCGTTGTCAACTGGCAACTCAACTGAAATCGATAATGTAATTTTGACAGATTAGCAACTTAAAATAAATGTAAACAAATAAAAAGATTGACAAAGGAAAAAAGTTAATAAAAGTGAATTCATTAAAAAAACAAATTATAAAAAGAAATTGTTTAAACAATTATTTTAAATATGCCAGTTCAGTGGATCTGTTATTTGATGACGATGAAAAGGCTTCAAACGTGTCATCTATTAGACGGAACTTGAGGGACAACTTCAATCCATTAGAATTACCCTCTGTACTGTAAGTATATCTTGATGTTTAAAATAATTTTCAATAAAAAGTTGTTTCTTATAGTTTCAAAGCTTATATCCGTATTCCAAAAGACGCAGTGGTATATTTAGAGGAAGCCTTAAACAAAGTCGTCGTTCAACGGCAATACCTCTGCTATTAAAAGTTTGCGCAGCTTTAAGATTTTTTGCTGAAAAAAGTTTCCAAAAATCTCACGGCAATGACTTCAATCTAGGAATGGTTCAACCAACGTTGTCGGAGGGTTTAAAAGAAGTCGTACAATTAATAGAACAAAAGCTTGTGTATAGTTTCAAAAATGTCGGAAGAAGAAAAAACAAAAAATTAAAACCTTTTTTATTTGAAAACAAATAAAAGGTACATTCGTCCCTTATATATAAACAGGAAAGGATATTTTAGTTTGAATGTATTGCTGGTAAGTTACTTAACAATTTTTATTTCTTTTGATCAAAATGATTTCTTTGTAGTTGTGCGATTACGAAATGAAAATAAGGTATGTTGATGCTAGGCATCCTGGATCTACTTATGATGCCTTCATATGGAACAACAGCTCATTAAAGCAAGAGGTTGCTGCAGATTTTGAAATATTTATAACAATAAATAAATATACTTACATTTTAATGTTCCCGCCTTTTTTCTTTTGCTTTAAAAACCTACAGCAACCAAAAATTTGTGGTTGCCAATACAATCACTTTTTGGCAACTGAAATTGACAGCTATCAGTTGCCAGTTGCCATATGTAATATCATTTTGGCAACTGGCAACGCCACTGAGGTTCGGTTGCCATCGATAATCGACCCATAAATAATAATTTTTATTAAATTTTCTAGGCATAAAAATTATAAAATAAAAATATTGAAAAAAGTTTACATCTATGGGAGCTACAGCGTGTAAAAATTTAGAACTTAATTCCAGGTAGGTTTTCGCTAAATATGGTTTAAATGTTACATACAATTCAAATTCGGCTGACAAAATGTTATATACAAACAAATATCATTACCGCGAAAAAAAAATTTTGATTAACATACATTTTAGGGTCCTGACAAATGTTATAGTCTTAAAAACAAGTTTTGACTATAAATTTTATTATATATAAAATTTTTAAAAATTATTATCCCAATTAAATAAATTTAATTTATAAAATTCAAAAATTGTGTGGAAATTTCCAAATCTATACTGCTTACATAAATATTTTATGGCCGGTAGTAAGCAATAGTCCTTAAAAGTTTAAACGGTAATTTGTCTTTATTTGGGAAACTTAAAAGAATTTTATATGTTTTAACTTCTGCATATACATACAACAAATACACAGACATACCTGGTATGGCATATGGCGATGGATGCGGTGATGGCAACCAATATGCAGAATTTATTGAAGGATATGGTTTAAACGATGATGAGTTTAATAATGATGATGCACGAGCTATCGCTGTAGCCGTTGAAGTATTCGACAATAATGATAGTTGCTGCAATTGTTGCTGATGATGTTGCTGCTGTTGGCTTTTATTGGCAGTAGTATTTGCAGAGATTGTTCCCGGAGTAAATGGAATATTGCTGACGGTCTGCTTGTTATTTGTAAGACTATCATAAATGGCACCAGTACAAGTGGTAACAGCTCTACTACTAGTATTGCAATTACTATTGGATAAATTCTCAATTACCGACGGTAATTGCCTGTTTCTGTTGCATAAATCAATGATGTTGTTATTGCTGTTTTTGTTAATACTATTGGCAACACTGGCAATGACACTTGTAACACTACTATTGCTACTACAACTACTACTGTTATTACATGTACTACTATTTTCATAACCCATCAATGATGTAGCCAACGAGGAGGACAACGTTGATGATGATGATAATGACGGCGACGACGTCATCATCATTGCCATAGATGGAGTTGTATTTGTATTATTTAACATGACAACAACAATCAATGCCAATAGTAGTGGCACGGTGGTGTTGTGTAAAAAGTGTGAAAAATGAAGAAACCGGGAAATAAAGGTTTTAAACCAAAATAAAAAAAAAATTTTGTATTAAGTTAATACGTGATACGTCGCTTTTTAGTCTGTTTGTGTTTGTTAACAGAAGAATTTAAACACATTTACATGTAATATGACAAATATATAAATTTTTATTCGTATAAAAAAACAACGCCGGTTATTGGATACTTTATCTTAATTTACACACAAAAAAAGTTAAGTTTTATTTAAAAAATAAAATATATCTGGAATTAAATAATAATAATAAAATAAAAAACACAGATAACTTTATGAACATTAAATACAATAAACACTGTTTCCTACTCATTAATAGTAAAATTTTGGAAAACTCTTAGAACATTTTACTTGATTTGCCACATCAACGCCATAATGTTATAAATAAGTTTTGAGCCATAAGCTTTTTTAATTTAATATGCTAACATAGAGGTAACAGAACTTAAGATGAAACAATTAGAATTTGATAGCCACAACAAAATTCGATATGGGGGCGGGTCAATAAGTCCGTGACTTTTTGAACTTCCCTCGTAGTTATATGAAATGCGACACTGCTCCCATCAAGTACCACCTGTTAATAGACTACATTAAAACAAGCAAGTTCCGTCATTTACTTTTCGTTTAACAGCTGTTCAAAACATACAACCTCTTGGATTTTTTTTTTTAAATGGAATGGAAATGAAGTGAGTTTCGAGTGCTCATGAATACTATAGGGACTTCATAAATACTATGGAGTCTCTGTACCATCGATTTCAATGATAAAAAAGTGTTTTATTGACATTCGTTGTGGCCTTACAAGCACGGAAGATGCCGAATGTTCTGGACGCCCAGTTGAGGTCTCTACACCCCAAAACAATTAAAAACATTCACGAAATGGTGTTGGCCGATCGGATATTGAATGTGCGATAGATTGTGGAAGACATAGGCATCTCACATGGCTCAGTGGTTTCAATTTTGAACCATCACTTGGGTATGAGAAAGCTTTCCGCAAGATGGCTGCCGCGTTTGCTCTTAATTGACCATAAACGTAAAAGTGTGAAAACTTTAAAATATTGGCAAAATTCCATGAATTTTGCTACGAATTGGTACCTCATTCGCCATATTCTCCGGACTTAGTCCCCAATAACTATTTCCTATTTCCAAACCTAAAGACAGAGATTTAGCTCCAACGATGAAATTATGGATCAAACAAATGCCTACTGTATGGACCTCGAAAAATCCTGCGGTTAAACGCAAAATAATTGACGGAACTTGCTCAAAATTTGACAGTAGTCTATTTACAGGTGGCACTTGATAGGAGCAGTGTTGCATATAACTACGAAGGAAGTTCGAAAAGTCACGGACTTATTGATCCGCCCTCGTAGTATTGGTATATTTTATATTTTGTTTTATTATTTTTTGTATAAAGCTACTTTGATAATTTTTAAATCATATAAGATTTTTTTTATAAAAAAAATGATTTTTCAATCAATTATAATTAATTTTTTTATGCATTTGTACTATTTCAATATTAAATGGTCATGCAATATTTTTTCATTCGCATTGGTGTCAACTAATGCTAATGAAATTTCAATGGTAATGAAAAATTCGCATATATGATGCATATATGTACACAGATTAAAAATATGTGTAAGTTTTGATGTTATTTCAATTACAATTTACATATAAAATAGAATATTAATTGATTTTTTAACAATTATTGCTTTTGGTAATTTTACAAAACTTTAATTGAAAAAGCATCAACAGTAACAAAAAAATTTCTGTGTCGAGCATTGTGGTTGCTTTGTAGTGTTGCCAGATAAGGAGATGTTTCTTCAAATTTGAGATTTCAAATTCACTTTGAGCACAAATTTGTTAGGGAAGGGATTTGGGGATTTTACATCTATTTTAATAATATTTGAGAACTTCTAAGTTTTTCTTCATCATACCTTATACCACTATGCGGTCAGGGTATAACAAATTTGTGCTGATGTTTGTAGCTCCAAACATATCGGTCTGAGATCCATCTTATATATAGTATACCAATAAACTCAAAATCACTTTTTGATAACATTTAATGATATGCCTTCTTCCATGGAAATTTTAGACATAAGTTTAAATTAACCCATATAGAAAATTCAATCTTTGGATTCCCCAAATAAACTGTAGGCGATATCTTAAGAAAATTCATATTGTTCAGTTTAAAATTTATTTATTTATTAAAGTGGAAAATTATATTAAATTTCTTTCGTTTTCGCTGAGTGTTCGTTATAGATGCTTTTCTATAGAAATTGTTGCCAGCGTTGAACTTACAAATTAAATCGTAGTAACTGAGAGTTCGTCTTTTTCGAGTTAGTCTTAAATAGGTTTTATTCTACAGGGTGGCGCAAAAGTAATCCTCCTATCAGAAAATGCTATAAATTTTGCGATTGGCCCCTAATGTCAGTTCTGTTTTGACATTTGTGTAGTAAACACATGCGAAATACACGTTAATAAACAATGTTACGCTACACTGCTCCAAAACGCGAAATATTGGTGACTATTTATTTGAGCAATAATGAAGATGATTTTTCATCAAAAATAATCATGAGTGATGTGGCCCATTTCCATCTTAGCGGGTACGTAAATAAGCAAAATTTACGCTTCTGTGGCACTGAAATCCGCGTGTAACCCACGAAGAGCCATTATACCCGCTCAAAGTCACTGTATGGTGTGCTGTTTTCGCTGGAGGAGTCATCGGACCTTTTTTCTTCGAAGACGTCGCGGGCCAAACGGTTACTGTGAATGGTGAGCGCTACAGAGCAATGATCAACGAGTTCTTTTTGCCGCAACTTGATGAATTGGGATTGGAAAACATGTGGTTCCAACAGGACGGTGCAACGCCACACACTGCAAGTGCCACAACCGATATGCTGAAGGATGCATTTCCCGGACGCCTAATCTCCCATTTTGGCGATTTGCACTGGCCAGCAAGATCGCCTGATTTGACCGCTCCAGACTTCTTTTTGTGGGGCTTATTTGAAGTCGCGGGTTAATGTCAACAAGCCTCACACTCTTGCAGCTCTTAAAGACAATATCCGTCAAGAATGTGAGGACCTATCGCCGGAAGTTTTGGCCAAAGTGATGGAAAATGCCATAAAAAGGGCTCAAATGACAATCAACTGTGGCGGCGGCCATTTACATGACATCATATTCTCGACTTGATGTAAAAAAAAATGAAAAGACTAAATAAAAATAATCCACAAGAAGAATCAAAGTTTTTCATTTTTTTTTTTTTTTTAATTACAGCCAAAAAACATCGGAAGGTTATTTTTGCGCCACCCTTACAACTTACAAATTATATCGTAGTAACTGAGAGTTCATCTTTTTTCAGTTAGTCTTAAATAATTTTTATTCTATATATTATTTATTCCTCTACTTCGATTAACAATAGCTATGGATCAGAGAAATTATAATTGAACAAGATTGGCAATTCGAAATCATTACATCGCGAAATGTAAGTATACCACCAGTTATGCAAGCCACAAAGGCTTTTAGAAAATTTGTTAAAATTTTCATTTTACGTCCCTCTGGAAATATCCGTTTGTTCTAATTGGGTTTACGGTATGAAAGCACAAGGAAGACTGCTCAAGATTGTTCATTAGTCTCTTCAGCAGTTTGGTGTTTAGAACTTGTTAATGATTCAAAACTTGTGAGTAAACATCTGAGGAAACTTCTAAAAGCTTCATGCAAATTGGTGCATTTTAGTAAATATATCACTTTGTATGGAAAAATTGGAAGTGTCCTCAAATTTTTAAGCAGAACTTATGACCAACGGAATTGATTTCGAATAACACACAACTACTCAGGAGAATAGCAAACAATTTAAAAAACAAAAGGTAAAACATATGTTAAGTCTTTACCGTCTTTTGTCAAGTCTTCTTCATGGGGGACATTATATCAAACAGATGATTACCCTAACCAGGTTTTTTTCTTTGCATGCAATAGGTTAAACATCCATCAAGATGGGATTGCTGGAAAGTTATCCGAAGGAGGGCAAAGAATGAAAAAAATATTTTCCTCAACAGCCTACATAAATCTCATCGGCTAGAAACCTTAAATTTAAAATATGTGTTCCTTGTGCTGATACACTACTTAGGTGTCGTTTTGGAATTTTCGTCAGGAAAGTTATCAAAATGGATTTCGAAAAGGGGAAAGTCTCTATCTTAATGGCCTGCTATAACCGCTTTCGCTACTAGAAACTGGAAATATAAATATACATAGTTGGGGTTCCATTGAAGAAAAATCTCTTCCTTTAGGGCCTGCCAAAATTATCTGATTGGAAAATTGGGTTGAAGAGGGAAAAATGTTCTCTTATGCCTGTAATTTCAAGAAATAGATTCCTACCATTGCATAAATGCCTACTGGTTTTTGTTCGTATACACGTTAGGTAACTAGGCACTGGTAGGTATCTATTGCTTGAAATAACGGGCATTAATCAGCCAGCCCAAATCGCTGGAGCTAGGAGCATGAAATATTGCGTAAAATTTGATCCGAGAAATGGCAGATCAAATTAGATCCAGAAATCGTTTGGGGTTTTGGAAGGATCTAAATTGATCCATAAAATGGCAGATCAAATTAGACCCAGCAATATGTGTGGGATTTTAGAAAAATCAAAATTGATCAGAAAAATAGCAGATCGAATAAGAAACCTAAAATTGCAGATGAAATAAGAACCAGCAATAAATGTAATGTTTACCAAAAAATTAAATAAAAAAAATATATTATAATTCTAAAAAACAATGCCTTTGCTAGGATTTGACTTTATAAGACTATATTCGCGACTTATATATAATTATACATTAGGAAATTTGGGGAAAATGGAAATAATGAGACTATATTGATTCTGTACTTAATTATATCGTATATCTTATCAAAAATGTCTAGGTCTTACCCCGGAATGGATTAAAATTTAAAAGCATCAAAAAAAATTTCCATGGCTGGGATTTGAAACCACCAACATGTAACTACATATAAATATATATAGTTATAAATTACATCAGGTCTATAAGACTTTAGATATAAAATTATATATAATAAAAATTCTAAAAATATTTTTTATTGTAATATATAATTATATATAACGATATCTGATACAATATTAAAATAATTTTTGCTAATAGACCATATATTATTATATCTCAAATATTAGATAGCATACATAATTTTATATGGTTCTATATAAGTCATATATAAGTAAATGTGGTCACGTGTTAGACATATGAAATTATACATAGTGTTATATATAATTTTATATGATATAATACAGGGTGGCGCAAAAATAACCTTCCGATGTTTTTTTGCTGTAATTTAAAAAAAAAAGAAATGAAAAACTTTGATTCTTCTTGTGAATTATTTTTATTTGGTCTTTTAGTTTTTTTTTACATCAAGTCGAGAATACGATGTCATGTAAATGGCCGCCGCCACAGTTGATTGTCATTTGAGCCCTTTTTATGGCATTTTCCATCACTTTGGCCAAAACTTCCGGCGATAGGTCCTCACATTCTTGACGTATATTGTCTTTAAGAGCTGCAAGAGTCTGAGGCTTGTTGACATAAACCCCTCGACTTCAAAAAGCCCCACAAAACGAAGTCTGGAGCGGTCAAATCAGGCGATCTTGCTGGCCAGTGCAAATCGCCTAAACGGGAGATTATGCGCCCGGGAAATGCATCCTTCAGCATATCGGCTGTGGCACGAGCAGTGTGTGGCGTTGCACCGTCCTGTTGGAACCACATGTTTTGCAATCCCAATTCATCAAGTTGCGGCAAAAAGAACTCGTTGATCATTGCTCTATAGCGCTCACCATTCACAGTAACCGTTTGGCCCGCGACGTCTTCGAAGAAAAAAGGTCCGATGACTCCTCCAGCGAAAACAGCACACCATACAGTGACTTTGAGCGGGTATAATGGCTCTTCGTGGGTTACACGCGGATTTTCAGTGCCCCAGAAGCGTAAATTTTGCTTATTTACCTACCCGCTAAGATGAAAATGGGCCTCATCACTCATGATTATTTTTGATGAAAAATCATCTTCATTATTGCTCAAATAAATAGTCACCAATATTTCGCGTTCTGGAGCAGTGTAGGGTAACATTGTTTATTAACGTGTATTTCGCATGTATTTACTACACAAATGTCAAAACAGAACTGACGTTAGGGGCCAATCGCAAAATTTATAGCATTTTCTGATAGGAGGATTACTTTTGCGCCACCTTGTATATACTATATCTTATCATATAAAACATATCTAATTTAATAAAGCATAATACATAACTAGATGTGGTTATATATGTCACAATATAAGTTATTTTTCTTCTAAATGATGTTATATTAATGCATACTGATATATGAAAATATATAACGATATATTATTAGATAATGACACATATCTAAACATTTTTACTCGGGTAATTAGTAGTACCAAGTATATATTATAAGATTAAAAAGAACAGATTATATATAACATAATATATAAAGATATATGATGATACATATTGCAATATATAAAATTTTTAAACCCAAGATTGAGATATAAAAATATATCGTTACTTATAGCCATATAAATATATATAATAGTATCAAGTTATATATGACTGTATATAAACCGTTTTAGAGTTTTAGTCTCAGAAAAGTTTGCTTATGTTTAAGTTTGGCCGTTGAAAGATGAACTTAAGTTAAATGTCACCATCAAATGGATATCAAGTATTTAGTAGTCAAAATAATTTCCAAGTAGGTGTCGTAATATGAAAAATTGTACATTTTCAATTATGTTGTGAAAAAACAACATACAAATAGTTGATTATAGAGAAAGTTATTGTTACCAAGGACCTTAATTAACAACTACTTTCGTAGGAAACAGTGTATAAATGCATTAAATATAAATGTGTGTGTGCTTATGTAAAAACAATTTTTCTCTGTTTTTGCAAATTAAATTTACACATTTTTTTTAACAATAAAAAAACATAAACCTTATAGCAGTATGGCAACTTATTATAACATTATTGCTATTTACAACTACAAGCGCATAAAGCCAACCATATAAGTATTTCATTACAAATATAGAGGAAATGTGCATGTATTGTAATAAGGTTCAATATACACATATACATAAAGAAATAATTTATTTAACATAATATTTATTATATGATTGCGTTGGAAAACACTTAAAGGCAACACTTAAAAAAAAAATCTAGCCAATGTCAGAATAACGATATGAAGAGTGAGAAACACTGTGTAACATTTAATTTAAACATTAAATGTTTAATTTTTTTTAAAGTTGATTTTATTAAAGTTTTATACATTGTTGTTTTTTTCATATTTTTTTGTTTTATTAAAATCAATATAAAATTCGCTTTTAGCCACACACTTTTTAATACATAAATTGATAAAAAAAAAGACACGTATAATTTTTATTCCAACATATTAATCATATCTATGAATGGAGTTTTTTTTGTATTTAAAATTTTGCATATTTCACACGTAGAAAACATAGAATAAAAAACATTTAACTTTGTTTAATTTAAAATATTTTTTATACATAAATTTACAGTTCAATTTTTTTTTTTTTTTTGATGTATTCAATTATTGTTTTTTTTTGTGTAATTTACAAGTTTTATATATAATTTTATGTTTAAAAATTTTTAACGATCAACAATTAACACGTAATATTATTTAAGATTTTTTTTATTTTTAATTTTGTTTTGAATTTAATAAATTTTCTTCAGTTCGCACTTATGTTAAACGTTGCATTATTTATCTGTGAATGTCTTGTATGCCATTTAATCAAATCGTTTATACCTCATCAATTGATTGCCAATTTTTATCGAGTTTAATTGTTAATAGTTTTTGTATTGGTGGCTATTTAATTTCTATCAATCTAAAAATACTTAAATAAAGTGACGGTGACAACAATGTACAGATTTCATTTCATTTTGAATTAAAAAGGAAGACAGGCTGTTTAATGAGTCTGTCTGGCAGTTTTTTTAAACTATTTTTTGTTTTTTTGCATTTTTTTGAATGACGATATTTAAATAACAATTTTATTTAATTTTATTCATAGTAAATTTAATAAAGGGTGTTTCATTTTTACCGAGAGCATTTTATATACAATTTTTTAAATATATCGTGTATTACGAATAGGCGTACATAATACAAAATATGAAAGTGTTTTTGGCGTAGTGGTGTAATGGTTAGCGCGTTGGACTTTTAGACAGAAGGTTGTGGGTTCGATCCACAGTAACGGCAACATCAATTTAGAAAAATAATATGTATTAGTTTTTATCTCTCAAACATATCGCAGTGTTCTCCTTAGGTGTTCTAATAGCACTTAACCCCACTGAAGTAAACTAAAATAACAGGGCTATAAACTAAAAACTTCTTCCAACTCTTTATTAGATAGCGGGCGACAGCTGTTCTAAGAATTATCATCTCGCTCCCTTTATATTTCAGAACGTTTCATCTTTTCTCTGCCCCCTGCCAAAGAAAGTCAGACATTAATTAGTAGGAAGAATTTCCTGAGTTTGGCTACTATTTTCAAAAAAAAACTACAAGTGTCCTTATCAGACAAAATCTTTAGTCCTTAGACTTAGTGTTACCTAAGATTATAGAGTCCAATGAGAAATCTCGTCACGATCTTTGAACCCTTCCTGTCTATAAAAAGTAACCTCTTGGAGTTTCAACCAGATGGGGCGATGAATCTGCTCACCTGATGCTGGCTAATGGTTTTCTCTAATGTGCCCCGCAGGTGCAACACAGAAAGGCTAAGGGCCAATGAAATGATGGTCAGCCCGTTCGTTGACCACATTCCTTAGAACCTAGCTTAGGATTTGCCCGTTGCATTCGTTGAGGTTATTAAGAGACTCTATACAGTGTAGGACAAATCTTCTCGACACAGCATTGGACAATAATGTCGTAAGTCACGCCTGACTTTCTGAAGAAACATGAATTAGTGGACCTTTTCAGAAATATGGACGGGTATTTAATCATCAGTGAACCACACCGGTGACCAAAGTTTGGGTTCCCAAGAATTACTGGTCCATATACACTCCAAAAAAAGTCTGTAATGGCAACTGAAAATTTTGCTGTTATTACAGGAAATTTTGCTAATTTGAGCCCAGCTGTATTTTTTGCTAATCTTAGCAACACATGTCTGCTGACTTGTAGTACAATGAAATTAGTAGAAAAATCGGTAGCAGCTACTAAATTTTAGTATACTTTTTGTAAAGTGGAATTTTAAATCTGTTTGCTAAATTAAAAAAAATAAATCCTAAATATTTTTAATATTAGTACAAAATTTTAAATTTATTTTTTTTTTATCAAGCATAAAATTTTTTTTATTTTATATTTTTTTTTTTTCAAAAAATATTTCATACAAAATTAAAAACAAAATTAAAGGCTTAAAAATCTCAAAAATCTTAATTTTTGTTTTGAAAAATATTTTAGTCAATTTGCTTTTTACTTTTAAGGTCAAATTTTAATTTTTTAGGGCTGATTTTTAAAACTAAAAAAGTTTTTAGTGCTATTTTAAGTGGATGTCCTATTTTCAGACATGAGTCGGTATTTAATTTTTTTTTATCTATGTAACATTTTAAGGCAATTTAAGTTTGTAGGTGTAAGTTTTATTTAGAAATAACATTTCCTTAAATATTCACTTTTTTAAAATTAGTAATTTTTTGCTAATTGTAGCAAATCGGTTTTCAAAAATTTGTAAGATCATTTCTGAAATTAGCGGCAAAACTTTGTAAATATTCTGTAAAAACTCTGTAATTTTTAAAATGTAAATAGCAAAAAGATTTGCTAAATAATAATTTTTTTTACTAAAAATAAGTACATAAGTAAAAAAGTGGGATTGAAAACCGTTTAAAAATTTGTCTACTAACTTTTTTTCTGAGTGTAGTCCCTCGAAATTGATCACCTTGTAATTTCGAACAAATGTCTGCTTTAAAAAAATTGTGTCTCTAATCCTGGCTAGTGGGTCATCAACGGACAATGCCGCCAACCACACGGAGCCGCAGGACACCCATACAGGCATCCTCAGCCACCGATATATGCAGTGGGGGTAAAATAAGCATGACGGCCATGGCGTTAGTCGAACTTGCCTTGTCCACACCACCCTTCAAAAAAAAGTGGCAAATGAAAAGAAAAAGAAGCAGTGATTTTGACTCCGGTTTTGTGTGGAAATTTGGATCGTAAACAAGGATTGGGTGAAAGTTTTCTTTTATAATCCTTTTTATTGCATCCTTCTTAGTGCAAAATATATAGATATTTTGATCTTCCCAAATAAAATTTGAATTAAAATTTTAACAGTGCATCAGTAATCGGGTCTTAGCCTCATTTTCACAGTGTTCCGGTAGCTCCTACCTGGGAATTTAACTGAAACATTTGTTGTTTGTTGCATGAGTTTGACTGATGGTTAAGAATAGGAAATATGGTAAATTTTTATGGTAAAGTTAAGAATTGTTACAAATCACTCAAACCTGATAAATTGTTTCAGAATAGCTTAAATTCAGTATTTAACCATAGTTATAAATGTAGAATTTATATGTTAATATCTGTGGTTAATGTTTGACCTTGCTTGTTTTTAAAATAAGTCATAGATTTGAAAATTGTTAATTTTATTAAAATTCATATTCCTGAAGTTGTGAAAAAGAACTGCTTTAGAGTCAATAAAAAATTGATTCCTTAAGAATCACATCCATTTATTTTTGCTAGGCAGTTATGCCCATACACTCAGAAAAAAAAGTTAGTAGAAAAATTTGTAAACGGTTTTCAATCCCACTTTACTATTTTTGTACTGATTTTAAGTAAAAAAATTATTATTTAGCAAATCTTTTTTCTATTTACATTTTACAAATTACAGAATTTTTACAGAATATCTACAAATTTTCGTTGCTAATTTCAGAAATCATTTTACAAATTTTTGAAAACCGATTTGCTAAAATTAGCAAAAAAAATTACTAATTTTAAAAAAGTCGATATTTAAGGAAATGTCATTTCTAATAATTTAAACTTATACATACAAACTTAAATTGCCCTAAAATGTTACATAGGATTAAAAAAGGGATCGGAAGTGAAGATACCGACTCATGTCTAAAAAGAGGACATCCACCTAAAAAAGCACTAAAAAGGGTTTTTTAGTTATAAAAATCAGCCCTAAAAACAATTAAAATTTAACCTTAAAAGTAAAAAAAAATTGACTAAAATATTTTTCAAAACAGAAATTACCAAATTAAAACAAAATGATAAATTCGTTTATGTTTTAACAATTTTTAAGATTTTTAAGCCTTTGATTTTTTTTTTTATTTTGTATAAAACATCTTTTAAAAAATATAATCAAAATTTTTGATGCTCGATAAAAAAAATAAATCTAAAACTTTGTACTAATATTAATAGTATTTAGTAATTTTTTTTGGTGATTTTAGCAAACAGATTTTAAATTCCACTTTACAAAAAGGCTACTAAAATTAGTAGCGGCTACTAATTTTTCTACTAATTTCATTGTACTACACCTCAGCAGACATGTGTTTCTAAGATTAGCAAAAAATACCGCTGGGCTCAAATTAGCAGAATTTCCCGTAATAACAGCAAAATTTTCAGTTGCCATTACAGATTTTTTTGGTGAGTGTACTCGGTTAGATATAAATCCACTTAAACGCTTCTTTAGCCTGTGTTTTCTTCACATGCATAGATGCCTGTGTGTCTCAAGATGATCTTGAAAGACCGGTGTACCATTCAACTCCATCCCTTAATCACTAAAAAGTCCGTAGGATAATCAACAAAAAATTCGACTATATGCATCAATATAGTCTCCTTCTAGAGCAATACAATAACTCAAACGCCTTTCTAACATTTCGATAAGTTTTGTATAGAATAATTTATCTTTGGCCTCAAAATAGACCTCTATATCCGCAATCACCTCTCATTCGAACGAGATCGCTGGGAGCCAAATCTGGCGAACAATTGAAAGTATAATTCTTGCAATTTGACAAACTTTCGGAAACATCGACATGTTGTTGTTTCTGATGCACTGCAAGCAAACGCGGTATTCATTTCGAAAACCAGATTTCTCATGTTCAAATGTTCACGTTCCTTCGAGATCTTTAAGGTCTCAGCTATCTCCTGCAACTTCAACTTACGGTCTGCCAAAATGATTTTGTGAATTTTTTTGATGTTTACCGGTATCACAATCTGTTTTGGGCGACCAGAGCATTCGGCATCATCGTTGTTTATACGACCACGTTTAAAGTCAGCAAACGATTTTTCTACAATGGATAAGAGTTCGAATAGCGCTTATCAAGCCAAGTTTTGGCTTGAGCAGTGTTTTATTTTTTCATTAAAAAGCTATGAAAAATCAACACACGAAATTGCTTTGAAACCATTGTTTTCATCGGAAAATTAGCGTCAGTAAAAAAACTGTTTATTTTTCACTAATGAACGAAATTTCAACTATGATCGTTAACTAATTATTTTATGCTTTCAATTTAAATAAAAGGTAACAAGATATCACTACAACGTAATGCATGTGTGTTAAAGCACCTCCCAGCAAAACTTTCGTAATAGGCGCGATATTCTCATGCGTTACCTTTTTCATTATTTGCAAGCATAAAGTAATAAGTTACTTTTTATTGATTACGTAATATATGATTTATAAATGTAAAGTAATAATTGAAATATTTTTGAAAATCTATTTTTAGATACATTACTTTGTGTGTTTTTGTAAGCAAATGGATAATGTATGTTTGTTTTGACAACACTAGCGAAAAAACGAAGCGCAACAATTCATTTAAGTTTAAAGCAATCAAATATTATATGCGTCAATAGCTCATTGGGTAGAGTTCTTGGCTGGCAACCGGAGTTCTCTGGTTGGATTTCCATTTTGAATACATTATTTTTAATTTTTTTTAATAAAAATTCCTCTTTTTTTAAAATCAATTGTTAGACACATTACTTTTTCCATTCTCGTAACCATTTAAGTAACCCCTTACATTATCACCTTTAAAGTAATGCGTATATACATTACTTTGAGGCTCATCGCCTATAAAATTCATCAATGAAGTAAGGTGTTAATTAATCCATCGGCCCCTATGGCTATACATTACTTTACCCATTAATTGGTAATGTGTGGTTTTGCTGGGCTATTAACAAAGTTTTGCTGGGTCTTAAGAAATACTTTCGTAGAGTGTAAAATAACGCTGCTTAAATTTATTTGTTTTCAATTTAATTCTCTTGTACCAAAGTCAAGAATACAATTTTCTTTATATATTGTAAAGCAATAAATCTATGAAATTGAAAATCCTATAAACTGATGCAAAGATAATAATACTTACATTGAAAATGTTCATATTCCTTTAGTAATCCATTTAAATCCAATGGAAATTGTCATTCGCACAAACAAATATTCAATCAGTATTTTTATTGATTTTGTATTTAACACCCAGTATAAAGGCAATATTTTTAAAAATTTATTTTTTTTTCTGTCACATACTAACACATACATAGATAAGACACATACAATTTACATAATAAAGTACACAAACGGTAAAAATAATGTTTCAATTTTTTTTAGATCGATTTGAAGTGAATAAACATCAGCACAATTCAATTGTTTGGCTACACTTTAAAAAAGTCAACATATAAGCATAACAATTCACGCAGGAAATTGTTTTTGTACGCTAAAAAAGTATTGAGTTTAAAAATAAAACAAATTTAATTTTCTTTCTTAGGGTCTCGTACTTTTTTTTGTCAACTAAACACAATACTATTAAAAAAAGATTTATAGAATAGATTGAATGTGCTGAAGACAAAGATATTTCCAAAAAAAATAGAAAAATATATATTTTCCAGTTTGAAAAAACTTTTAAAGATTTATGCACTTAAATTCTTATTCCATTTTTTTTTTTTTTTTTTTCAAATCAATTTTTAATACTCCGCTATATTTTGTTATGGCCACAGCATGTGGTAGTGTAATTTGTTGTAACTGATTGACGTTTTAGGTGCAACTGATATCAAGAGTCTATATCTGTGGTTGATGTCTGTTAATGTAAAATTGTGTTTGCTAAAGTGCTTGCAATTGTATACTGATAGCTGAGATAGATAGATGGGATGGACAGACAGATAGATAAACCAACCGACAAACATATATACTACATTTATATTTCAATGCAAGTGTTAATACATCTTGTTGTTATTATTCATAAAATCTTAACGCTTCTATGAGCACAATGAAATACTTCTACATACTACTAAATAAGTACTTAATATAATGTCTATTATAAACGGGGTTTACTCGGGCATAGTGTATGACTTACAAGGGGAAGAAACCCAATGTGTGATAATTAACGGAATTTATTTCAATTTTAGTTTTAAATGTATTTCAAAGTTTTATACAAAATGTAGGGGACTATTCCGAAATGTGGGATAAAGTTTGAAATTACAATATTTAGACATGTTTCTACATAAAAAAATTATTTTACTGCATTGGTTATGAAAATATATATTTTTCGAAGATAATATTTTTATGGGAAATTATTATTGATTCGAATAAAAAGTTAAATATAATAGAGGCCGTTTAAATGTATGGAGCGGATGTCCGAGTTTTTTACAATATTTAGAATACTTCCGCTTGTAGAACCCGCAGGAAAAAAACATAGCTGCAATATGATCACTGCTACTATATTGTGCTTGCTGCAATCGGGTATGGTTGTTACAACCAATTTATTGGTTTTCTAACCATCAACATGGTCGCTACCATTATTATTTAGTAAATATTTTACTATTTTATGACTGGCACCTTTTATTTTATATCATGATTGGCTGTAACCATACTGTGGTAACAAAAATTCTGACTATGAAAAAAAAACATGATAATTATGCAACGATAAAATGCTGGCAACAATCAATAAATAAATATACATCAAATAAAACATGACTTTAAGATATACAGTCATAATATTGTATTTTTTTCATAAAAACCAAAATTTTATCAGTTCAGTCAGTATGTTTTTACAACAAAATGTCTTAGTAAAAACAATCTATATTGCTTACCAAAACTGGACAAATATGAGATGGGTAGAAAATACCTTTCACATGTTATTAAAACATTTCATCAATTGACCCATTAAGATCCATTAAATTTTAGCTTTAGAATATATTTTTAAAGGGGGTTTTCGAAAATTCCTTATACATATAATATTATTTACAATTCATTGTCAAAAAGATTCTGTCGAAAGATTTTTTATTTTTCAATTCTTTTCAATAAACAAATTAGATTTTTTTAATTTGTGTTTTGTAAAAAGTCTGTAGAACCCATGATTTTTGTACGAAAAGGTTTCTTACACAAAATAATAGATATTAATAAATTTATCTGTTAAAAACTTTTTTAGATTCTGTGGACTTTTCCTTTTAGATAAAAGTTTATATATTCCAAACAAACTTAGATTCTAATGCCTTTCTTTGAAAGAAAAATTCATAGATTCTGAAGAAAATATTTAGATTCTAAGGACTTTTTCTACTAGAAATATTCTTAGATTCTAAAGACTTTTTCTTAAAGAAAAATTTCTAAAAACTTTCTAAGAAATCTTAAAAATGTCTAAGATTTTTTTATTAAAAAAGTCATTCGAATTTAAAAAAAAGTTTTAAGTATTTTGCATAAAAATTCCACAGAATCAAAGTTTTCTTGAAAGACATAATATGATAACATTTTGAGCATACTATGATTACGTTTATCATATTATGATAAATTCAAAATAACAGGTTTATTTAGGACAATAATATTGTAATTTTTGAATCAAAATATAACTGTAGGGACCATATTATGGTAAAAATATGGTTATTTTATTATCATAATATGATAACCATAAACAACCATAAAGCCAAAAATATATGATGCTATTCGAATATGATTGCCCCAGCCATGTTTTTTCTTTGCGTGAAGACTTTTCCCGAAGTAAAATTTCTTCCTAAACCTATATTTGAAATGAGTAGCAATGAGGGTTATTAAGTTTTATGTAAGGCGAAAAATCCTGTTTTTCAGAAAACACCTTCAAAATTTGTAGACAATATTTTAGGAACCAGATGATCTAAAACTTCAGATATTTTACTGTTTACATATTATTTTTTAATAGAATTTTATTAGAATATTTAAATTTAGTAACATGCCCTACCAACAATAAAAGTCACCCACTGAATTGGATGCAATTTGGATATTATTATGAAGATCAAAAAATAACAATGCCATATATTTTGTAGCTGCCTAACGCTATTTAGAAACCAAAAATTTGGAGACAGAAAATAGTTTTAAATATTTTTACACTTTTTTCACACCTTTTTAATTATAACTTTTGATTGGATTATCGAATCAATACAATAATTTTACAGAATTTAAACTATACAAAGTATACTTGGTGTAGTTTAGAATGAGTGGATTGATAGGTACATGCCCTAGTTAGATATAAACCAGGAAGGACCGTGCAAGGTCTCGAAACTCTACAACTTAAATGATTTGTATAACTTTGTTAAAGTAAAAATATAGTTTTCCAACTTTTTTTTTAATTATATATGTTAAATTTTACACAAATCGGTTCCAAGCCGATAAACAAAACTACTTTTGGTTAAATTTAAAAAGTTTTTTCATTGAGACAATAGACATATTATTTGTGTAGGTACATTTCTCAAGCTAGATCAAAATGTTTGCGATTTTTTCCCATTCGACCCTAGTTTCAAGGTTGCCACTTTAGCCATTTCTTTAGGATTTTTTCAATTCGGAAGATATAGAGATTTTTGTTTTGTATCAATTTCTGTCATGTAAAAATCGAAATATATATGAGCATGCATGATTGTACATGGGCTTGTATATAATCATATATGGGCATAGATGATCATATCCTATCACACATAGTTCAATATATGATAACTATACATGATCTCTATATGTCTTTGGTTCGGAAATTTGAAGGTATATAGCCGAATGTTTTAATATTGGGTATACAAGTTAATAATGGCGATTTGGACAACAGATGGCATAAGTATCACATATGGTTTGTGTCAATAATAACAAATATTATATTTTGGAGGTTAAACATTTTTCACTATAATTCAATACTCGATAGACGCCAAAGTGTAAACACTCTTTTTTTTTAATCGTTTTTAATAATGTCGAATTTTGTGCCACAAAAATAATGTTTTGCTGGGAAGTCTGTTAACCTTCTTTCATTTGAAGAAAACAGCTGCTGAAAGTTATCGATTGTTAGTAAAAGCTTACGGTTAACATGCACCAACTCACAAAACATGTGAACTTGTGATTTCGACACAGAAGACAAGGAGAGGCCTTGTCAGCAGAAAAAGTTTGAAGATAAGGAATTGTAAGCATTACTCTATGAAGATTGTTGTCAAACGCAAGAAGAACTTGCATTATCATTGGGAGTCACACAACAGGCCATATGTAAAGCCCGGCCAACCAGCCAATTCAAAGCCGAAGCTGATTATCCATAGCGTTTGAAGGGAGCAATCAACCAAAATATTCCACCAGACACGAGACCATAATCTTCCATCATGACAACGCTCGGCCACATATTGCAATATTTAGCGATTTTGTGTCGTACCCATTTAAAGAAACCAGTTGTTATCATGCGAAGAACTTCCCTTATTAAGTACAGGTATACAATAAATACAACAATTACTGTCTGTCTGCGTATTTTTGTCTATACACCAAAAACTGTTTCAACACGATTTTGAAAATTTATGTTAAAAATGTTTCGCTCATTTTCTTGAAGACTGTCAACGGTCAAAATAATTTTATTTTTGAGTTAATGATGCAGAAATATGTGTTACAGCATAGTTGAAAACATATTAAAAAATTTATTGATATCTCTTTCTCCCATTGAGTGGTGACCAAAAGAGTTTTTTTACTTTTTCAGTAGTTAAGCTAAATCGGAAGGTTTAAACGCGTTTTCTGCAGAATCGATTTTTCCGAGTAATAACAATCTTGA
The DNA here is from genome assembly GCA_949748255.1 of Eustalomyia histrio. Lineage (NCBI taxonomy): Eukaryota > Metazoa > Arthropoda > Insecta > Diptera > Anthomyiidae > Eustalomyia > Eustalomyia histrio. The sequence goes on along the minus strand of OX456526.1, from coordinate 53,774,270 downwards.
AGTAAATGAGCAATATGTCAAGTTTTCTTTGTCATTTGAACATATATTAAAATGATCCGATTTAAATAAAAAAATTATATAAATGGAATATATGTATTTACCTGACCGACTCTTAACCCCTTCTCGGCCAGAGAGGAAATATGGCATCAAGCGGAATACATGAAATTTTTAGTTCATTCATGTGCTATGAAGATACACAAACACATTGGGACAATGTTGCAGGTCCATATTGTGAAGATAGGACTTAAAAATATTAATTAACCCTTCTTAAATTACACCCCTTTAGGTGAAATCTATATCCGACCCAATATATAAAAAATAAAAAACTTTATTTTACTAAATTTTTCTGAGACAGCTCAAATAAATGATATAAATATTGTTTAAAGTTCATTCCAACGAGCTGTAAAAATTTAGTTGTTTACACCAACAACTGATATTTTTTCGCTGCATTTTGCATATAAATAATTTCAAAATATGACGTCAAGTCATAGATGTATTCGCTTTTCTGAGTCATTTAATGTATGATGCTCTTGTTTCATTTATTATCAATGCTGTGTAAATTGTAAACGAGTTAGTAACAATTGTTGTTGTTTATGATTGTTTATAAAGGTGTTAATTACACAAAATTTAAACCTTAATAGTTGCTCTAATATATCAAATCATAGCATTTGCTTATTAACAATTGTAAGTTTTTATTTTAAATATTACTTAAAGTAACAAATTAAGAAGTTTTATTTTTTACTTTTCTTTTTATTTGCAAAAATTTAGGTTAATCTTTTTAAACTCAATTTAAAAGTTGGAAAAAATTTTTATTATATATTTTCTTGCTATGACGCCATCTTCAAAATTTTCTATAATCTTTATTGATGATGTTGATTCCTTATCTCACAATAATAAAACCAAAATCATTGAATTTAACTGCATTTCAACGTTTGCCTTCAATCTAAGATCATTATGACTATGATGTCTTCTATATATTATATTTTGAACTATTTTTTTTTTGAACTTTACTATTGTTATGTCACCAAAGACCATTTTATTGCAGACTGTATGTTTGTGGTATTTTGCGCCAGAAAATAACTATGCTTTTATATATTCACACTAACATTAATGCCCATGTTCTGGAAACCGAAATTTTCACAGAGAATATTAATTTGCTGCCAATCGATTGGTTTGGTTCTGGCAAGCGAATTCTTTGATTATGAAAATAGAAAATCAATTGAAACAACAAAAATGTATTTAATTAATTGTCTAAAAAATAATTCCATAGTAAAATTCGGTTGCTAAAATCGAACAACAAATTTAGTTGTCATCTCAAATCTGTTTTCTGAGTAAAGGCACTTAATCACATAAAATTTAAGTATTTAAAATTTATTTATTAAAACAAATAATTTTCAACTAAGAAAAACAATTCTCTGTATTAGAGATTAAAAAGAAAATATTATACTTTAGCAATTAACACATAATTTTTTTTTTTAAATGTTTCTACTCGAAATAAATTATTTCATGTAAAACTTACAACAGTCAAAAGTAAAAAAAAAAAAATCTTTTCAAATTTTATATGTGAAACTAAATTTTGCCACATGGGCTATAATTCTGCTGTTATGCACCATTTTCCATAGTTTTATATTTGGTGTACTTGAACTAAGTCAAGCATTTTATTAAATTGCCACTTTCCTGTTACCAATTGCATGATTGTTTTGGTTTTTTTATATGCGCCATATTTCTAGCATTGTTTGTTTTTTTTTTCTATTTTATTTACTTTTATGTTTACTAACAAATTTGGATTTTAGGACATATGTATGTCTTTACATTAGTGGCATTCAACGATATATGGAGAAATTTTGTTAGCGAGACCGGAGTTGTTCATACCCCAGAGAAGAAAATCCTTAAGGTGTTAAATGGGTTTCGGGGATTCAAAAAAGCGTATTCTAACTGGTTTTTATTTTATTATCAAATATATCATACTTTCTGAAATAATTATTTTAAAGTTTTGAAAATTCAGCCATTGATACCACATTTTCCTTGACCTCTCAAAAGAAGTTCTCGGCGTAGTAGTCAGGATAAATCATAACTTCATCAGAAATTAAAAAAAAGCCAATTTATTTGTGGTAGTAAAGGGTGTCCCAAGAAGAACGCAATTTTTAAACCTGGCAACATTCGAAGTGTCATTGTTTGACATTTGAAGAATTGTTATTGTTTGCTAGTAGAAGGTACGAGGTTAGTAAAAATGGAGCGCCACACTCATTGTGAAATTGTTTTACCAAAATGGTGAAAGTTTTGCGGCTACAGTTCGCAAATTGCGATCAATTTGGGGTCACAATAATGCTCCAAAAGAGTCAACTGTAAAGAGATTAATGGATAAATTTGCCGAAACTGGGTCTGTTAGTGATGTAAAGACAACAACGCGCCATCGACCAGGTCGATCGACCGAAAATGTCGCAGCTGTACGTGATGATGTCGCTCAAACTCCATCCACCTCAATTCGACATCGAGCTCAGCAAATTGGTGTCTCCAAATCCACTTTGCAGCGAATTTTGACGAAATATTTGCATCTTCATGCATACAAAGTTCAATTGACTCAGGAACTGAAGCCAGCTGACCATGGACAGCGAAGGGAGTTCGTTAATTGGGTATTGGAGAGACAACATGAAAATGCTGATTTTGCCGATAAAATCATCTTCAGTGACGAGGCCCATTTTCATCTTGATGGCTTCGTCAATAGGCAGAAGAGGCATTTGGGGTGAGGAAAATCCTCGAGTGATTCACGAGAAGCAAATGCATCCTCAACGTGTCACTGTGTGGTGTGGTTTTTGGGCTGGAGGAATCATTGGACCTTTTTTTTATGAAAATGAGGCAGGTCAAGCGCAAACAGTCAATGGTGTTCGGTATCGTGAAATGATAACCAGTTTTTTCTTGCCTAGAATTGAAGAAATGAATGTGGAGGGCATGTGGTTCCGACAAGACGGCGCCACATTCATACAGCCAGAGAAACAATTCAATTGCTGCATCAGTCATTTCCCGGTCGTGTTATTTCGCGTTTTGGAGATCAGAATTGGCCGCCTAGGTCGTGCGATTTAACACCATTCGATTTTTTTCTTTGGGGTTTTTTGAAGTCGATGGTTTACGCGAATAAGCCGACGACTCAAGCCTTAAAAGAGGAAATTGGACGCTGCATTAATGAAATACCGCAGCATTCATGCAAAACGGTCATTGAAAATTTCATTAAAAGATCGTGTGCATGCCAGCACAGCCGCGGCGGACATCTGCACGATATATTGTTCCATACATAACCTCATTCTGTCTACTTTGCGATATAATAAAGTTTCACGATTTTTGTTTTAATATCTGTGTTTTATTTAAAATTTAAAAATTGCGTTCTTCTTGGGACACCCTTTAGATGTATAAAATTCGTGCTTGAACGAAGGAAAAATAAAAAACTGAAAAATTTAACATTTTCAACACGTATTTCCTCATAAAATAAGTTGTCATAAAAAAGATAATATTATTTTAAAGTACTGTGTACAATTTTAACAAGATCGGTTCATAAATTTTTAACAAATCATGACTCACAACCTCCAAAAAAAAAAAAAAAATCGAGTAAACCACGATTGAAGTTCACAAAAAATTAAACTAACATAGAATTATCAATTCCGGTTCCATAAAGTTAAGAACTTGTTGCAGCAATATCCACAGTATCCCTTTTCGTGTGACAAGTATGAATTTTCAAACCCACCTAACTTCTTAAGTCTAGCTGGAGGCCGGAAAAAAAAAACTTTCATCAACTAAACAGATATTCGACATATCGCAAAAAATAAATTCCCCAAATAAGCCCAAAGGCCGGCCATAAACAGAAAAGAAAACTCACAAATATGACCTTAATTCTTAAATTAATTCTTGGGATTACAACCTTAATTCTTTGGACCATAGTCCCAACTTTTATTGTGGTGTTATATCCGATATATTTTCTAACATAATCCCAGACCTCGAAATTTGGATAATATCATCGTTACTAAGTATTAACACACGCAGAATATTATGTAGTTAACTGTTTGTAGTTTAATAAAAAAGTTTTCCGTTCCATTTAAAAATAAAGGAACATGCATTTATTTTTAAAAGAAATATCTGTATTAACTTTTTTATACACTTATTCGAAATAATTTACTATCATTTACCGATTTTTTTCAGTTTCATTTATTTTTTTCATTTGTTTGAAATTTGATAAAAATTTACTCACAAAACGGAAACTTGTGATTTATTTTTATCCGTAACAGTCATTGCAAATTTAAATTTTGTTTGCAGTCGTTTCAAAAAAAAAAAAATATTCAAATAATTTCAATTTGTTATTTTATTTAAATTGGTTGTATATATACAAATTTTTTCAATACAAATTACAAGAACTTCATAAACACACATACATACACAAACACATTCACACAAAAAGTGTCTATAGCTATGCATACATACATTTTGTATTGTACGAGTATATTAAAAATAATACAAAAACGGAAATAATTTCAAATAAATGAAAAAAAACATTTATTTTTAAACGATTGGTAGGTAAAATTTTGACATTTATTTTAACTGATTATATCAGTTGTTTCTTACGGATGTGTCAGTTGATTAATCAACATTTAAAAATGAATAACAAATGGCATTTAATTTAAATTAAAATTAAGTAGACCGGTTTTTCAATGAAATATCATTTCTTTTAAATGATATTTTCAGTTATTTTAACTTACAAACTATTTTAAGTGCAAAAATGGTTATTCTTTAGTTTTTCAAAATTTTGTTAAACAAAGAGTAAAATTTCGAAGATTGCGCTTAACAGTTATGTTAATTATATCATAGAAATTAAAAAATGCCAAAGAAGTCGCACTGCACAGTGAATCGAGCTCATAGAAAAAGGAATCGGACGCTGAGACGCAGAGCATATACTCTGCGTGGGTTCTAGGCTTTGCGGCAGGAGACTACGAATCCTTGGTTAATATACACTATTCCCTTTGGAAATCTGTGCCAAGTAGAGTGATTGGCTTAATTGGAAGCCTCAATATATGGGGCAAAAATTAGGCTGCTTAAAAGCTCAACTTCTGTTGGTCGCAGTGCATAAGGACTTTCTAATCTAATTTATCTAGATGATCGAATAATTGTCATATGAAAATTGAATAGATGCCGTAGGAAATTTTGGAGACTTTTTATCATGAAATCTAAGATCGGTATTAAAAAATTAAAAATTTGGCCATACCCAAGAACGGGTTGGGGTATTTTTGGGTCTAAAGGAAAAATTTGTGATTTGAAGATTGCGCAATATATAAGAAAAAATTTTCTTGGTTCTTATAGTTAGCTGGTCGTTGAAGCATTACTGGCTTTAACTTCATGTACACTGATCCCCAATATACGTTTCTTCTTTTTTGTCAAGTTTTCAACTCTCAAATTCCCTACAAATTTTAAATCGAAACTTGAAAATGACAATAAAACGTATTTTGGGGCTCAATATGAATGGAGTGTTAGATAATTTCCAACCAATTTTTAATTACTCTAATAATTTGGTGCAAAAAATTATACTTCATAATAAGATATATTTAGGAAACTAAAAAAATTATATTTTTCCTCCTGGTAAATAAATACTAAGCTAATTTTTAATACATTCAATCCTTTTCAAATTTCACAAGCATCAGTAAGTTTTACATGCAAATAAAGAAAAATAATAACCCAGTTGAAAACCCTTCGCTTTTTTGAACTTCTCTAATATATTATTTCAATTGAGGATATGTTTTGTTAAAGAATTTAAATGACTGGTTCTTAAGCACAAAGAAATGCCTAAATTTAAAAATATTTTGTATATTTTTATTAAAATATTTATTTGAATGCGGTATAATAAGTAAGATTTCATAATGTGTAGAATAATTCAACAATTTAATTTGTTGAATTGAGAGTACGATTCGGAAAAAATTATATAACTACAATAAATTTGGCTTCTCTGTGTAGCTTAAAGTATGAATCGATTTTTCGCATTCTTAAAAGGTTTTGTTCAAATTATCTTTAGTATTGTGACTTGTAATTTGATTACAAGAGTCGTTAGTTTTACATGGACAGTAGAAGGTCACCGGTGTTTAATGTCAGTATCTGTTGCACTAACACTTTACTTTATCTGACGATGTTCTACACACGGATTAATACAATGTGTCAATTGGCGACCCATTGGAGGATACCAGGTATCGAAATCGGTCGAAACCTACCTAAGCCCTCTGTTATTCTGAGGGTACAGCACCCGGTTGTAAATCGCAACTCCAAGTCGAGCAATATTTTCTACCCGCTTACGAGTATAACCCAAGACATCACCATACTCCCCAAATGAAGCCGACAACAGCAGTCAGTCCGGAATTTTTTTTTAAAATATCGAGGGCCACTGACACCCGTGATACCATATTATATTCTCCGGTCAGACTTCGTAGACGAAACTACTACCAGTTGAACTCCAAACAGTTCGGAACTGGTGGCCCGCACATGCCACATTACACGGTAACGCAAAACACCACACCAAACATTTACACGCACTCACTCAAACCACGCAGAGAAAATATTCACATCCGACCTCATCTTCAACGGAAACCTTCGCAACGTACTCACCAAGGTTCCGATATATCCTACCCTCCCGTCATCCACCAGTGCAACCACTATTGACGTCAAATGCCTAATGTCAACCAGCCATCTCGTGTAAGCGTCTCTTATGCAAAAATGCATTCAGAGAACCATTACCCTTTAGTATGAAGCCGAAACAAAGGCTGAAAGCAAAGTTGAGCAGTCTGTGAAGACAGAAAATACAGATTAATTCTAACAACCCAATTTCTTGCCGAACCGGTTGGTGCCACGGATATAATTGTTTGTCGCAATCAAAATTTGGTTAATGCCACAAAATTCGGTTGAAACCAAATATTTCATTCGGACAAACGTGCATTCATGCCAGCATCATAAACCTCTGACAAGAAATAATCGTTTATACTCCACAGTACCTCGGACAATATGGCCCCACACAGTTGCACTATATGTCGCAAAAGCTACAAAAAGTCCACCATATATGGTTCACACAGCAGATCCACCCAGGTCCTTGACCTCAGAGGCATACCTGCACTCACAATATATTTTCCGTTACCGACTGTAGTTTATTTAAAAAGTAATACGTAAAGTTTGTTTTTAAAAGAAGAATCAATTGAAATTCATAGAAATATATTTTTTAACTTTTTGAATCAGTCATTCAAAAAACAAACTATAAAAATTTACAGACATTCAGTAGGAGTTGATATTTTCTGTTAAATGTAAAATTTTATGTTTTCTGTTTTTAAAAATTCAAATTGATATAATTCTTATTTGTTTTTTTACCAAAATAGTTTGTATATATACAAAATTATTTCAATAAAAATTATAAGAAATTATTCAAATATAGATACACACAAGAAAGTAAAAAACTATATGCGTCTGTGTGTGTTGTGTTTTGTAAAATTTTAATACAAATAAAAAAAATTTTCTATTTAAAAAACAAACCCAAAAAGCGTTTTTTTCTACTTTTTTTCAGTTAAAAATTTATGGTTATTTTAAACAACTTTCTATTGTTATTACTAATTTTGTCGATTATTAAACAATGATTGAAAATGAACAACAAAATGGGCTGAATATAATGAAAAATCAGTAGTCCTCTTTTTGATTGTATTTTCGATTAATTTAATACGTATTTTAGATTATTTTTAACGAAATAATATTGTGAGTGTGATACTAAACTCGCCTGGGTTAGTAGTTGGAGGACAACTCTCAGACAGCCAGTCTTTCAGTAGTATTGCTACCGTATTTTTCAATCCCACGCTGACACCTACGCAACCGCACTCCTTCTTTTATATTTAGCAGAAGACTGACGCTCGATCAGGATGAGAAGATCATCAGCGAATGCACACACTCGGTTCGTACGTCCGAGTCGGACGACTGGTCATACCGGCATTGCTATATGGACTCAGAAAGTGATTCTGAGACGATCGATATAATAAAAGATGGGTTTACGCTTTGTCAGAACATGTCATATTTTTAATGCGACAAAAATGTGTTGATTCCTGCTGGACCATTTTCGAATATTAACTTCAAATGTAAAAATTTGATTGCAAGTTACTTTTAATACATTTAAAATAAATCATAATCATTCTACCCCATTTTCTACAGTTAAAACCATATGTAATTTTAATGTTTATAATCTTTTGTAGCACTTCATAATTTATTATTTATGTATGGATTTACTTAATAAAAAAAGGGAAGCTAACAAAGAACAGCTACAAAAATGTATCAACCAAAAATATTTTTGCTTCGAAACACTTTAAATGATTTAGTACTCGTTCATTGTCACCAAGTGTTGATGTATGTTTTGGATGCCTTTGGACATACTTGTATTTACATACAGGCATAATGGTGGTGACTAAAGTTCAAATAATGTGAGAGTTTGTCAAGTGTTTGTGTTACTGGCCTCCTCACATGGTTTATGTGACCCTTTTTCATCATGCAGACAAACACACTCACACAAGGACATTCAGTCATCTCTTATGGTTGACACTCACACACATATATACACAAGCCTCCAGTAGAAGGACTCTAAACCAAAATAATAATAAAAAAATTCACTCTATACAACACAACTGCCCTCAAAAAATTGTGTCGGTAGAATCAAATGAATGACAATTAAAACAGTTATACACTTGAAATTATTTGTAAGTAAAAATAATAGAAAATACAATTGAAACATTTCCACTTTAAACCTTTCCACTTTTTTATTTAAATCAAATATTTGTTGTTATTTTTTTTAAATGTTGTTAAAAAACTGACACATTACTAAAAAATGTATTATTCAGTTAAAAATAAATGTAAAAATTTTACCCACCAATTCCGTAAAGATAACTGATTATTTATTTATTTGAAATTGTTTGTTTTTTAATCTACAAAATGTATATTCACACAGTCTATAGACACATTTTGTTTAAATGGCCGAATATGTGTGTGTGTGTGTTTATGAAGCTCTTATAATTCGAATTGAAATAATTTTGTTTAACAATTTAAATAAAAAACCAAATTGGATTTTTTTGTAATATTTTATCTTTTGAAACAGGCAGCAAACCAAATTTAAATTTGTAATAACTGCAACGGAAAATTTTTACTAAGTTTTAAACAATTGGAAAAAATGGTAAATTACAGTAAATCATTTCGGTAAAATGTATAAAAAGATAAAATTGAATATTTCTTTGAAAAATAAAAGAATCTTCCTTTATTTTTAACCAAACTGAAAATTTTTATGTAAAACTGCAATCAGTAAACTACATAATATTCATTCTGAGTGTATGCCAAAAAGGTATTTAAAATAAACATCTAACAAATGCAGTAAAATTAGCTAAAAATATCATAAAAAATAGCCTCTGAAATTTATAATATACAAATTTTTTTAAACACAACTATAATAACTATCAAACTTTTTTGAGTGTTTATAAAAAATTGGTTGTTTTTGTTTTTAAACCCACAATTTTTGTTTATGTTGTTGTTTTTTGGTTAGGACTAAAGGTCTAGTCAATGGTTTAACTTTTTTTAAATCAACTTTTTTCCTTGTAGGTCAATTTTTTTTTTTTTGTTTCTAGCCAAAAGAAAAATGAATATTCCTATGCTGGTATAAATTCTTTTTTAGTATTGTTTTTGGAAATAAATATACTTTTTTGTGTATTCCTTCTTTTTTGTAGTAAAACGGATTTAAATTTACTTACCATTGCGATTTTCACTATCGGCGGGTTTCATTTGTATGGGATGATACATCTGTAAGTAAAAAAGAAAAGAAATCAAATATTAATAAAATATTTTATAAGCTACAAGCGTTAAATTAACAACGTTTAAATTCTCAGAAAATATTCATATAAAGTTAAAAAAAAAATGTAACCAAAAAAGATTCCAAATTATTTTCTTTTTATAATCCAATAATTTATTTGAAAAACCTACGCTAATTTGAATTAAATTACAGCACATAACTTATGCTTAAAACAGTAAAAAAAAAATATATATTTTAATTTATTTGAAATTCCAATCTTTCTAACCACATTATGCACCACATTCTTTATTTATCTTAACTAGTTTTTTTATTACCATATTATAAGACTCATTTGAATGAAAAAAAAACTATATAAATTATCGTTGGAAGCTAACAACCAACAAAACTTCCCTCTTTTTTGTTGTTGTTTCTTTCTTCTCTAATGAAATTTATAATATTTAATATTTTCTCATATGTTCATAACTGTGATAATATCCGCTAAAAACCATTATCGCAAACATTCATAAAATTTTCATAATATTTTAAAACGCACAAACAGACATACGAACACAAATTCAGAAGCATACAAAGGCGACATAAACATGAGTTTTCATACGCATTTAATGTATTTATGTATGTATGGTAATGGATAGGGATGAATTAAATAAATGTATGTATGTGTGTGTGAATGTATACTTGCTGATATAACAATTTAAAGTGGTCGACACCAAAATCCGCATACTAACATTTCCGCAGTGCCACAATGTTAGTAGCAATAGCATTAGTCGTTGGTTTTTAAATAACAAACTATTCCTACAATTATGCATGGGGTAAGTATATCCAGAATCGTGAATGACATTATACTCAATGGAAAATTTTATTAAAGGTAAAAGAAAAATATTATTATAAGCTTACAAACACAAGCCTTAAGCTTGAAAAAGACTTGAGAATATATTGAAAAAGGCTATTGTAACAATTGTAGAAAAATTAAAACGGAACCCTCGTGAAAATATTTTGTGTGTATGATTACTATAAGCTTATTCATGCAATTGTAGAATAAGCTTACAAAAATAATATATTATTAATAGTTGAAAAAAAAATCATAATTATTTTCTTTAATTTCATTTATTTTTTATTTTGATTTTAAAAATAAATAATAATAATTCATTTTTAATATAAAAAATTATAATTCATTTTAAATTTAAATAATAATAATTAATTTAAACCATAAACAAAAATAATTAAATTTAATATGCAAGTGCACGTTCACTATATAAAATTTACAACTAAATGTACACGCAAAACACGTTTGACAAATTTAAAGAAAAAGTAATGGCACTAGTTGTATGCATTATAAGCGTAGAACAAAGACAACAAGACTAGAATGTATTGAAAAATATTTCTATTTCAATCGTCGTATTGCGTTGTTCAATATGTATATGTTGTTTATAAGCATACTTTAGAAAAAGTTATGTATAATAATCTTTTCTCAAGCAATGTTAAATACTGCTTGTGAATTCACATTTATATAAGCTTATTCTCAAGTTGCATTGCAGTTTGATTGCTATATGGTATATTGGGAAGTAAGCATGTACCCAGCAAAATCTCAAAAATCGGTTCTCATTTGCTATATATCAATAATAAGGTCTATTCATGTAATTCAGTGTCAAAACTGGATAATTGTTTTTAGAGGTTTCTGTAAGTATACTTAGAGAAAAATTTTGCAAGTGTCCAACTTAAATTCGGTTACTACATCTTAAATCGTTTGGTCCAACAGAATATTGTTTCCCAAAACAAAATACGGTTTATACGACTGAATTAAGGTACACTTTTCAATTCGGTTGGAACTATCTTTTTCTGTGTGTAGCTGTACACTCACAATAAATTTTCCGTTACCGACTGTAGTTTATTTAAAAAGGAATAAGTAGAGTTTGGTTTTAAATGAAGAATCAATTTAAATTCATTGATATATATTTTTTAAACTATTTGAATTTGTCATTCAAAAAACACTATAAAGATTTACGGACATTCAGTAGGAGTTGATATTTTTTGTTACATGTAAAAATTTTATGTTTTCTGTTTCTAAAAATAGAAATAGTTTGTTTATACACAAAAATATTTTAATAATAAAAATTACAAGAAATTATTCAAATATACATAAACACATAAAATAAAAATAAATACATCTGTGTGTTTTGTAATGACAAATAAATAAAAATTTTCAGTTTTAAAAACATACTACAAAAATCGTTTTTCTACCGTTTTGTCATTTCAAAATTACTGGTTATTTTAAACGATTTTCGATTATTTTTACTACTTTTGTCGAAAACAATGATTACAAATAGACAACAAAAGGCTCTGAATATAATGAAAAATCTGTAGTCTTTTTTTTTATCGTATTTTCGATTAATTTGAAATGTATTTTAGGTTGTTTTTAATGAAATAATATTGTGAGTGTACAGCTAGCACCTTTATCGATTTTTACCAAAAATATAATTTTTCCCACATTCAGATATTAAAAAAAAATGCATATTTTTCATTTGAGTACAACTTTGTGTGTAAAAATTCAGGCCCCATTAAATTTTTTTTTTTAATTCAGGTTTTTCATATTAGTCCATGCAATATTTTCGAGATAACCTTGAACCATTTAGTTAAATAGCTTTCAAAGAATCAACAACAGCGTACACTTAAAATTGTTTGTAAGTCAAAATAACAGAAAATATCATTTAAAGAAATGATATTTCAATCAAAAACTGGTACACTTAGTTTTCATTTAAATCAAATTGTTTTTGTAATTAAATTTAAAATGGTATTTAAACAACTGGTTCATCAAGAAAAACAAATGATTTATCAGTTAAAAAATGTTAAAGTTTTACCTAAAAATTCCATTAAAAATAACTGATTATTCATTTATTTTAAATTATTTGCGTTTTTTGTATTTTTTGTTTATTTTGCAATCTAGAAAATGTATATTAACACTGTCTACAGGCACATTTTGTGGGAATGTGTATGAAATAATTTTGTATATGAACAAAAAATTTAAATAAAAAAAATATAGGAATATTTTGAATATTTTGAATATTGCAAACAAAATACAAATTTTTAATAATTGTAACGGAAACAAATAAACCACAAATTTTCGTTTTATGGGTAAATTATTACTAAATTTTAAACAAATGAAAATAAATAAATGAAACTGGAAAAATCGGTAAATGACAGTAAATCATTTTGAACAAATTTATAAAAAAAAATTAAAATTAATTTTTCCTGAAAAAATAAATGTATGATCCCTTATTTTTAACTGAACTGAAAACTTTTTTTATTATTATACTACAAACAGTTAAATACATAATATTCTGAGTGTATGTCCCTTTATTTTTAACTAAACTGAGACCATTTTTAATTAAACTACAAAAAGTATTTCTGTTTTTTTAAATATATCAAATGAAATATTTTTTCCCTTAACATCTCAAAAAAAGTCATATCGGCGTAGTCAGGATAGCTAGTGACTGGTTCTTGAAAAAAAAAAATAAAAAATAAATTTATTACTTTATGTAATGTACAAGGCTCTTGCTTGAACGAAGGAAGAAAACGAAATTGAAATGAGACTTTCGAAAAAAAGGCTATTGGTTAAAAAAAATTTACAGAATCATCAATGCCCACACCATAATATAAAGACCCTGCTGCAACGCCAATATCTAGGACGCCCCTATTCAAATTTCTCTAACGCATTCGAATTTTCCAGCCCACCTAACCCCTTAACATAACACCTGAAAAATTAATCTCCTAGTTAATCCCAACACCGAAAAGTTGATATAATTCAGATTTTTTTTTAACAATTTTCTATTGCCCATACGCACACAGAGAAAACAGATTCATAGTGGCAACCTAATTTTTTGCCAACTGAATATTTTCATTTAAGCAAATGAATTATTTAGCTGTCCCAACCGAATTATTTCGTGATACAATTAAAATATTTAGTTTCAAACGAAATTCTGTTGCAATAACCGAATTTCGGTTGCGACATACAAATATTTTGGTGGCCCCAACCAAACCATTAAAATTAGATTGTTACAATAAAAATGTTTTCAACCAGTTTTATTTAAGAAAATTTTTGACTAAGCTACCTTATTCCCGGCCAGTGATGCCATCAAGTGGACTATGCTTGTGATGGCATCCCGTGAACAAATTCCACTCGAACTTTAATGGCCTCAAAGCGCAATTTAAATTAAAAAAATAACAATTTTTATTTTTTTTTAAAAAAACACAATCAAATTAAACCTAAAATGTCATTTCTTACCAGAAAAATTGGTCCTGTATGTATATTTATTCTATGTGAAAAAGCATTGTACTGAATTTTCACATGATATTCATTATGATGAAATATCAAAATTTTTATGTGGAGTATAACACTTTTTTTTTCACGTGAAAGCTAAACAACTTACTGTGCTACACTGCGAAGTTTTTAGTAAGTAGAACATAAGCGGACCCAGTCGCGGCCGCTATTGAATTAAAGCAACTATCGAGGATTTAGCAGCTCCCCAAATTATGTAATTCCTTTTTTTATTAAAATAGTTTGTTTTAATACAAATTTATTTCAACAAAAATTACAATAAATTATTCAAATATACATACCCACATAGAAAATAAAAGACATGTATACATACAAATAAAAAAACTTTCAATTTGAAAAACAAACCACAAAAATCGTTTTTCTAACGTTTTGTGGGTTAAAAATTTCGATTGTTTTTTCTTCTTTTGTCGATTACTAAACAATGATTTAAAATAAACAACAAAATGGGCTGAATATAATGGAAAATCAGTAGTCTTCTTTTTGATTGTGTTCTCGATTAATTTAGTATGTATTATAAATTGTTTTTAACGAAATACTATTGTGAGTGTACCTTTTTAAGAATTAAATTAAATAAAATGAACTATACTTAATTTCGTTTGGTATATTATGGCTTTTTTTGAAATAACAAATCTTCCCCTCATTTATGGAACACGATTTCATTCATGTGATTACCGCGGATGGCTTTGCATTAGCTTATCTAACAGTACAATTTTTCTAGACTTTGGAGACAGTTTCTGGTTGTATTTCTTGAATGGTTTGGATGATATTACACTTACGGAGGTATATTTTTTCTTAATTATTTGCAAAGCAACAGTCTTTAACGGCACTTCACAAGAAAAAGTATAAAGAGGTCAAATCGCAGCTCCGTATCGGCTAACTTATATCGCCAACGATTGTTTGATAAATCCAAAGATTATCCAAGTTCATATCTTCCATTTTAGGCCATAAAAGGTTCGTAATCATGGCTCTGTAGTACTTGCCGTTGACTGTTTTGGCATTTCTAGCAGCATTTTCGAAAAAATGTGCCAATGATGCCACCACCCCAAAATCCACTTCAATCTGTCTCTCTATGGAAGCATTGGCTTCTAGAGAATGACGTGTTGGTTTTTCAATCCCTAGATGCGGGAAATTTTGTTTTTTTGACATAGACGTCGGGATGAAAATGTGCCACGTCATAAAAGATAATTTTGCGGTAAAATTGAATGTCCGGTAGGAGCTTTTGTCTGTGATAAATCTGAAGCGAAAAGGGTCCAGTTTTCAAACACGTACCTTTAGAATATATTTTCCTACTGGGTATTACAACACAATCCAGTACAAACACTATCGTTGGCCATTTTTTTTTTTTGTTTGTATATGCTTTAGAGTTTTTAAGCGCGCCTCAATGTGACTTATAACATAGAATTTCCGGCGCTTTAAAAATGGACTGCAATGTCAATAAATCACTTTAAAAGAGTTGCGTACATACAGTTTATTTTTTTCTATTATATATGCAAGTTTTTGAGTATAATTTGTTTTAAGGGCCTGTTAAACAGAGTTACCATATTTAAAAATAACGTAGGAAAGCAACTTTCAATGAACCTTAAAAAAATATAGCCTTTGAAGTAATTAATTATTTTTTTGAATTTAAATAACAAATTTAAATAAATTGTTATACAAATTTACAACTTCATAAACACTAACCAGTCAAAATTAGGGTATTAAAAATAGTCTTAAAAGAACAGAATATTTTCTAAGGTATCTCTCCTTTCTTTTATTCATGTTTATGACTCATGAAATATTTCTAATTATTAGCCTTAGCAGAAAATTCTTTGCCTGGCAACCATGTTTTTTATTACTCCACTAACTATATTTTTTTTTTTTTATTTTAAGCTGATTTTAATTAGAAGATGTTAAAATTGCAAAATGCAGTACAGTGTATATAAAAAACTATGCTGGATTAAAGAAAACAAGGACCCTACATAAAATAGCAAACAAAAAAAAACTTATGCTTTAACAATGAAGCACACTTCCGTTCTACTCTTTTATTTATGTTACTCCAATATTTTCTAATAAAAAAAAATATATATAAAATTCTTTACTTAATTTTACGCCTTTTAGTGACTTCAATTTTATGCTGTTTTTTCTTTACAGCAATTTAATAATGAAACAAAATACATATTTATATTAAAAATTTAAACAAAAAAAAAATTACAAAACGTTTTGAACGATCCTAAGAAAAGGAGGTCAATTTGTGCAGTGTGCATTTCGTAGCCTTTGAATGGGTTTACACATACGCGAAAATTCGTAAAAATTCAAGATCTCAACTTTGAAGTCCACTTTAACGCAGTCATTTAAGAAACCACAAGAAAATGGACTTGTTGTGTTTGTTAGTTGTAACTGCTAAATTTTTGTAGAGGTAATGGAAATTTGATACTTCAAATAATTTTTTTTTTTTTTTTGAGATTAAGAACATAAATCGTTCGTCTGGCAACAAATTTGGCTGCCATACTAAATTCGTTTCGTTCACTTATTTCCGCGCCAATATAAACGCATTACAGCTTTTGAGTTCTTGAAATTTTTGTTGTGGTTTGTTGAAACAAAAGAGAAAAACTAGTGAAATTAATCGTTCATTGTTTCATAGTCATTTTTCAAATGTGATTAACACAGTACTGTATACGATATTCGCGTTCTATATATATAGTGGAGTATATATTCCATTTAAAATAGTTGACTTCAGTTGTTACAAAGGACTTTAAGGATTTGGCCAAGTAAAGTATCGCAGTATGTCAAGGGCCTTAAAAGTTAAATGAAGTACTCTATAAAGATTCCTTAACATTTATACAAAAAGTAATACTTCGAACATACTTTTGATCTTTTCATTGGCATTTTAATTTCATTAGCATTACACTGTAAAAAATTTTTGTAAATGTACTACAATAAAATGGGTAAAGTTTTATGTAATATTACGAAAATTCGGATAAAAAATGCCTAAAAATGTTTTGTGCACACTTTCATATACAATAATACACACAAAAAGTAATATTAGACACAATGTTCTTAAAATTAAACACTTTGTTCCTAAAATTTGTATTCTCTTGTTAAATTAAAATTTTACGCACAAATTTTGTAAATATACTAACTTAGAATGGTAATAAATATTTTGACGTTTGAAAATAGGAAAATGTTAAAAAAATAAAAAAAAGCTAAAAACGAAAATATATTTTTCAAAAGTTTATAAATATAATATTTGTGAATATTGTGAATTTAAATTCAAGATGACCATCATGACAGCACATACCCATTCGAAATATATTATGAATTATATTTATAATTCATTATTATTAAAACATACATAAAATAATTTTATTCTTTCAAAAAAAAAAAAAAAATATATATAAAATCTGCAGTTCAATTTAAACCATGCGTTGGTAAATATACGCATTTTTTATATAATTACGCATATATAAATGAATTTTTAAGCATTTAATGCGTATATTTACTCTTCAAATAGGTTTTTTATGCACAATCTTATTAAATTTTCGAATTACTTTTAAAATTTCATTTAATTTTTACGCACTTTCAATGTAAAATTACCCATTATGTGTGAACCAACTTACGCATAATGTGTGTACTTATTTTCGTTTACACACAAAGAGTAAATTTACCCAATTTATTGTAGGAGTACAGTTTCCTACTATAAGTTTGGTAAATTTCAAAAGAAATTTATTAGAGTGTAGTTTAGTAATTCTAATAGCAAAAAAATTCATTAAAATTTAATGGTTAAGAAGTTTTCTGACATTAGCATTTGTCTTACTAATGCTAATGAAATCATACTGATGGCTCAAAAATTATTTAGAATTGATCAATGAAAGTATTGTTTGGCTGTTTTCTTAAATGGATCACTGGGACTCTTTTCCGGACCGGATTGAATATAATTCCATTGCAATTGATATCAGTGCAATGCTAATGAAATCATCCATAATTATTGAAAAATATTGAAAATTGTGCTTTAAAACTATCGAAGAGTATGTATTTTGAAGATATATTTTTTTATTTTTGCGAACTATCCTTGAAGAGAAAATCCGATAAAAAAAACCTATTCATTAGAAACGCGACCAAAAACAAAAAATACGGGTTGAGTACCTAAGAGGAGAATAAAACGAGTATGTTACTACTACTGCTATTAATTAAGGATGATAGTCTTTTCTTGGTTTTATTAATACTAATAACCTTACTTTTATTTATCTGATTTCTGAAAAATTTTGACGTTGGGAGGTGGTACTATATGTTACACTAATATCTGTACTGTTGATTGAAAATTGGAGAAGTATTTTTCTGATAATAATTGGATACTATTCTACGGTGAACTAGAGATTCGAAGGAAAACATGATTCAGGAATCCTAAGAGAATTATATGGCCTCATTTCAATAGGATTATCAAAGAAACTAGGCGAGGAAATGAAGGTTAAAGCTATGACTGGTTGTCTGGAACAATAGAGTCCGGAGTTTTCGGAGCTACGTTAGGAGATGTGAAAAGCTTTCAATGCTACATACATTAACAAAAAATGGGCGTACAAGAAAGCATTGGCGATGGCTAAGCGAAACTCACGTACAAGTTCTGAGAATCGATAGACAACACTCGCAACTCAGTCGGGCTTAGCAAGGTGTTGGCAAAGGCTCACTTAAACCCTACTTATGTAAAGAGAGAAGATGGGTTCTGGTCAGAATTGTCGGCCGAGCCATTGGATATTCTACTTAGTACTTACTTTTCCGAGTGCACTGATCCTACGAATTTATAAGTTATAAGCTTGGAGATGATATAGCTTAGTTTCTCTCCATAAACATTTCCTGCTCTGGATGGCATTTTTACTATAGTGCTACAAAGTGCTTAGAATTAATTCCAAGTTGCTTGAGTCATTTATTCCTAAGATTGGTAAAAGGGGTCATAAAACTGAAAAGGACTTCAGTTCAATACTTAGACTACAACTTGAGAGATCGCCACAATCTCTAGCAGCCAACATGCTTACCATCAGGGCAGCTCAACGAAAACTGGAATTTGTAAAATACACCTTGGCAGCTGTCTTAATAATAGTCTTTCAATAATGTCAGAACTGATGATCAAGCTGGACTCTCAATACTCGTCTAATTAATGGCGAGATAAAGATTTTTTGTCCGAATATGGTATTGCGGATGCACTTGAACCTCGAATGCCCAATTCTCATTTACGGTTCTATTGTGTAGTGGTCGCCAACTACCGAGCGGTTGGTTTCGAATCAACTTTACAGGGTTCAGTGCTCGGCTCGGAAATTACTAGTGCAAAAAAGTCCTGCACGTCCTAAGCTCTCAATGCTAAGCTACATATTATTCTTATTGATTTATATGTGATGGCGATTTCTGCTAGTAGTGCGGTACGACTTGTTGCTACGGGTTCTTGGAAGGTCAAAATCTACAACAATGCTAAACTTCTTAACCAGGTGCCTATAAAGCTCAGACTTTAATCAGACAAGTTTTTCCTAGGACTGACTTCATTAAACCTGTTCGAGGAATGTTACAGGAGGAATCCAATGACGCGTATTGAGGGAATACGACGACTCAAAGATAACTTGGATGGTAGATGATTGCGACATACAAGGTTTTTTTAGGTTACCTGATCATGATGGAGTATTTTATACCGAAATATCGGCTTGCAGACTGCGAGGGTATCTTCGTCAATAGCCAGGAGGCGCTAATGTCCCTGCACTCGTGCATTATTATCGTGTACCGATTTACTATTTAAACTAAGTTGCTGACTATGTTGGTATGTGTACTCTGTCACAGAGAATTTTAGGGTAATGAACGAGCAGACGGCTTAGCAAGGGCAGAGTTTGCCTTAAATATATCCACAGTGATGTCAGAAGCTAAACGCAGGGATTCATTAAGGGTGGAATATTCCAGCACTACCTCCGAAAGGCGAGGAGCTGATGGGATGGACTGGACACTTGTACGACTGCGAGACTCACGTGGATCGAATGCGATCTGGGGCTTACTAAATTTCTCATCTATTTGAGTAGGAGAACTGTTTTGAGACAAACGGTTTATAAGCAGACACTGTTACAGATTCAGGTGGGTGTAAGATGTAAAATACCATAACTGTGTCATACCATGTGGGGAGAAGATTAAAAGCCATCTGCTCTGTGATTGCCTGGAACTGCAAGAAATCTGACATAGAACTTTAGGCGATTACATACTGGACGATCTGTCAGTGACATTGAACGTAAGATTATGTAAGGTTATCATAATCTTTCAGGTTGGGCCTAGTTCTCTAGGTCTTTCAAAACGGAGTCCTTTTGGCACTTATTTATGCCTAAGATAGCGTTAGCTGCCATTTTAATCAACCTAACAACTTTATTTAATTTGACCCACTACAAAATTAAACTACAAAATTGTAATATTAAATGCATATTTACTTTTCACAAGGGCTCCTATATCCTGTTAACAGTTTGTCTTAGTAAATATTTTTTTGCTGACCATGTTAAAGTTTAACAATTTTTTTTCTTCTGTTTCTTTTGTCTTGGTGAAGGACATTTTTTATCGTGGTAAAATATGTTTTATTATTAGCGCTAATAAATGTACACTGAACAAAAAGCACTACTTAAAATTTTAGAATCATTTAAGAAAGGGTTTTAATTGTTAAAGGCATTTACTTTAAATCACAATAAAGACATAGTGACATAACATAGTTGCATTTGGTGATAGGTCATAACCCACACAGGTTTTACCCGTTTTTCGTTTTGGTGATTATAACGAAGATTTTTCGGATATATTGTCAAGACGAAAATTTGGTTACATGACAGTTTACAAAATGGCTATAGTTCCCATAGGGATTAAGATCGATGATAGCCCTTATTTGATGGACCTCCTTCGAGATCCTGCATGTAAACTTTGAGGTTTTGCGAATATCCTTCGTTGACCCTTTGAGTGTCTTTCGTTATTATGTGCATATCCTTGGAGGTCCTGTGAAAATCCTTTGAATTCCTGCGACTAATCTACAATATTCTTCTCGGTCATCTAAATTTCTTTCAAGGTAGTATGAATATCTTTTGAGATCCTAAAAGTATCCTTCGAGGTTTCGCAAATATTCTTCCATATCCGAATTGACGTGATTTTGAGAAGCCCACGATACTTCCTGCGAGTATTATTATAACAGTGCAATCCATTTTAATTTTGGTTCAATTGAATGCGTGTCGGGCGCAGGTGACCTCCTATGAACATCTCTTCAGTGATTTTTTTAGCGGTCCAATTTCACGTTTAGCTAAACCACCCTAAAAAGTCTACCAACATTTGGTAACCATTCCTCCGAATGCAAAATATTTAAAAAATAATAGGTATTTTAAGGTCAGTTTCAAAGGATATCAAATAATTTCAAAAAACTGGAGTATATAAGGTAAACACTACAAATTTTTTAACGTTAATTTATAACATGACGATACATGTATTTTTTTTTTTCAGCGTAATATATTTATTTCCTTACTTAAATAACTGTTTTGAAAACCTAATTAGTAATAATTTAAAAAATACCAAATCCCTAACATTATTAATATTCTTAGAGAAGTCTATACAGTTGTACAAACTCTAAATCCAAAAATATAAATTTCATAAATTGTTTATGAAGCTACCAACAAAACGAAACCACAAACAAGAAGAGCAACTAAAGAAACCAGTAAAAATTATATACAAGGTTTAACCGAATGAAAGGTACATTTTAAAGTATTTGAAAATAAGAATAAATACAATTTTAGCTACTTTAACCAAGAGTAAAATTTGTACTATAAAAACTCGGGGAAGTGGTAAATTTAGCTCACTTTTAGATAAGTTAGCCGACCTAAAATGCATCAACATCAGTTAAATAAATTCACGAATTATTGGGGTCATAAGACTGTCAAATACTTAATAGGCTTTTTACACTGAACAGCATCTTTGTGAAACGCGTGGAAGATATTGAAAATGTGAAACAAGTGTTTACATTGGCAACATCTTTCATCTGCCATTTATTCAGCTGTCAAAAAATAAAAAAAAGTACGCATATTTTTTGTTAAAAATAAAAAATGGATTTAGAGAAAGCATTAATCATTGGAGTAGTTGTTGCTTTGCAAGAACAAACCCGAATTTTAATGCAGTACATTGAAATATTAAAGGTCATTCTGGAAGAAGATGAATAATTTTTTTTTTTTGTTTATTTTCTGCAATGTCAGTTTGCTAGTGATGGTACAAAGAAAATCGATTTTTTTGTCATTTTTTTAGTGATGACACTTAAAATAACGAAAGATGTATGATAGAACAAAATGAGAAAGGATCATCTTTTGTAGATGTAGAAAGATGTAGAATTTTTGGACTGTATAATTCTTATGGGAAGATGTTAACATCTTTGCATATTGATGAATGATGTAGCTCAGTGGAAAAAGGCTATAACATTATTGGTCGATTTAACCAGGAATAATTATCATCTTTATTTGCGCTAATATTATACATACAAAATCATAAGAAAAAGTACCATTAAGTTGGATGGAATTTCGTCTTAAGTTATGCCAGATATCAAAGCTGGTTTAGATACAGGTTTGTCCTAAATTCTTTAGTGTTTAATAAGCTTAATTTAAAAATATGTTTCACAAATTCTATAACAAATTTAAGATACCCATATTTCTATAGTGAAGGTTATGAGAAACAAAACCAAGTTAACAGTCAACAGTTTTGTTATACAAAACAAAAAATGTATGTGTAAAATAAGACTTTTTTTTCAAAAAGTGAACAAAAAAGTCGAGAAAAATTAAACATATAAAAAAAATTTTTGAAGTATATAAACTTACCCCATTTAAGGTTTTAACATTGTGCAGGGCATCTTGAGCTTTTAAGGCAGCGCGGCGGGTATAAAATGTCACAAAACAACAACCTGAAAAATAATTTAAAACAAAAAAAGTAAAGTCAAATAAAGCCATGTTACAAAAAACGAAGAATGTAATGTAATAAAATGAAATTATTACATTGGCAGGACGAAATAAAGGAAAAGCTTAAATTAAATGAAGGACTTATAATATAAATTTCATAAACAAAATTCAAAAATGTATAAGGTTAAAAATATTAAAATTTAAAAGGGATTTTAATATGTTTTTTTGTTTACAATTCAAACAGCACAAAAGGTCATTTCCGGTTTAAGTTCTTATTATTTGATAAAAACTTCCTTAAAAACATTTTAAGTTGTTTTGTAAAACGGAGATTATAAATCAAAATAAGCAGCAAAATGATACTTAAAATTAAAGTCAACAATTTTAATTTTAAATTGAGGAATAACTGTTGAAATTTGAATTGAAATCAGTATCAGATTTTTCCAAATGCAAAACAAAATATAGGAAAATTAACCCATAAAGGCCCAGCGATGCGAAAACGCATCGCATTTTGTAGGGCACCCCGAGAAAAAACGGCTAGGGCTTATCAGCATATTTCCAAAAACTTTAGATTGTATACTACAATATTGCTCATAGGTGTCACTTTGGAGCAAGAGTTCATCATACCATTTTTTTTTGAGTTTCATAAAATTTCTGCAATTTCTGGAAAAATTTTCAAAATACCAAAACTACTTTTGAATCATACATTGAGATGCTTCGTTTGTGATTTTAGGTCAGTTCCAATACACCCATGTGTTTCACCTGTCTTCAAAGAGAGTGATACGAAAACGCATCGCTGGGCCTTAGAGGTATAACTAGTACTAGTGCAGTTTTATTTATTCTAACGGTATTACTTCTTCTTATTTGTTATTATTTGTTGTTATCGGTTGTTTCTTTTATTATTGCCCCTCAAACTGCTGATGTTAGTGCTATTGGCCTTAGTCGAAAAGTAAATTCAGTGTTTATAAAACGTGTTTTTCAGCCGAAATGCCACATCAACACTATTTGAGCATAAAAGAAACCGTCGAAATAATTAATAATCCAGATTCCGACGAAGAACAATCACAAGAAATACGAAATGCCGAGGAAATTGATATAGTTGCTTTGCCACCAAGCACTGTCGACGAAAGAAGCGACATGGAAGACGTGGATGATGAAGTTCAAGAAATACAGCCATCGAATTTGAACACTCTACCATTAGATATTGCTGGTGAGATCGAAGTTCAATGGCATGCTGCTGTTTCTATTACTACGAATCAATCGGAAACAACAACTGCAACCATGAGCAGACCAATTTTTGTTACACAAAAGCCCAATTGGAAAAACATGACATGTCGTGTTCGACAAATGTCCAGATGATGTGTCTGCTGCAAAACAACCAGGAAAATGTTCATCAAAGGAAAACCAATTCGATTCGGTTTCAAATATTGGGACCTATGCTCAAGTGAAGGTAAGTTATGCAACCAAAGGGGCAGTCAAAAAGAGCAAAGAGGCCAAAAACTGCAACAGATGAAGGAAGTCCTCCATCAACTACTACTCTTCAGCCCAAGAACGTTATAAGCAAGAAACCAAAAGGCTCTTTCGATGCGTGTTACGATTCAAATAATAATGTATTCGCCATTCGTTGGAATGATAATGCAATCGTTTCAATGCTCTCAAACTATCTATCTCACGCTCCAATACGAGGCGGTGTGCATTAGAGCATTGCACAGGTCAGTCGATATACGAATGTTCCAAATGCAAACGAGCGCTTCATACGCAGTGCTTCGCAGAATTCCATGAAACAGCAGTTTCTAAAACACCTCGATCAAAGAGCGTTGGCGAGCGTAAATAAAACGTATATATCTGGAATTTAATTATAATGCATTTGCTTTTCTTTGTAAATGAAATAAAATATAATTTTTCTTGTTTTTTACATATTATTTTTACTTTCGTATATCACTAAGGCCCATTGATGCGTTTTCGCATCATCGCCCCCTGGCTCCCCTGCGCACCTGGAAGATTAAGGTAACTATTTTTTTTCTTAATTAGACCATGGGGACTTCAGATATAATACCCATTTTTTTCTATGGAGGCTCCTAATATGGTCGGGCCTTAATGGGTTAAAAGAGGACATGCCGACTACAAGATACCATTAAAACATATCAAATTTGGGTAAACCTCAGTAATCGTTCTAAAATCCGACTTATTTTATGAAGTTTCTTATACATGATGAAGTACTTCATACAAATTTATGTGAAATGTTTCAATGGTTTTCATAATTTCTAAAAAAAAAAAAAATTAAAGAAAAGCTCTAACAAATTAGTTTCTTCGGTTGCAAAATCCTGCTCTTTGTAATTCTCATTAAGTTTGCATTTTTATTTACTTAAATAATTACAAAAAAAACCGATTAAAAGTAAAAAACATTATCATATTAATGAAACTTCTTACATGTATGGATATAAATAAATATTGAAGAAAATTTTGCATAAATATGATGCAACATGTTCACAAATATTGGTTAATTGGTTGGTTATAAATGTTGATGAAACTTCTTCATTTTCATTAGGTATTACTTAATATTTTTAAAAAATCATTTTTATATATAAGAAAGTTTTCGAAAATATAAAGAAACATAAATTTGCATTTTTTTTATAAATGTAAATTTGATGAAGTTTTTTCCCTAAGTGTATACAATAAAGTATGCCCAAGTATAATATATTTAATAGTGGTGTAGGTATAAATTATTTTATTAAATCTTTGAAGCTTTTCAATAAATTTGAGAAATTTTTAATTTAATATGCAAAGCAACGCCAATTTGTTATTTAAGAAATTTCAAAAAAGCTGATCACTGCTACTTTATTGTGCTTGCTGCATTCAAGTATGGTTGTCACAACCAAGTTATTGGTTTTCTAACCATCAACATGGTCGCTACCATCATTATTTAGTAAATATTTTACTATTTTATGATTGGCACCTTATATTTTATATTATGATTGGCTGTAACCATACTGTGGTAACAAAAATTCTGACTATGAAAAAAATATGATAATTATGCAACGATAAAATGTTGGCAACAATCAAAACATAATTTTGCAATAAAGGAAAGAAAAGTTCTTAAAGTCTATGATTTTTTTCCTTAACAATTTTTCTTTAAAAAGACCTTAATATTATATTTTTTTTTTAGAAAAAACATTTCTAAAGGAAATATTCTTAAATTAAACGAGCTTTTTCATAGTTTCTAAAAACTTTTCCTTTAAAAAATTTTCTTAGATTACGGATCATATAATGATAATCCAGGAATCATAATATAGTTATGAGGGCCCATAATATGATAACATTTTGAGCATACTATGATTACATGCGATCATATTATAATAAATTCATTATAACATGAATATTCAATTTTTTTAAGCTAAAGATCTTTTTTTTATAAAATTTCTTATTTTATTTTCAATATTTCGCTAACAATTTGTTAGCATCTTCAGGAAAACAAAATTTTAATTATTTTGTTAGCACCTTCAGGAAAACAATATTTTTATTATTTTGTTTTCCTGAAGATGCTAACAAATTGTTAGCGAAATATTGAAAGTAAAATAAGAAATTTTATAAAAAAAAGATCTTTAGCTTAAAAAAATTTAATATTAATATTAAAATAACATCGAATAAAGTTATATAATTTTCATAATAACATGTTTATTAAGGATCATAATATGGTAATTTTTGAATCATAATATAACTGTAGGGACCATATTATGGTAAAAATATGGTTATTTTATAAACCCAAAAATATATGATGCTCTTCGAATATGATTGACCCAACCATATTTTTTCTTTGCGTGTAACGAAAATCTCTCTGTGTACGATTTACGATGTAGTTAGGTTGAGTAGTTTGTATCTCCAAGTAAGTATTTTCATCAGTTATTCTCCAGTGCAGCCTTGAGTAGCAGTACAATGTTCCTCACTTCCAACTTCTTGTATTGTTCCTCCACGATATCAGGTCTGCCAAATGTGATAAATCGTAGGTATGCAAAGGCAGGATATTTAGCCATTAGATGCTCCATGGCCTCCTCATCTCTCATACAATATCTGCATGTCGCATCTCGATCATGTCCCATTTTATTTAGGATGTAATTACATGGATAGTGTCCTGTGAGTGCTCCGCATAAGAGTCTTAGATCTGGTCTGTTCATCTGAAGGGCTTCTCTGCTCCTCTTTTCATTGTATGATAAGAAATTCTTTGAATGTTTCAATGGTTTCTGTTTGTTCTAATAATCAATGAATTTCGTCTTGATCAGATCCGTTATCATATTTGTGATGTCCTTTTTCGTGAAACCAAATTGATGACACGGGCCTATAAATGGCAGTTCCGTACCTAATCTCGCTTGTTTATCAGCTTTTTAATTGCCCTCATGCCCATTTTGACTGGGTTACCTTATTATTGTGTTGCAGTTGGTTGAGGGCTTTATGGCACTCTAGCACTTATCTATGGTAATAGATGGGGTTTTTCAGGGCCTTTATTATAGCCTAGCTGTCCGACATTAAGTTTATCCTTGTTCTCACAAGATTCCTTTCCAGAAGTTCGGTCGTTGCTGTATATATAGCATTTCATTTTGCAGTAAATATAGTTGAATCTTTGCCCAGAGGTATGTGAATTCTGCACCTAGGTCCGTATACACCGGCTCCATCTCTGCTAGAGGTTTTGGATCCGTCAGTATACCATCTATATATGCATCTTCCTTCAACCATGGGGGATCAAGTTCCCATTCTTCTCTTGTTGGGATTGGAACTTTGTATTCTCTTCTTATTTCAATCACTGGATTTATTTGATCACAACATAGTGTCATGTTCTTTTCACTCTCGCTTGTAAAAAAAGTGAGAATAATGAATTACCAGTATGCTTGATCATAGTGAAGAAATAAGTGGTCACCTACCTAAAATTCCCCCAAATTCATGGATGGTTATTACTAGTTTTATTCTTATTAAAACAATAGTGTACTTAAGGTACAAGTAAAATTTTCTTACTTAAAGAAATCGACAAAAATTATTTGTATTTAAATTATAAAAAACCTTTAAAATTCTACTTTTTTAACTTAAAAATTTAAGTTCATAATTCAATGCTATTTCTCATACAAAGACTATAAAATATTAAAGTTATTAAAAAATCAATTTAACAGCAGATAATTTTCTATTTTGTTGAAGTTCTTCAAAACAAAATAATAAATGTAATGGTGAAAGAAAAACTAACAATAAATCCTTATTTTGCGTGTACAAATATGTACTTCTTTCACCCATTATCAGTAGGTCCATTGTTTTGTTATTTCAAGTAATGAAAAAGTGACTACCTATCATTACATGCTAATCTGCAGAAAAACGACCTGTCATTACCATATTTTTGCTGGGAACCCTTAAAGAGACTCTCCTTGTTACTTAAGACGATCAATGACACTGTTTTTATATTATGTATGTAAGTTTTTCTTTCATAAATTTTTCTTTACTACTGCTGTTTTTGACATTTATATTATTTAAAGAATTTATTTAGACAAACAATAAATTTATTTATCCACCCATCATACATTCGAATGCAATCATGGGTGGACATTGTAAATAATAAATTGTATTTTGAAAGATGATAGCCAGTGATAACCACTAAACCCTCATTCAATGTTAATGGGATAATTTATTTGTTTGTAAATTATTCAAACGCCTTAAAATTTTTCTCATTCTTTTTTTTTTTGCATATTTTATACAACTTCTTTTTTCTTTCTGCCTGAACAATTAATTAAATTTTGTTGTTGTTTTTAGGTAGCAAATTTTACTATTTATATATGTTTGTTTTAGACATATAACATGACATAGAAGCAATCAAATCTTGCAAAGGATATAAAGAAGAGGTTAAAGTAGTAGAAAAGTCAATAATTTAATTTAAATTGTATAAAAATTTAAATACAAATTAAGATAAGTTGATTATACGAAATAATAAATTTTTAATTTTAACACTTTAATGCTTGATTTAGGCGAAAAAGGAGACTTCAATTAATAGGAATATATATTTCAATTGGTTGAAAAAAAAAAAAATTAAAATTACAAAAACTTGTGTACAATAAACGAAAATTGGTTTAAGGTGAAAGATCCCTTTCATATAGAAAGATGGAATCTTTTCCGACAATTTCTCCAACTATTCATCAGATGCCGGCCAACACCTGTCCTAAGATTTATCATATCTCCCAATTACAGGGATGTAATAGTCGAAGTCTTTTATCTTTCACCACCTTCTGCTTTCCACAGAAAGTTTGTAGGAAGAACTTCTTGAGTGGTGTTTCTCTTTAAAAAAAAGGGGTTTTTGAACAGAGGAAGTTTTTTTAAGAACTTGTTTTGATTTGAAAACCTCGAACGGGTATTGTTTGAAATCTTCACTCACAATATTATTGCGTTAAAACAATCTAAAATGCATATTAAATGAATCGAAAATACAATTAAAAAAAGGAATACTGATTTTTTATTATACTCAGCCCATTTTTTTGCTTATTTGCAATTAGTGTTTAATAATCGACAATAGTAGTAAAAACAATCGAATTTTGTTTAAAACAACCATTCATTTTTAACTGACAAAACGTTAGAAAAAAACGATATTTGTGATTTGTTTTTAAAATTGAAATTTTATTTAATTTATATGTAATTACAAATCACACAGATGTACATATTTTTATTTTATATGTGTGTACGTATATTGAAATAATTTCTTGTAATTTTTATTGAAATAATTTTGTATCTAAAAAAACTATTTTGATAAAAAAAAAAAAAACAAAAAGGAATTATTTAAATTTCTATTAAAGAAACAGAAAACATAAAATTTTACATTTAACAGAATATATCAACTTCTACTAAAAGTCTGTATTTTTTTATAGTTTGATTTTTGAATGACGGATTCAAATAGTTTAAAAATATATTTCTATGAATTTCAATTGATGCTTCATTTAAAAACAAACTCTATGTATTAATTTTTAAATTAACTATCGGGTGTTTTTTATAGTGTGATACAACTTTGAGTTGGCATTACTGCTTTATTTGACCACCCATTTAACAGCTGATAATTGCTTTTTGTTTAGTTTGCTTTGACATTTCATTATGGATCGACTTAAACCAGAGCAACGCGTGCGAATTGTGGAAATTTTTAATCAAAATAATTGTTCTATTTATCAAACTCATCGTGCATTTCTTCCATTTTATGGTGTAAATAATCGTCCTTCAGAGCGGCTAACTCGAAGAACAGTGATTCGTTTTCGGACCATTTGGAGAGAGGAGAATCCACAAGCTTTTGCCGAAACACCATTACATCCACAGAAAATTACTGTTTGGTGCGCTTTATGGGCTGGTGGAGTCATTGGCCCATATGTCTTCAAAAACGGTATAGGAACATGATTCGAAGTTTTTTCGTACCTCAATTAGCTGGCATTAATCTTGCTGATATGTGGTTTCAACAGGACGGAGCGACATGCCACGAAAAAATAATTTCACGAAATGGCCCAATTAATTGGCCCCAAATATCGTGTGATTTAACCCTATTGGATTATTTTCTTTGGGGTCATGTAAAGTCACTTGTGTACGTCGATAAACCACAAACAATTGAACACCTGGAAATCAACTTTCGAAGAGTTATAAGAGTAATACGGCCGCAAATGCAGCGAAAATTTTATGAAAATTAGTGTTCCAGATTGCGCCTTGTACGCGCCAGCCGTGGCGGCCACATGGCGGAAATCATATTTAAACATTAGTGTCATAAAATATTCTATCCAATAAAGACCGTTTCATTGATATCAAAAATATATTACTATGTTTTATTATGATTTAAACTTGTATCACTCTATAAAAACACCCTTTACAATCGGTAATGGAAAATATTTTGTGAGTGTTGTTAAAATTTTGATCACATTAAAATAATTGTTAACTTTAAGGGTTAATGTTTATTTGCAATGAATACTTAAAACTTTAGTAAGTATTTAATATTTTAATGTGTTGACCATAATAAATTAAAAATCATTTATAATGAATTTTATTATTCACTCACTACCGCACCGCACACAGCCATTGTGGCAAGGTTTATGAAATTTTAATTAAATTTGCCAGAAAAACTATATTTTTTATTTGGTCAAATAAAAACAGATTGCAAAAAAAAACAGCATAATATCATAATACTGTCTGAAAAGTTTATACAGTAAAAGAAATATTTATAAAGGTTTGTTTTTTTTTCATACATAAATATTTATAAAAAAATTGACTTGTAGTTAGAAAATATACTGCCAAAATTTAGTGAATCATACTTTAGTTTAAAAAATACACATTTATATTTGTGTTTAATAATAACAAAACTACTACAAACTACTTAATACTAATTGAGTAGCTATCAATAAAATGTAAAGGAAATGGCTACATTTTTTATTTAATTCCATTTAGATAGCGATTCAAAGTTTTCGTTACAATATCTTCATTTAGTGATTTATGATTTTAAAACTTTGAACTTTTTCTAATACTCTATAATGACTTGTGCTTAACTTTAATGCCATATGTTTTAGTTAAAGGCCATGGCGGCTAAAAAGGGTGGTTTTTTGCACAGAGTGTACAAGGCGTTAATCCTTAACGACATTTGTTTTGACATTTTATTTATTTCTGGTAGTTTTTTATATAGTCAACATTATGTTTTTTTTTTTTTGATTTTATTTTGTGTATCTCTTTAAATTACATTAACATATTAGAGGAACTATAAAAATTTAAATTATTTATAAAAGTCTGTCTAGAAGATACAGTGGACCAGAAGTAAACTAGAAACATTTTTTTTTCAAAGCAACAGAAACTTTGTGTAAAACGGAGCAATCACAGGACATGTCACGTAACTGGTCCGTTGGGACCATCAGATCTTTAATATTAAAAGGACATATCACTTTAACTTTGGTCTGTATAGTATTCAAAACCTAGGTTAACCGGTTTTTTTCATAATCCAACCGGTTACGGTTTGATACTAAAATAGAATATACCGAAACCCAGCTTTTTGTTGTGGCTTTGGCTTTTTATTAAAATATATAATATATATATTTTAATTTTTGCAGCAATTCTCCATTATTTTTACTAGCGTTGTCACATTCAGAATGCAGTAGTAATAACTAAAGACTCGTAAAGGTGTTAAAATAGAGATTAAAGTCATCATATTAGACTTCAAATTGGCGCCATCTCGCAAAAAGGGCTTTGCACTAACAACTTGATATAATTTTGTTTTTAATAATGAGGTGTTAGGATATACAGTCAAATTATCAATCTTAATTTTTGTGTTATATACTCAACAGAGAGCGTTACACGATGAAAAATATACCTAAATATATCTTGCCGAAATATGGAGTTTTAGAAAGATTTTACAAGAAAAAAAAAACATTTATAGGTTATTTATAAAAATACTACACTTTGATCTTAGCCATAAGGCCGAGAAGCGATGAAATATAGAAAATAAATAAATAAAAAATATAATTTCTAAATTATCTTGCAACTAGCAAATTAGTCTCTTTATTGAATATTGTTTATTAAACAGCCACACTTCCGGCAGGCGTAATATAAATTTGTGAATTTAATAATATTTCTGAACATATAACTAGTTTCTAAAAATTAGATTTTTCCCGCTAAAGTCAAAAAAAAAAAAAGAGAAATTTTGATAAATAAATAAAAAATATTTAACTAAAAATTTCATGACTATGCTGGAATATTAAATTTATTAACAAATAATAATTAAAAGGTCAAACACAAAAACTACAATGGTCTAATTTAATTCATCAAAGACTTTTTCTTAAGCACAACTTCATTGATATCTGTTGAATTTGTCTTGTTTTCACTGGTCAAGGGGTAGGCATTTTTGGACCAGTTCTTACTAACTCCTTTTTCCCACAGAGTGGTTACATTAATTGAGGTATTTTATATACAAAAAGAATTCTAAAATTTATAATAAGAGTAATAAATATTGGTGGCTCACGTTAAAAATATCAAGTCTGACCAGATTTCATTATGTGTTTTGTTCATTAATTATGGTCAAATCTAGGCAGACCTGGCCCACGTTTTATAATTAGACTCAACTTAATCTCGATTTATAACATTTTATTGATAAAACAAAATCTTTATAATTAGACTCAACTTAATCTCGATTTATAACATCTTATTGATAAAACAAAATCTTTAAACTTAAAACTAAAAAAATTATACCTTTTAAATAATTCTTTTACAAGATAATTTTGATACAAGATTTGATACCAAGTCTGTAGAGAGAATTCAAATCTTTTATAACTTTTCAGATACGGACAGTTTTGGCACCAGTTATAATTCTATATTACCAGATCTGCTTATATCTAGTTATAGCTCTCCAGATATAGATATTATCAGATCTGACCATAAAGTGTATCACATATAAATTAACTTATTACATATTATTAGATCTGGCAACAGCTCTAGTCAGATACAAGCATTTATAATTAGATCAATACAGATGTTATCACATCTAATAATTTTTATACAGGATTTTTTTTTTAATTTAGATTTATACTTTAGTTGTTTTCATGAATCGAACCTTAAGACTTTTAAGTAACATATTGTTAAGAATAATAATACAATAGAAACAATAACGGTTTATTAATAGCTTTATAATAGCTTAACAGCTAAATTAAAAAGCGA
This sequence comes from Eustalomyia histrio, assembly GCA_949748255.1. Lineage (NCBI taxonomy): Eukaryota > Metazoa > Arthropoda > Insecta > Diptera > Anthomyiidae > Eustalomyia > Eustalomyia histrio. The sequence goes on along the minus strand of OX456526.1, from coordinate 53,740,516 downwards.
GTGGCTTTAAGGGTGTAAAAATTTAATCTAAGGGGGAATTTTCCAAAAAAAAAAAATAAATAAATATTAGAATACTTTCTTCTTGGTTCTAACTTTGTGGGAAATAAAATTATGGGAGAATATTTTTTTTAATTTTTAATTATTTTTCTAAACTAAAATAATATTTAATTTTTGGCTTAAAAAAGGCTGTATAGCAGGATGTGGTTATGATTTGGATTATCTTAGAACTTTTTCATACAAAATTAAACAGTTCAAAATAATTTATTAAAAAAAATCAGCAAAAATAGTTTGTAAATTAACTGAAAATATAATTCAAAATAAATTAAAAATCACTTAAAATTTGATATACTAACTTTTTATTTAAATCAAAAGAATCCTTATTTATTTTATCTAGCAAACCACAAATCCGTAAAAAATGCTATTTCCTTTGTTTTGTTCTTTTAACTGGCACAGAGTTAACTACAAAATCCGTTTGTTTATTTTATTTCTTTAACTGCCAACAATTTAAATATATAAAAATTAACTAAAAAAAATCTGCAAAAAATTATATAAACATAACTAAAAAAATCTGCAAAAAATAAACGACTTTTAATTTACTTTGTTAATTTTTACTATCAGAATAATAAAAACTATTATTTTAACAAATAATTTTAAATAAAAACATTAACTGTAACAAAAATTGCTATTTATATATAAAGAAATGTAAAAAGTGTTGATTTTTTCGTATTTAAACAAATTAATTATTTAACTTTTTACATACAATTAAATTTCCTAAACATATTTTTTTGGTGTCAAAAAAAAAACTTAGAGAATAAGAAATTCTGATAGGAAAATAAAATAAGTTGTATACCTTACGGAGTTTGGTGCACGACTTTAATTGTCATACTGCGCGCAGAGAAACAACATAGTTGGGACAATCATATTCGAAGAGCATCATATATTTTTGGGTTTATGATTGTGCCAACCATAGTCGTAATATAATATGGTTATCATATTATGATAATAAAATAACCATAATTTTACCATAATATAATATCTACAGTTATAATATGATTAAAAAATTACCATATTATGGTCCTAAATAAATATATTATGATATTGAATTAGTTTAAGTAAAAGTCCAAAGAATCTTAAAATGTTTTTATCAGATAAATTTCTAAATATCTAGTACTTTGTGTAAGAAACATTTTTTCGTACAAAAAATCTTGAGTTCTACAGACTTTTACTTTTAAAAAAATATTTTATTAATATTATAAGAACTTTTTACAAGAAATGAATTAATAAATATATTTTTTAAGAAATATTTCTTATTGTTTTTATTGCCACTTGAAAGGTAGGAAACCCATCTGACATTCGCCAGTTTTAGTAAACAATATATGATTATTTTTTTAAGACATTTTGTAGTAAAAACAAACTGACTAAAATGATAAAATTTTGGTTTTATGAAAACAAGAAAATTTTATGACCGTTTTCATGTTTTATTTGATGTATAATTATTTATTGATTGTTGCCAGCATTTTATGGTTGCATAATTATCATACCTTTTTCATAGTCAAAATTTTTTTAACCACAGTATGGTTACAGCCAATCATGTTATAAAATAGAAGGTCTCAATCATAAAATAGTAAAATATTTACTATAATGATGATGGTAGCGACCATGTCGGTGGTTAAGAAACCAATAACATGGTTGTGACAATCATACCCGATTGCAGCAAGCTTAATATAGTAGCAGTGATCATGTTGCAATCATGTTTTTTCTCTGCGTGTGTAAAGATAAAAACGGGGACTTTTTTAGTTTATGGTGTAACTTTATACTCTCGGCCGGGACTTTAAGCGATACATTTTTATCTAAAGTAATTAGTTATCTCATTTTACTGCAATAACAAATTTCATCTAAACTTGATCTATTTTTTACTTCTAATTAGATAAAATGCAATTGATTCCCCACCAATTAAATATAAAATACTGCTATCTTTATATATCCTTTCAAATGTTGGTTTAAATTTAAATTGCTGCACAAAAAAGTGAAAAATTTATACAAAATTCAATACCATTTTGTATACTGTGCAATCGATATATCGATTTGTTTATTAATAAATTTTAAGATTCTAATTTTTGTTTTTCTTTTACCCCAAAACAAATTCAACAAATTTATTTAAAAAAAAAAACTGTCGAAAAAAACTTTTTCTTAATTTTTTTTCTATCATGTTGTTTATTTCTTTAACTTGCCATCAATTCTAACAGCAAATAAGTGTATTAAAGATAAAAAAGTTTATAAATCTTAAGGGTTTTATTATAAATACTGTGCTAATAAACTATATAGCACTAAACCTATAATCTGTAAAATTGCCTCTAGGCAGAATTTATAAAATTTAGCAAAAATTCTTTAAATGAGTATTTTATAAACAGAGTCTTTTCAATAGTTTTCCTTATGTACAAATATTTTTGTCAAGAAATATTTCGTAGTATAGAGAATTGCTTAGAAGCGAGAAAGTGTCAAAATCAAATATTTCTAAAAATTACAAAAAAAAATAATTTAAAAACGAACACAAATTTCAAAACAATTATATTAAACATGACTGAAGTATATTGACTCAGAGAAAAGATTAATTGCAATTCGATCAAAACCATTAACATTTATTTGTACACTTAAAAAAGTTTGTAAGTTAAAATAACTGAAAATATCATTTAAAAGAAATGATATTTCATTTAAAAACCGGTCTACTTAATTTTCATTTAAATTAAATGTCATTTGTTATTTATTTTTAAATGTTGATTAATCAACTGACACATCCGTAAAAAACAAATGAAATAATCAGTTAAAATAAATGTCAAAATTTTACCCACCAATCCTTAAAAAATAAATGTTTTTTTCATTTATTTGAAATTATTTCCGTTTTTGTATTTTTTTTTTAATATACTCGTACAATACAAAATGTATGTATGCATATGAAGCTATAAACACTTTTTGTGTGAATGTATTTGTATATGTTTGTGTGCTTATGAAGTTCTTGTAAATTGTATTGAAAAATTTTGTATATATACAACCAATTTAAATAAAAAAACAAATTGGAATTTTTTGAATATTTTTTTTTGAAACAGACAGCAAACAAAATTTAAATTTGTAATAACTGTTACGGACACAAATAAACCACAAGTTTCCGTTTTGTGGGTAAATTTTTTATAAATTGCAAACAAATGAAAAAAATAAATGAAACTGAAAAAAATCGATAAATGATAGTAAATTATTTCGAATAAATGTATAAAAAAGTTAATATAGATGTTTCTTTGAAAAATAAATGTATCTTCCTTTATTTTTAAATGGAACGAAAAACTTTTTTATTAAACTACAAACAGTTAACTACATAATATTCTGAGTGTAAGAATTTTATTTTATTTGGAATAACCTATAATCCATTATTATAGCAAAAATATGGAAAAAGAAATAAAAATGAATACTATTATCCAATTATTGGTATTTCCAATCAACTTTACGAATAAAATTCGTTTAGAAATTTTGAACAGTAGAAGCAACCATTTATTTAGTGAATATTCTGAAAAATAAGTACTTTCTATCAAATTTATTAATAAATTGTCGATATTCGAAAGCGATAACTACAAATACGGTTATCCTGATATAATTAAGATTTCAGTTGAACCAACCGAATTGTGGATTGTATTGATTATAGAAGCCACAAAGGATTGGTATTTGTAAACGAATTTTCTCCTATATTTATTTTCCTAAAAAATTATTTAAAACCAAAATTAGTCAATAAAATTCATAAGTGTTTGTGGGGTAGTAGGTAGAGAGTTAGCTCAGTACTAAGAATTTCGAGTTCAAATCCCGAAAAAGGTAAACATTTACAAAATATGTTTTTTTTAAATTAAAATGAAATATTAAAATGTTTAAAGAAAATTTAAATTAGTAGTAGTGCAGTAAGCAAAAGTGTGAACTATGAATCTGATTGCCAAGGCTCATTACCGGAATAATGTAAAAAAAAAATTTTCAAAAATTAAAATTTTGTGGACCGTAATAATATTTCTGTGTAATATAAATATTAAATTATAAAAATGAATATTGGCTTTCACAACTAAAAATATAATTAAATGTGAATACAGTTCAGCACCAGAATTCAATTGGCAACAAATTCGGTGGATACAAACAATGTGGGAAAATCACTACAATTAAATACCAATATGTATTTAATTGAAACATTATCATATTATAAGTACTCCCAATTTGTCAATAAAAAATTGTATAATATATTTTAGTTTAATTGCCGCCTTAGGTATCGAACTTGTCATCTCAACAATGCTAGTGCAATCCTCTACCGCTGAGGTATTTTTTGACATAAATGTTGATTGGTTTAAAATAGCACCTTGTTATTGCGAGGTTTTGTGTCTTATCCCTTCAATAAAAGTACTTATTCAACAAGTGTAAGAAGCACACAGCAATTTCATACTTTTTTTAGTACTTTTTCATAAAAGCAATTTGTTGATTTTTTTTTATTTGAAAAATTAAAAAAATATTGAATTTTTAAAACTTAAATCAAGTTTAAAAAAACTCGCGAACATCTGTTTAAATTGTATCCAAATCACTTCTTAGTATCTTTTTAGAGTTATAATGTTTTATGAGCTATAATTAGGTGATATTTTATATGTTGTTCAGAATTACTTCTGAAAAACCCGTAAGCATATACTAACTGATACCTTGGAAGTAATAAAATAAGTGTTTTTTGAAAATTGTTCAGAATTACTTATAAAAAAGCAGTTAAAATGCACTAACAGTTATTTTAGAAGAAATGAAACAAGTGGTTAGTAAAGCATTACTATAAATTTTTTGCTGGAACACCCATTAAACACATCGCCGTTACTTTAAAACTAATGGACAAATTTTAGTGAAACTTGATATTTAATGAAACTTTTCTTGATTTAGTAAAAAACAAACTTCATAATGTTCATATAAAGCTTTATAGTTTTTATGAAAATTATTTTTTCAACACTCACAATATTATTTCGTTAAAAACAACTTAAAATACATATTAAATTAATCGAAAATACAATCAAAAAGAGGACTGCTGATTTTTCATTATATTCAACCTATTTTGTTGTTTATTTTCAATCATTGTTTAATAATCGACAAATGTAAAAACAATAGAAAATAACCATCAAATTTTTACTAACAAAAAGTTAGAAAAAACTACTTTTGTGGTTTGTTTTTCAAATTGAAAGTTTTTTTTTATTTGTATGTAATTACAAAACAGAACACAACACATGCAGCTGTATATATTTTTATTGAATTTGTGTGTATGTATATTTGAATAATTTCCTCTAATTTTTATTGAAATAATTTTGTATATATACAAACTATTTTGGTAAAAAAACAAAAAGGAATTATATGAATTTATATTTTTTGAAACAGAAAACATTGAATGTTTGAATCTTTATTTAAATTTAAATTTTCCTTATTATTTTATTTATTTAATAAAAAACTTCTTCTTTTAATAGAAACTTCATAGATTTTATGCAAAAATGTTTTAATATTCTGAAGATAGCTTTCTATCCAGAAAATTATACCGATGGACCAGTCTCACTTTTTGTCGTTAAGAAGTGAGATTAAAAATTAAAATTTTTTTTTATTGAAACATGTCTTGAATTTATAAAATTTAAATTATTTTGTGCACACCGTTTTTGATACCTATATTTGCTATGTTTAAATACTATTCAAAAAAGTCTCTTCGCGAAAAGTCGCACAAAAGACGTTGGGCATTATTATATGTAAATTTCAATTCAAACAAGCAACATTTTGCTATACAAATGTTATATTAGAAAAATAATTCGTTATGATGAGCAAAAAAAGTTGGGCAAAACTAAACTTTCATTCGATAACCAATTCGTATATAGATGTTTGAAACTATAATAAATAAAATAAAAAACTAAAAATTGAATCATTTGTGAAGTCTGTTCTGATTCCCTAAACACGTGATTGGGCCCCTAAAAAATACGAGTCTCTTATTTTTTTACCCTATAACAAATACAAATTTTAATAAAATCGGAGTGAACTTGTAGGTATGGTTTCTCTAATCTATCTAATTTGAAATAGATTTCAGGTTTAGCCAAGAAAAAATCTAATAAGGAGTAACCATCTCTTTTTTTATGGCTTGGCATAGTTTCCTTACTCTTCGTTTGATTTATACTTCTTGACGTAGCTTCCAAGATTTTAAATTCAAAATTTAACATTACTTCTAGAGCATAGTGTATATGTAAAGTTATTCTCGTTGTTTTTCTTTATATTAAATTGTATTTTCAAGTTATCTATGGAAATTATTTTCCGCTCGGTGTGTTGCCAAATAAATAAAACTTTTCTACATGTTGGTATGTGTTTTCATTCAAATTACAATAGGAAAAATGTGTATATTTTTCAAATATTTTATTGTATGTAGTTTATATTTCTCGTTCGAGAAGTTCAAATCTTAACAAAATATCTGTCTCTCTGCCTGTCTATACTTTCTTTTACTTAATACTATTGTTATTATTTGTATTGACCATTTTTATTTTCATTTCTTTTCATAATATTCCTAGAAATTTTGTATCATCTCCACAGGACTTCTTGTACTAGTTATATATTCCATATCCTTTCTTATATTTGTCCTACAAACTTCACACATATCATGATTTTGATCATTCAGGCAAACAAAAAAAAATGTACAAGCATGCATGTTGTGTGTGTTGCCTGTACTATTTCAGTGTATGTGTGCATGTTATTCAATGAAAGTTTGTTGTCTTCTGTTGTTCTTGAGCATTGTATATGTGTGTGTGTGTAGCCTGTGCAATGTTTTCTTTATCTTTATAAACTTAAGTCAAGGGATACTGATTTACTTAAGTTCGATTAATACATTTCCTGTACGTGTTTAGATCAATAGACAGACACAATAAAGACACGCACCACTATCTGATGCAGGGAGTATTTTATATTATAGTAAACATATATGAAGGAGTCTATTATGTCCTTGTCTTTCTATGTTTAACTTTTAAACAAACTATAGAATAGAAAAGAAAAGAACAATTTATATAATGATATCGATTAGTATGAGTGTGTTCTTGAGAGAATTAAAATTTTCGAAATTTGTTTGCTTTAATGATACCATATGTATTGTTGATGTAGACTTAACAATCCTCTTTTAACGGTTATTTTACATTTTATCAATTAGAAAATATTTATGTTAGGAATAACATATTATCGGTAATAGTTTTTCTTTAATTATTACAAAAAGAATAATCGATTTTGAAAAAATATCTTCGTTATAAAGTTGTTTATTTAGATTGTAAGTAATTGTTCCTTACACTTAAAATAGCTTTTAATTAAAAACATCCGTAAAAACAAACGATTTATCGGTTAAAAAAATTTTCAAATTTTACCTACCAATTCCGTAAAAATAAATGATTGTTTATTATTTTGAAAGAGATAGGATTTTTTTGATTTTTTTTTTTTTAATCTGCATAATGTAGACTCACACTGCCTATAAATGCATATTGTGTGAATGGTCTTATTTTTGTGTGTGTGTGTATATATGACGTTCTTGTAATTTTTGAAAATTTAAATTTGTAATATTTGTAAAGGAAACAAATACACCAAAAATTTTCATTTTGTGGGTATTTTTTTTTAAAAAATTAAAAAAAAAAATCAAACTGACAAAAATCGGTAACTGACAGTAAATTGTTTTGAACAAATGTATAAAAAAGTTTAAATAAATATTTCTTTAAAAAATAAATGTATGTTCCATTATTTTTGACCAAACTAAAAAATGTTTTGCTAAATTATTAAAAGTAAACTAAACTACATAATATTCTTAGTGTACTAAAAGCTTTCAAATTTAGAAAATCATCTTAAAAAATGGAAAACCAAATAAACTAAACAAACACAAAAACAGAAACAAACTCCAACGGAAAGTGCTACGTGAACATTTCAGAAAGCTCAGGCATCAACGTTAGCGCCGGCACAATACGTATAGCACTAAATGCCAATAGACTAAATCCACGGTTTCTCCATGGGGGGGGGGGGGGGGGGGGGGGGGGGGGGGGTTCGCGACCCCCTGAGGTCCGTAGCTGCATTCAAAGGGGTTGTTGTAGTATTCCAATTCCTAAGACTTTTCAGACTCCGGCATTTTTATATTTTTTTAATTGAATACACATATTTTTGTATTTAATATATAGAACACGTTCTAAGATGCTAAAAAAAATCATCAGAATATGCTTAAGAATCAATTTTTCCTACTAAAAAATCACTAATACTAAGAAGCTTCTTTTTATAGAAATCACCTCAAAATCCTATAGTTTTTAAGTTTTTCTAGGGTAATTTAATTCTAAAAATTCTACAATTTCATCTGTCGTATTTTTTCCTACTACTATTTTTTCCGAAAATCATCGGATTTAAAAGTTTTTATTTATATATAAAAAAATTTTAAAACTTGGGGGTCCGTCAGCCAGTTTCACGAAGTCCGTGCAGTGAAAGTTAATGGGAACCACTGGACTACATGAACAAGTTCCAAAAATAAAATAGTATGTTTTAAAAATAAATTAACAGTAACATTGAGATTTTACTAAAAAGTATCAAAATAAACCCAATACATTCTGAAATAATGTGGTCTTTAACGAATATAAGAAATTTGAAATTTTTTGGTTTATTGTCTGTGTTTTTTAACGGGCAATGATAAAGGAGTAATGACTTTTTAACACACGAACTCAATCACATTGAATGGATGATTTTGACCTGCATATAAGAGAAGGTACAAATATGGAGGAATGACAAAAAATTCTTCCAAATTAAGCAGATTTTGAAGGTTTATAGAGACCAAGTTTGAACCATCCCTGGTCAGTTTGTCAGCTTTTTCATTTCCCTTCATTCCACAGTGTCTGGTTATCTATATTAACCTCAGAAAGTTAAATTTGTTTTTTCGAAAAAGATTTTTTTGCAAAAAATATTTCTTCTACTATTTTAACATCGAGAAACTAAAATTTCGATTGGGAAAAATCTTGTCTCGTAGACATCGAATTTAAGGTTCAGAATTACTCAAAACAATTTTCTTTAGAGACTCCAAATTTTGTGACATCGAAATTTCTTTTTTGTTTAGTTTATAAAAGATAATGAAAAAAATTTTGATTTGTCACATTATTAGCGCAAAGCAAAAATCAATTTCGATTGAGATAAAACTTTCTAAAACTATGTTTTACATCGGTCTAAAACTTGTCTAACCCTTACTGATTTTTAAATAGTTTACTGATTTGTAAGGAAATATTGACACGAATTTATTTTTATCCATGGATTTAAATACTAGTTAACTTTTAATCAATGCAAAGTATTCTATAGTCGGACATTCGGTTTTAATTCTCTTAGTCCCATTTCATACAGATCACTTTTTGTCGCGGCGATTCTTGTCAATTCTCTTTTAAAGTTGCCTTTTATTTCACTCAGAGAAACTTTTTTCAACAACTTTCGTCTACATTTGGTTTAAAATGAATGAAAAAAAAAACGAAGAATTAAAAAACAAAACGAAGAATGAAAAAACAAAACGTATTGCGGAGAACAAGCAACTCCGTACCAACCCCCACTCTTCTTTCCCCTCTCTCCCACAAACTCAAGAGTTGCGCGACAAATGTTGCTCTGTGTGAAATGGGACTTACTAGTTCTATTATAGTTTGCAGCTCACTGCTTTAATTTAAATTTTTGAACTAGTCCGTTCTTCTAGTTAACTTGTTCATTCGGATACTTTTTTTTATAAGTTTCCATTACCTAAGGGGTTGTTTGACAATTTTGAGTAAAATGAACAGAATTTAGAGAATACCAACTTAAGTTAGTATAGAATTAATTTCGCCGACCCTTATTCCCTCTTGCACAGTGGGATAATTAAAAAATTTTTAAAAAATGGCTTTGAAGATAATTGTTATTATTTTAAATACTAATATCTGGTGTAATAATTTATCTACTCCTTGGCAGTTTTCCAATACCATTGAAATTTTACTACTATTAGTATTTATTCATTAGTTTAATGAATTCAGTGGCATTTTGCCTTGGAAAAGCAGATATAAAAAACTTATTACAATTAATTAAAACATCATTTGTTTGCAATAAATTCTAATAGATGAAAATGTAGAACGGGTTTGACAATGGAAGTTAAAATACAACATTCTGCTTTTTTGGACGTCAATTTTCCGAATTTTGACGTCAATTTTCGGAAATAAGCGAAATTACAACACTAAGCGTGGGATCGAATTGGAAAGGGAAAACAGTGGCATTTCAACATTAAACATATAAATTGAAATGAAGAGAGCTTGAATTTTAGGGATATTTGTCAATATTTTTATATTTAATATTCTTTTCCTACACCCAGAATATTATGTAGTTTACTGTTTGTAATTTAATAAAAAAGAATTTCAGTTCAGTTAAAAACAAAGGAACATACCTTTATTTTTTCAAAGAAAAATGTATTTTAACTTTTTTATACATTAGTCAAAATCATTAACTGTCATTTCTCGATTTTTTTCAGTTTCATTTGTTAAAATTTAAATAAAAAATAAAAAAAAAATATTTTCGAAAAATTAATTTCAATTTTGTTTTTTATTTAAATTGTTTGTTTATACACAAAAACATTCCTATTTTACGGAATTACCAATTCCGTAAAAATAAAATTTTAACATTTATTTTTAACTGGTTAATCATTTGTTTTTACTGATGTGTCAGCATTTGAAAATAAATAACAAGAACTATTTGATTTAAATGAAGACTAAGTAGACCGGGTTTTAAAATGAAATATTATTTCTTTTAAATGGTATTTTCTGTTATGTTAACTTACAAGTTTATTTCAGCGATTTTTCTTCATATGAATATTTTTGAAAATCGTATCTGTGAATTGTAATTTATGGTTTTAATTGACGAATTATTAATTGTAATAAAAAATATTGCCATTGATCTTTAAAGTCGGTTTCTTAAAATTATATTTAATTAAAAATTTTAGATGGAAAACACTAAATTAGCATTTAATTATGTACACAGAGAAATTAAGTTACTGACAACAAACCAATCATGTAAAGAAAATTATAAAATAACTACGTTTTCCTACACAATAACTGACTGAATTTCATTGAATTAAATAACAATCTATAATAAAAATCCTTTCCATTAGTCACTTCACTCAATACAATGTTTTACTGTCAGCCTTAAACAATTTATATTTATAAATAACATTTATTTAAAAAAAATGTTTTTTTTTGTACAAGAAAACACCATAAATAACCATTACCCATATGTAGACAATGTTTTAAACGGTAACGTAATCCAAAACTCAACTTATTTTCTCACTTCATGTGTTTTTTTTTTGTATTCATATGTATTACATTTTCACTCACTGACTGGCTCACACTTACCTTTACTGATTCCGGTCGCTTTATCGCGTAATACATTTATCGAATGCACCGGACCATACTCTTCAAACATTTCGCGTAGTTGTGCCTCATCCATCGATTTTGGCACCTGGCCAACGAACATTTTAATATTGTCTGGATCAGGTTCTTTTTCACCAAATGGTGTATCGGCGTCCATGCGAAAACAAGAGTCATCGTCGACACCAACAACATTGCGATTGGCACTGCATGTATTGTTGTTATTATTGTTCGGATTGTTGTTGTTGTTGCTGGTGATATTATGATTGCAAAGGCTGGTATTGTTGTTATTCAGCAAAGACGTATTATTGTTACTATGTATAGGGCTATTCGGTAGGCTATTGGTTGTACTACTTTTATCACTCATACCAAATGCACTGCAAAGAAATGGAAACAAAAATATAGAAGATGAGAGAAGAAGAAACTAATAATGAGTCTATATAGTGATATTTATTATATGTTAACACCAAAAAAAACGAATATACCATTTGGTTAGAGCTACTCTAAAACAGTGTTGTCAAGAGAAAAAAAAAAGACAAAAGGCGATGAAATGTTTTTATTGAAATACATCTTATAGTTTAGTATCGTCATGGTGCCTGCTGGAAAATAAACTCAACTAGGATAACCGAATTCATCGGTTGTGACAGCAGAAAACCAATTAAGATATGAGGAATTTGACTATCTCAACAGAATTTTGGTTGTCTCAATAAAAATTTGGTAGGCACAACAAAAAAATTAGGTTACTACAACTGAACAGTTCGATTGGCTACAAATTAAGTTGTCAGCACGAATCTGTTATTTTTTTGGGTGTATTTAAAAAATTATATCTTAAAAAAGGTTTAAAGAACTCAACCTTAAAGGCCACCCTGTACTTTTCTGTTATTAATATTATGTTGTTTTGAAATTGTTAAAAAAAAAAAATAAATCTTGAAAAGTTTTATAAATCGCATTCCGTGCCGAAGGTTTTTGTTTCAAACTGACCTGAGATGAGCCTCAAAATAATGTATATACCCATTTCTTTAGAGGTGACAATGTGGGGGGTTACTTATATGGTTACGAGAATGGAAAAGGTAATATGTCTAAAAATAAATTTTTAAAAAAGAGGAATTTTTATTAAAAACATTATTACAAATATTTTATTTAAAATATTTATAATTAAAAATAATGTGGTCAAAATGGGAATCGAACCAGGGAAATCTGGTAGCCAGTCAAGAACACTACCCACTGAGCTATCGACGCAAATAGTAGTTGATTGCTTTAAACTTAAATGAATTGTTGCGCTTCGTTTTTTTCGCTAGTGTTATCAAAACAAACATACATTACCCTTTGGCTTACAAAAAAACACAAAGTAATGTATCTAAAAATAGATTTCAAAAATGTTTCAATTATTACTTTACATTTATAAATCATATATAACGTAATGAATAATGAGTAACTTATTACTTTATGCTGGCAAATAATGAAAAAGGTAACGAGCTATCATTACAAGGTAACGCATGAGAATATCGCACCTATTGCCAAAGTTTTGCTGGATTTCCTAAAGGTATTTGATTTTCATAATTGTTCCATCACATCAGGATTTTCTGAAATCCCGATCGACCGGTGAGAGTAATATAAAAATATGTTTTTTTTAATTGTTTAATTGTTTTTTTAAAATTGTTGCAGTTAACTGTTAATATATAATCAATAAATTATTGCATAAAAAGTCAAAAATATTAAATTTTATTAGTAGTTTTAGGCATTATTTAAAAAAACATTAGGGTTCCAGAAAAAAGAAACAAAAATTGTATTAGTGTCATAATTTTTTAAAAAAGTTTTATATAAATATTAAAGTATTCAAAAACCGAAACCGAAATCGGTCAACCGGTTTCTTTTTTTAAAAAACCGATCGGTTTCGAATATTTTGTAAATTCGAAGAAAACCGAAAACCGGTCTTTTTTGTTCGGTTAACCGGTTTTTTTAATTACATCACCAACTGGGTTACTTGGTCTCTTTTATTTTTTCCGAACACTTTTATAATCGTTTGGTTATGAAGATTTAGATGAAAGTCTGATAGATTGCGATGAAGACCTAACTTTGGATATTCCAAATTCAAATAGTTTAATTTCTGATCTAAATAACACAATAAGCAGTATTCAAAATCCTAAAAAAGAGACTGTACAAAATCATTCATCATTATATGTGACCTTCTCCGAGAAATGGGACCTAGTGTGTGAAAATAAAGTTTTGAGGAAAACGTGGTGACGTATTTTTTTTTTTCGCTCTTAGAGTGACAATTTAAAAACAATTTAAAATCAAAAAAAGTAAATTTTAGTGTTTTTCTCATTTTTATCGATTTTCCCAAGTTTGTTTTGTACGTTTTTGTGGGGTAAATAAATTTTTATCAGAAATCTAATTTATTTCATCTTATTCTACACCCTATTAGGTACCAGAATCCCCTCTTAAGCCCAAACCCGTTTTTTGACACACTAGGTCCCTTTCCTCGGAGAAGGTCACATATGATGATTTCATATATCTTGATAAATGCGACGAAAGAACTGAAAAGTTGGAAAATTTATATAACTACTATTAGTGAAAGAGTATTTGCCACTTCTAGCTTTATCAAAAGCAAACAAAAAAATCGTCTTAAAACGAAACATTTAAATTGCATATTATTTCTAAAATATTATTTTAGAAGTGAAAAATAGATTTTCATTTTACATATTTAAAATGTAATATTAAAAAAACTTATTTAATGCCAAACGTTTTAAACGTTCAAATTACTTACGTACCTAGTTTTACCCAATTTACAAACTTATTCTCTATTCATTTGATATGAATATAGTTTTATAATATTAATTTTTAAAATATTATATTAAAAAATATTAAAACCAATAAATTAAATGTTGAAATGAAATACAATAAAAAAATATTATAAAATATTTTTTTTTTCAAAGAATGTATTTTTTTAATTTTTATTATTTTATATATTAAATTTCTTTTTTCGTTTGTAATTAAAATAATCAACGAATTATATAAGCTTTTTATTAAAATAAAAAAAACCGAAAAAACCGGTTGACCGGTTTTTTCTGCAAAAAACGAAACCGGTTTTTTTTAAATTTGATTTTTCGAAGAAACCCGAAACCGGTTTTTCTAAAAGGCCGGTTTTTTGAATACTTTAATAAATATTTTTGTAAAAGTCTCTAAATTTTGAAATTAAACTCTGCAAAAATTTTGTTGAAAAGCATAGTGAATTGTATTTCCGGTGAACAATTTTCACTCGAATTTTAATGCAATGAAAACAAATTGCAAAAACTAATTACTTTTTTATTTTTTAAGGCAGATACAATTACAATAAACCAAAAGTTTACTTATTCACTAAAAAATATAAGTTTTGTATATTAAAATATGCGTAAAAACAAATTGCACAAATTGTATATGCAGTTTGACTGTTTTTTTTTTAGCTGAGAATCAAGCAACTTGCTGTTATTTAATGCAAAATAATTTAACCGTTTATTTTATATTAGCAAATAAATTTTTGAATTTATATGATTAAAATATTAATTACAATTTTAAAGATTTTTAATTTCATTTTTAACTGCCTTGATTAAAATTTTATTTAAAAAGCTAAGAGTTTCTTTAATTAGTCTAAGTTAAATTAAGTTTTTCAACGAATTCCTTATTATTTTAAAATTTTAAAATCGGAAAGCAAAATTTTATTTTTATATAAACATCAGCAAAAACCGCTATATTAACAACACTTTTTCAAGGAGTAAAGTGTTTAAACAAAATAAATGATAAGTCACTATGTTGAAAACTGAAAAAGAGGTATGAGTCAATTGGTGATGATGATGATGAGTAAAATACAATAAGGTGAAAACAATGATGCAGATAAATGAAAAAAAAATAAACATTAAAAATATTTGCAAAGAATAATAACAGACAAGACAAACTCATTTGGGGGGAAAAATAAATAAATTGCTATTAAAACCTGTCAATTTTTGTTTTCATTTATCGAATAAAATACCGTTCATTGTGTAGTATGGTCATATGTACGTATATATATTTTAAGGGGGATAATATTGAAGAAGGAACTCGTGCGGATAGAAGTTATAATCATCATCATCATCGCAATGATTACGTCCATATAATGACAGAAGGACTGATATTTTTCTTATTACAAACAAACAAATGAATGACTTTCATTGAAATAATACGATAAAAAATAAATATTTCAAAATAAAAACGAAAATGAATTGAATGGAAAATTAATCAATTTTAAGTTATAATTTCCTATCAATTTATTTTCAATTTCACTATTGTTTTTTTTTTTTTTGTTTGCTGGTTGGCCATTATATCGGTTTTAATATTTTTTCATTTCAGATTTTACTTTATCATCTTTTTCTTTATTTTTATTTTTTGCGTTCGTCACCATTATTGTCACCAACCTGGACTATTATAATTGTTGTTAAAAACTGCAGTAGTTATTGTTAGTTGAGTTGCTTGTTATTTTGTTTTCTTCATCTTCTTCTACTTCTACTTATTCTTCTCTTTATCAGTTGATAATTAATTTAATTGTCCAGCAGTATCAAATTGCTTTTCAATTTCTTATCGTTTTTCTCCTTCTTGATAATTAAACTAATTATTGCGAATTATTGGCTGGTATTTTTATTTTCTCTTTTAAGAATCATTTTTTCATTCTAGTTGATGTGAAACTTGAGTAACTGTTATAAGTTGAAAGTAATATTATATTTGTTGAAAAGGTGTTAAAAAGAGTTTTAAATATACGGACAAAAATTTTTCAAAAAAGTCACCAAATGGGAAAAAAATAACCAAAATTTAAAGTTTTTTATTTTTATTGATAACAAATTTATTTTTTTTTTATCTTAAGGTCAATTTTTTACAAAAATATATTTTTTATTTTTCAATATTTCGCTACTCCATTGTGTAGCATCTTCAGGAAATAATAATTAGTATATTATTTATTATATAAATTTGTATTGGAAATACATACTATTATTTTTTAGTAAAAATTTATAAAAATTTAAATAACCTGCTTTCATTGTCGTTTTCAGATGATAAATCTTCGGATTAACTATTTGCAATAAAAAACCTAAAACAACCCAACAAAAAAAATGTCCCTTTTACGTACTGTTGTCAGTACGTCATAAATGGAATCCAAATCCTGTTGCGTAACGTTTTCTGGACCGTAACCGGACCAGAAAATGGATTTTAAGGAACTTCGAAACTGATTCGAATTCGTTTAAAGTCCGCCAAAAATGGAAGGTTGTTTGGTGTAAAAAAACGGAGCTGAGTCCGTTGAAACCCAATCATTGAAGAACCGTTGTGTCTCCGTTTTCAAAATGTGGTATTCGTACCGTTTTTCAAATTAAAAATGGACTTGGATATTTATTTAAATTTATTCTATTTTGCATTTTTATAAAAGCAATTAACAACACCGTTTGTTACGGAATCAAGACTAATGAAAAACAACTTCGCCGTTTTAACGGCACAAAAAAGGGACAAAGCAAACGTTGTCAAAATGTAGTGTTTTCGAAAAACCGATTATACGGCCAGTTAATGTTCTGTTTACGTATAAGCTTTGACAGATACGTGTTTAATGGACGTAAAGTGTCGCACAATCCGGTTTCATTATTCCGCATGTGTCGGAAAGTTTGTAAAAATATTTCTTGGGATGTTAAAAAAAAGTTCTTGAATTCGCCATGCATTCAAACATGTAAAATTCAAATACTAACTTATCCATTGTGCATTTATTTATGTTTTTTTATCATCATGACGTTTTTTAAGTTTACTTCGAATTGTTTAATTCAGAGTCCTGTTTCTTATCGATAGAATGCCGCCAATTTAAACAGTCATGAATATGTTGATAATCCAGAACTGATAAACATATTTTGTACAACATACTACATACTTTTATTTGTAAAAAATTTAACAGTGTTATCAAATCAACATAATAAAAACGCGTAAATAAAAATTTTTACTGTTAAATAAGATTTTAAACAGAAAAAATAATTTATATATTTGATTGCCAAAAAAGTTACCAAAATGAAAAAAATCTTCACATCTCCACATTGAAAAAAAAAAATAACCAATTTTGGTTAAAAATAACCAAAAACGGCAACGCTGATCACGGCTTAAAGTTCTACATTTTTATCGAATATAAGAGAAATATGTCATATTTATACTGCTTCAACATAAAAACCATTTATTCGATTTTCACAAGTCTAACCTCATATGCAAGCTTAGGTCTTCTTCTTGGAGATAACATTTTAAATTTATATTTTATATTTTTAAAATTTCTATATTTCAAACTTTTTAAATATTTGACCTTGAGGGTCAAAATTCCTTCATATCGTGAAAATTTTGTGTAGGTTTAAATTTTCGAATTTAGTTATAAATCATTTAAAAATATTTAATTTTCAACATCGAGTGACGTTTTTAAAAACTCAATATGGCAGACAAATATTTTGAAAGTTATCCGGTTCTCTTGGAACTCTGCTTGGGTTGAAAAATAGTAATCTTTGGTTGGATTTTCCAAATTCGAAATACAGGATCTTAAATAGCGTATTTTAGTTTTAATTTAATAGATTCGCCATTTTAAATAACCTCAAAATCCGCTGAAGAATTTTAAGTGAATTTGGTCATTTGTAAATAATTTGTCTGCCATCTTAGATATTACACATTCAAAAAATTTCGCTTGACATTGACAAGTAAATATTTTAAAATTACAATTAATAAATTTAACCCGCAGTAAATCTGGAGAGAAGAGGTTTTTTTAATTCTTTGCTGATTGTGCTACCCATATTGAGTCTAAAAACGCCAATGAAAAGTAAGGACCTACACGAATTTTTAAAACCCTTTCGTCAAAAACTGACGTTTGTATAAATTATACGTTTTAATTTTAAAAATCATTTAAAATATTTACTTTTTTGAAATTCAATATGAGCGAATGAAGATGGCGATCAATTTTTTAAGAGTAACGGGATTAACTTGATAGTCACACGCAGTCTTTTGGAGTTACCTAATAAGAAATATAAGTTAAGATTTTCAAAATAGCGAATCTTTTAAATTGAATAGAAACTTAAATAATTATATTTTATTTTGGGGCCAAACAATTATTTACCAATAACCCTGTGAAAGAAAAGATTCAATAAAAGTGATATAAATAATTTTTTTGTAGAATTTATAAAATTTCCATAAAAAATAATATAAAAGTGATGTTTTCTCTACCCAAGTTTTTAGTCTCCAATCAGATTATTTTTTATTTCTTTTTAAAATAGATAAACCGTAATATTGGATCAGCAATTTGAAATAATTTTAAAAGAAATCGATTCCTTACACAAATTTCATCTACCATATTGCATCTGCTATTTCAGGTTAAAAAGATTCTTATGACAAAATCGTATTCTGCGACTTCCAAGAATATCTACGTAAATAATTTTAAACATATCTGTACTCTTTTTGAAAACTTATCCGTCATATTGGAATCACCATTTTAATTTAAAAGAACTAAAAGCATATTTATATATAACAACTTTCAAAATATTCCTAGAAATAATTTGCAAAAAAAAAATATCTTTTGCCATCCAATATGGCAAAAGATTGAATTTTGTAAATCAGATATGAAATTCATAATAAGCGACTCCCAAAACTCGCATTTTTGAATTTTAAAAATATAATGTCAGATTTCTATTGGCGTTCCCAAGAAGTATAAAGTATAAATTTTAAAGAAAATTCCAAAACTCCTCAAAATCGTCCGCCGTGTTAGATATGCTATTAAAAGTTTTAAACATTTGATGCCAATTTTCATGCTGACTCCATCACTCTTCAACGTGTTTTAAGCGGCTCTGAAAAAAGCAAGTATCATTACTCGCTCCATATTGCCCCATATTCAGCTACGTAACCTTTCAAAAGTAGAGACTTTCATCAGACATTTTAGGTCAAGGCTTTGGCTGACTTCCCTCGTTAAGCAAAGTAAATTGTTTGGATTATACTCTATAGAAAACATTTTGTGGCAATTGTATTTATTAGAGTGCGCTATTTGGAAAGAATATAACATAATGAATTCGGCTGTACCGAATCTTTGAATACCCTACAACAATGTCCTAAAAATGTTTTCTATTGTTTTTGTTACAAATAATGTAAAAAAAAACTTTTAAAATTTAATTATGGAGGTGAAAACAAATTTTTGAGTTGAAAAAATTTTTGAATGTAAAAAAAAAAAATTGGTGATACAAAAAAAATTTGGAAAATATTTTTAGATGTGAAAAAATTGTGGAAAAAATTTTTTTGAGGTGAAAATAAAATATTATTGAAATCTAAGGGACTGATAAAAACAAGAGAAAATATTTTACTTGCCAGTCCCTACTATATAATTTAACTAAAATACACCAATTTGTATGTAAAATTTAGAGGTACATTCATACTCTCACTCATAACTTTTTAATACAAAACTGCTCGGGAGGATGTCCATTGATCTATAACCCTCGCTGACGTCTCCGGGCCGTTATCATTATTTCAACAGATAAAGAGACGGAAAGATAGACATACACACAGACGAACATCGCTAAATTGACTACAAATTGCATAAGGATCACGAATACACATACTTTAAGGGGTCTTAGACCTATATTTCGACATGTTACAAAGGGAATTAAGAACTCATATACATATACCCTCCCCATATTTGGTGGAGGATAAAAAATCTTAATCGATAGTGTAAGCTTTAAATAATTCTTATTCACTTTTCAGCGGTTAAAAATGTGTTTAAAGATAAAATTATAATTTGTGTGATTTAAGAAAATAATATTACAAAGAAATACACTAATCTCCAAGACAAATAAAAGAAGATAAAGTGGGAGAGTCGGAAATTTACAGTGTTATCCCGCTCGTTGGTTTACACATGAAATACATTGAGAAACTTATTTGCTTTTAAACCAAATTGGTTTGTCTTATCGATCTACTCTCTTTGTTAAAAATATAATTTTAACACCGATCAGTCATTCAAAAATCAACTAAACAGAACATTTTCTTTTTAAATTTTATTGGCTGATTTTCAAAAAAACAGAAGAATTAATTTTTTTTATTCCTAATATATTGGTTGACTTTAAAAAATATATCCGTTATAATGGTGTAAAAAAAGTATATGAATATTGTTAAATTTATTGAATTATGAAGGGGAGAGTGGGGTAAATGGGATAATACTTTTATTAAGTCAGAGAAGAGATTATCTCCAACTTTGAATTTTTTAAATTGTTGTACAAATCCATCCCAAAGATTGGTTAATGGTCTGACTTCATATCCTAATGTAATTTATTTTACTTATTTTGCGATTTTTGCAAAGTAGACAAAGTTGGCTAATTTGGTTAACGTTGAGATAAATTGAATAATTATAAAAATATGTACTGAAGGTTAAAATAACAAGATAATTTAATAAAATTTATATGTAGTAGCAAATAATTAGCATTTCATCATTTTAAGAGTGGATTCTGGAGCGTTTTTTCCCTTTCTCAGCAATGTAGATATATTTAATGGTGATATAAAATCGGTTTATGGCTCCTAAAAATATTTTGACCTAAAAAAATAAATTCCATTCACACTAAATACTATAAAAATACGATAAAATTACCATAACATCTCTATATGCAGTGTTTCCACTATGTGTATTTTGAGTAAAATTAAGTATTTAAAAAACTGTGTTTTTAATATATTTTTATATACATTTTTTTATATGTTTTTTATTTATTTTTTAATATATATTGTTTTACTTGCACCAAAAAAAAACTGTAAATGCAAACTTATCAATAAAATTTGCAGCTAACTAAATTAGCCTACCAAACAAATTACCCCATTTTCCCCTATTTTGTTTTAATAAAAGAGAAAAATTTAAAGAGTTTAAAATTTTCTCTTTGATAAATTATATTCTCTTTTAAAATTATAACTGTTATACTGGAATTATTTAAAATATCACAAATATACAACAACACGTTTTTGAAAGAATTAACAAAATGTAAAATAAAATGTTTTAAATTGAAATGAGACAAATATGTAATGTATATTAATTTTATTTTTTTACTTACTCCATATACAAATCGGGTTTTGGAGAGAAATCAAAAATTAAACGGCGATTACCCAAAAAACTAGATGTGTTTGAACTAAACATTTTGAAGTTTTATTTTTTTTATTTCTGTTATTTCTTTTAAATAAATTCAATTTATTTACAAATGTCAATGTAAAAAATGCTAAATATACACAATTAATTAATAAATTAAATTTGGCACGTTACACACTTGATCAAAATCAAAAGTCTATATATATTTCACGTTCAATATATAAAGTTTTAAATAAAAAAAAAAAATACGTTTAACACTTGACAGTGGGGGTCACAATAAACGTTAAAAGTTTTATGTTTTTTTATTATTAAAAAGTCCACACTTTATTTACACATTGTGCACTGTAAGACAATTATTTTATAAAAAAACAATAATTTTAAAAAATATTTTTAACAGAGGGTTAATAAAAAAAATTCAAGACGAAGGAAAAAGAACACAGGAGTTAAACTCAAGATGACTTTTAACGACAACGACCGACTTTGAAATGAACGAGTATAGACAATGAACAAAATGAAGGTTAAATTAACAATAATTTGTTCGTTAAGTTTTGTGCAATAACAATTTAGCACAAAGAAACCGTTACAGATAAACTCTTTGGAAAATGAAAAAAATTTAAGGGCATTACTTTAACCCCTTGGTAACCAAAACTCTTGTTGTAACATCAATGTTTAAAAAAATTCATAACAAAATAAATGTAAAAAATTTTTGTTTATATGTTTAAGTTTAAATTCTTCAATTGTTATTTATTTATTTTTTTCATTTCTTTTCTCTTTCTCCTTATCTTTAAATCAAAGTAATTAATTTTATTAAATCTAATGACTTTGTATAAAAAGCATAGTAGAATATACCAAACATAGTAGCATATACCATACAATACATAAAACTAATAAAGACCTAATAAAAGGAATAAGTTTCACATAGAAAAGAATTAAGACAATAAAGAAAAACAAACAAATCCTTTACAAATACCACATATATCCTTATCAGAAATCCTTTAACTTTATTGAAAACATTATTTTACATACACTGACAAAAAAAAATAAAATCAATAAAATATTTAAAAAGTAGACTAATGATTAAGGATCTAATTTTATTATATCATTTTAAAATCTTTTATTAAAATTTTTAAATATATTTACTAAAAATCACCATGCTGGTATGTACTTTAACATTAACAACACTACAATAAAAAATAATAACAACCTGTGAACTAACCTAAAATTACATAAAAAGTATAGATTTGCAAACTTAAAATTTTTCAAAATAATTCCTGTTTAAGCATAGTTTTTAAGTTGTTCAGGGTTTCAAAAAAGTAATTTTTAACGATAATAAATTTCATGTAAAAAATTAGAAAAATTATTTATTTATTTATTATTTTTATTAAACATATAATTACAAATTATATCCTAATACCCTAACCGATCACTAGCAACGAAGGCTATCGGCTCGTTGTAGCGAAAACAGACCGGAGTCTTTGGTGGGAATCGAACCCACGATACCGCACTGATAAGCTAGCACGCTGCCAACTAGCCTAACAGGGCGCTCTAGAAAAATTAAATATAAAATACTATAAGATTTCAGGTGAAAAAGTAACATTTTGAGTTTATTGTATAAAATAAAAAAAAAATCATTTTAACATTTTAAACTACGATTTGAGGCCATTAATGTTTATTTCGCGGGAAAAATGATTTACCGTCCCATCTAGAGTAGCGATAATTTTTGGAGTACGTCCTAATGGTCTGCACGGTTTTTAAACATCAAATATTGCATCACTAATGTATGTATTACTTTTAAACATAATGTATGTTCTTTCCTTCTGCATTACTTGAAAATATAAAATAATGCGTAAATATGAGAATATATAATATTTGCATGTGTGAAGTGGGAAAAAGGGCCCATTTGAAGTTCGAGCACATATCCCGTGGCCAATGAGAATAGTACCGGCCTAAAAATATCTATGCTGTGATTTGTCCGTAACCAGTAACAAAAATACTGGCCTAAAATTACTTACCGCGACAGGTCAAATAAGAAGCGGTCTGATAACAGATACCCAGTGACTGATAAAAACAGATCAAATCCAGCATCTTGTAGTAAAGTGATACAAATATGTTTTAGAAAAGTAAATGTTTCTAATATATCCGAAATTAATTAATTTAAAGACAAACTTATTCCTTTGTTTTGTAATTATTGTTGATCTTTTAAATAAGAAATAATAACTAATTTTACAAGTATAAAATATGTACTAAAAACAATAAAAAACTAAATAAGAAAAATTTTATACGTATTTTATAGACTTTGGAACACAGATCACGATTGTGGCAATATACCCAGAGAAAACATTTGTCGATCAAAACAATTAAAAATTGTTTTAAGCATAAATTAAGCAAAAAAATTGTTTTGGGACTTATAAAAAGAAATAAAAACAAGTAAAAAAGAGCTAAATTCGGCTGTGCCGAATCTTTGAATACCCTCCACCATAGGGGCTGAAGATGATATACGTATATACTAAATTTTGCATAAACTGTAATATGAATATGTTTTGTCAATTTATATAACAGAACTTTTGTTATTTAGTTTTAGTCATGTTATTTATTTAGTTTTAGTAATGTTATTTACAGAGGCCTGCTCTGTTAGCGACTTTAACAATGTTGCTTTTTACGTTAACTTAGTTATCAGAGTAACACACATATAGCTCTAAGAATGTTATTATTCTCCTAGTATGTAAGACAATAAATGTAATCGAACAATAAGAAGACATTAACATTTTAAGAAGACAATAACATTTTTACTTACTTAACAGAAAAAAAAAATAGATACAGAAAAATTGTACAAATTTGTATATAAAATTTAGAGGTACCTTCACATTTTCACTCATAACTTTTGAATCGCTGAACCGATTTTGCTCATTTTAAATACCAAACTGCTCGGGAGGATGTTCAAATCTGGGTAAAAATAGGCACCCCCGCTTGCGTCTTCGCGTCGTGATCGCCATTTCAACAGACAGACAGACGGACATCGCAAAATCGACTTAAAATTGCAAAAGGATCACGAATATATATACTTTATGGGGTCTTAAACCTATATTTCGACATGTTACAAACGGAATGACAAACTGATATATACCCTCACCATATATGGTGGAGGGTATATATCAGTCCAAAGTGCTGGTGGTGTAGTGGGTGGCAAACATTAAAATAATTTTTCTTTTAATTTAAATATAACAGGATATAAATCAAACAAAATTTTAAGTACACTCAGAATATTATGTAGTTTACTGTTTGTAGTTTATTTTTCAAAGAAATATCTATTTTAACTTATACATTTGTTCAAACTAATTTACTATCATTTACCGATTTTTTTCAATTTATTTATTATTTATTTATTTATTTATTTATTTATTTATTTATTTATTAATCATATAATTACAAATTATATGTTAATACCCTAACCGAGCACTAGCAACAAAGGCCTTCGGCTCGTTGTAGCGAAAACAGACCAGAGCCTCTGGTGGGAATTGAACCCACGACCCCCGCACTGATAAGCTAGCACGCTACCAACTAGCCTATCGGGGCGCTCAGCAATTTATTTATTTTATTCATTTGTTTGAAATTTAATAAAAATTTACCCAGAACACGGAAATTGTGGTTTAATTGTGTCTGTAACAGTTATTACAAATTTAAATTTTGTCAGCTGTCTGTTTCAAAAAAATATACTCAAATAATTTTAATTAGTTTTTTTATTCAAATTGGTTGTATATATACAAAATTATATCAATTTAAATTACAAGAATTTCATAAACACACATACATACACAAACACATTCACACAAAAAGTGTCTATAGCTCTGTATACATACATTTTGTATTGTACAAACAAAAAAAAAAAGAAAAAATACAAAAAGGGAAACAATTTCAAATAAATGATAAAAAAAAAACATTTATTTTTTAAGGAATTGGTAGGTAAAATTTTGACATTTATTTTAACTGATTATATCATTTGTTTCTTACGGATGTGTCAGTTGATTAATCAACATTTAAAAATAAATAACAAAAGGCATTTAATTTAAATGAAAATGAAGTAGACCGGTTTTTAAATGAAATATCATTTCTTGTAAATGACATTTTCTGTTATTTTAACTTACAAACTATTTTAAGTGTAATTGTGGAGTAGTAACAGATTCATTGTGACAACAAAATTTCTGGCCAATTGAATGGGATGGTTGCAACAACCAGATTTTTTCAATTGAAATATTGTTTTCAAACTTAAATTCTGTTATAATAAACGAATTTCTGTCGTCACAAAGATATATATCGATGGCTGCAACCAAACTATTCGGCTGGCAAGAAATTTAGTTGCCACAATGAATCTGTTTTCTCTGTCTGGGGCATTCATATTTATAGTTCATAATCTTGCTTACTGCTCAAATATGTTGAACTACCAATATTATATCGCTTAAATAACGAAACACAGATTTACAACAGTATTTTAGAGATATAGAAAAATTTAACAGGCAATTTTTTAATTAAAACGTGTGATAATAGAAAAAACACGTATGAATATTTTAAAATATTAATACACACAGAAAAAAGATTTGTAATTGCTTGTAGTTCCTCACTCAAAAATTTTCATTAGTTTAAAAAACATAAAATACTCTTTAACAGAAATGATATTTCATATAATTGAATGATATGTGTAATTTATTTTAAATGTGGTTTAAACAACTGACACAGTAAAAAACAAATGATTCATCAGTTAAACAAAATATTAAATTTTTCATTTATTTTAAATTAGTACAAGATCTATATTCACACAGTCTATAGATAAATTTTGTGGAATTGCCATATGTGTATGTGCTTATGAAGTTTTCTAAATTCGAATTCAAATAACTTTGTATATAAACAATTTAAATAAAAAATAAAATTTAAATTTTTTTTATATATTTTTTTTTTTGTTTTGAAATAGAAAGCAAACAAAATTTAAATTTGTAAAATAACTGTAACAGAAACAAATAAACCACAAATTTCCGTTTTATGGGTAAATTTTTATTTAATTTCAGGTAAATGAAAAAATAAATAAAAATGAAGCAAGTAAAAAAAGGCTTAAATTCGGCTGTGCCCTTTGAATACCCTCCACAAATATCAAAAAAAATGTGCTTTACTGTTTTTGATACAAATAATGTAAAAAACTTTTGAAGTACAATTATGGAGGTGAAAAAATTTTTTGTAGTGAAAAACTTTTTTAGATGTGAAAATAAATGTTTCGGTGAAAAAAAATTTAGATATAAAAAAAATTTTTTGAGGTGAAAAAAGTTAAAATAAATATACATATATTTTTTTAATGTATGTTCCTTAATTCTTAACTGAAATGAAAACGTTTTTATTATACTACAAATAGTAAGCTACATAATCTTATGGGCGTATAATTAAAATTATTGAATAATAATAAAGTTGTGGTGGATCCGATAATATTTCAAACAATTTATTTTCTTTGTGTATAGTCTTCGACATATTTCTAAAATTATTAAAAATAAAAATGTTACCTATAAACATTCAATAAAAAGTTTTTTAGGTAAATGTAACTCCAATTTTTCAGATTTTCTCAGGAAAAAATGTAATAGAAATTATTAAGGAATATCATTCCCATATTTTTCAAAAATGTTTTAGAAAAAATGTGGACTAGCACTAATATTCATATTAAGTCTAAGGAATTTTCTTATTTAGAATATTTTACTAATTTTGCCTTATATGAATTTTATTTAATTATGGTGCCCCAACATTAACCGCAAGAAAACAACAACATTATGATCATAATCATCATTATCATTAAGCAACATCATTATGATCTCTTTATGATAAGTACTCCCTCACAAATTGTATGTTTTATTTTTTTTTTTTGTTCTTTTGAACTTTTTTGTTTTTTCTTTTAAAGAAATTCATTCTACTTGTTTCTTTTCATTTTCTATTTTTTTTTGTTATTTTTTGTTTTACTTTTTGTTTTTATTGTCATCAAAACAGCAAAAAAAAACAGCAGTGGCAATATGAATGTTTCCATTAGACGTTTTTCGAATACTTAGGGGAGTTACTGTCTCGACACAATTCACACACCATTCAGGATGGTAATTGGCTTAGTAAAATCTTATCAACTAAACAGCATAGCAAATACAGACCGCCTTAGTGTACTACTCCATATTTTATAACAAGTTAGAAGGGATATTCAGGAAAATGGACTGAATAATAACAATTAAATTTTAAGCGAGTGTCATTGATCAGTCCCTTTAAGTAATTATCATTAAATAATTTTATAGAAATCAGAGACATCGAGAATTGTATACTTTGCGGTGATTAAAATCAATTCCTCCTGTTTAAACAGTTGTCAACTATACCGTGTGCCAGGTGTAGGGTATGAAAACGATATGTAAAAAGAAAGCATAGCAAATAAGGAAGAAAGAATTGACAAAGAGATGAACAAAAAAATTCTATACACATAATACTTATTTGCTTTACATACAAATTGTCAAAAATGTGGGGCCAAAGTTTTGTAAATTTTTGCGAAAAATGTTTTTTCAACTAAAGACTAAAACATTCGAAAAAACTAAACAAAAACAAAAAAATTACACGCATTGGAATTGCCATAAAAAAGTAATTCCCAAAAGGCGTATTATGCAAAAGGAAACTAAAAAGTTAAAGCAGAAGAAAGGAAAACGTAACCAGTAGACCTCTGCATATAATAAACACAATTAAGACCATATGTTTGATAATCTAGTATAATTTTTTTATTTAAAAAATTTACATAGTCAAATTAAACTATTTTTAACAATTGTTATGTTCGATTACTGAATTTCCAGTTAAAATTTAACCAACAGTTATATTAAAATTTTACATGTGAAACAACAACACATGGGTTAGTTAGTAGCTAATAGGACATTGTGAAAAAGGGGCTTAGAACAGCTAAATTAACTAAAAATACTATAAGTGCCAAAAGAAACTGTGCACGTTGGACTTGTATTCTTTCAACTTTATTTTACTTATTTGCTTTATCATTTAAAACATTTTTTTTTAATATTCTTTTCTCTTCATATTTTATAATAAAAGCAGTAACAAAAATCTTACAATAACAAAAAATAATTTATAAAATCAGCGTCCAATTTTATAAGAAGAGTTGCTTTCTATTTGCCTTGATTACAGCTTGTAGTCTTCTGGGCATCGATTCCACTAGGTTTCCAATAAGTTCGGGAGAATTTTTTGGCTGGAAATTGTTATATCACTTATTTGCCGGTTTTTGTGCTCTCACAAATGTTTAATAGAGTTTTGGTCGGGTGACAGGGGAGGAAGATACACTTGATGAGATTACTGTAAAAAAGCCATTCTCTTATTATTTTTGCAATGCTCTTGAGATCATTGTACGAGGTCGGTTCCAAAATTAGCTGGCCTGATGTATAGATGGCAGCAGCAGTTTGGAAAAATTATTTTGGTGAAAACTGGCAGACTTATAAAACATATGTTTAAGTTTCAAGGCGATACTTTTTTTAGTATTCTTTTTTTGTAACTATCACAAATTTACAAAAATCAATAAGGCGGGTAGATGACATCGTGGAGTCCGCTAAACCCACATGTCGTCTACGTTCATATTGCTGGATTTGGGGCCATATAATTCATTTATTATAGTTCTATAGCGCTCTCCGACGCAAAATCCGCACCAAACAGTAACTTGGATTCTTGTGGATTGGCACATGTAAAAAATTTACCAAAATCAATAAGGGCGGGTAGATGATATCGTAGAGTGCGCTAGAACCACATGTCGTCTACGTTCATATCGCTCGATTTGGGGCAAAATAATTCGTTTATTATAGTTCTATAGCGCTCTCCGACGCAAAATTCGCCCAAACAGTAACTTGGATTCGTGTGGATTGGCATCGTCTCTTATACAGTAATTTTGTTTGTTAACAGAAACATTAATCCAAAAATGCGACTAATCGCTAAAGATGATTTTATGGCCAAAAATTTTGTTAATCAAGTTTTATCATTTGAACGTGCTGAATCGTGTAACTTGTCATGGTGTTTTGATATCAGTAGCTGAGTAACAAACAACATATTAGACAAACGCCACAAGAACTATAACGCGGCCACAGGCCGCCAATATCTACAAAACTCTTTATAAACAGGTTATCGAAGCTATTATATATCGCTGGGAATATTATATCGAGTTAAGAAGAACATCATGTTGAGAAATGAAAAAAAATTCTCCCAAATTTGTTGTGTTTTCTTTGTGAGGGACAGCCCTTATATAACTGAAAATCCTACGTACAATTCAAATCCAATTTTTTGACATTAATGGAAATGAAGCTTTTAAAATGAAAACCAAATTAAAAACTTTTAAAATGAAAACCAAATGCCACTGGACCGAATCAGTATGCTTGACTTTGGATTTTAATTTTGGCTGGTTAAATTCTAAATTTTTGTATCTCCAAATTTAAACTGTTTTTTTCTTACCAAAAATTTTAATTTTTCTCTCGCCGCTATAGACTGCATTATTCCTGAATGTATTGGAGTTATTTTAGTATTTTTTAGCAAAACTCCAACCTAAGCATTGTAGAATGTTTAAAAATATTTTCACAGAATTTTTAGTATTCCAATCTTATTAAATTTGTTTGGCGTTCCAGAATTGTGACGTTTTTGTAAATTTGAAAATATTTTCGTCCTATCAATTATGAATTTTACAGTAGTGAGGCTTATTTCAACAATATTTTCCCTCTATTCTAAAAATTTTAACAGAAGCTCACAAAAATCCAGGCAGTTTTATTTACCCATTTTTAAAATAAAATTGGTTACGTCAAAATTTTCCGATGTGAACAGAACATAATTACATTGAGTCAATTCATAATTACACTGTGTTACAGTGAAAATATACTTTTAAAATGACTTAGTATAAGTTGTAGCCCAGGTTAAATTAATCACTTTTCAATTTTTTAAATTTTGAATACACCCTCAAAATAGGAAGTTATCGACAAAAATTTTTTTTGAAAACTTCGTGAAATACAACTTATGTTACACTAGGTAATTTATATTTCTATTTTGTAATACCGTGTAATTATAATTAGTTATTATTATCTATAATGTGATAATAAACGAAACTGCTAAAAATAACGGCAATTTTTACCGTTAAAAAAAAACTTTATTATAATTAATGCACAAGTTGTACAGTTTCTTTTGACGTAACTTTTTATACCCTTCACCACAGATGGAAGGGTATATATAAGTTTGTCATTCCGTTTGTAATTTCTACAATACTGATCTTAGACCCTATAAAGTATATAAATTCTGGGTCCTTATGGAGAGCGAAGTTGATTTAACGATGTCCGTCTGTCCGTCTGTTCATCTGTCCGTCTGTGTGTTGAAATGGGTTTTCATGATAAGAACTTGATTGTTATATATTTCTATTACATGTGATCCATTTCTGTTTGCTATTAAAAATCAGCCAGATCGGTTGAGAAATGGCTGAGATATTAGCAAAAAAACCAGGACTACCTCTAATTTTTTTCCGTAAAATCCCTTTGTTTTTTATAGGTATGTTGAATATTACGCATAACAAAACATCCATTTGTTGAAATTCTTTTTTTTCACCTCTTCACCTTTTATACACAAACAACAAACCAAAGATTTGTCATTTAAACACAAACCAAACAAATTCCCATTGAACGAAAACTGTTTATTTAATTCTATTAACGATGATTCCACATGACCCTAATAGCTCAGTTGTCTAAACGGTATGTCACAAATACTTCATTTTTCTCTACGGCGCGGTTTCGATTCCTACACGCTTCAATTCAACTTTTTTTTTGCACAATTTTTTTTTATATTTTCTTTTAACATTTAACATTTTTTTTTTAATTTAAAATTAATTTAAATAGAATTTTATATTAATAATTAAATAATCCATAAATAGGCTAAAAACATCAAAATTTTTATAAAAACCTTCTGATACAAACAAAATACAAACGGTTTTATTTATATTTTGCTCCGATTGAAAAGAATTTATAAAAAGATTTTTAACTCATTTTATTTCTCATTATTAAGAAAATTTTATACAGAATTCCCCTTTGAGTGCAACTATTTTAGGCCATAACTTATAATAATTTATAAAAAAAAAAATTATAAACTATTTTCCTTCAAATTTTTAAAATTAAGCTAAAGAAATTAAAAATATTTTTTAATAAATTAAACGTTTTTTAGAAATAAAACACATGCAGTTCTAGTGAAATCTTTTAACGATTTGTAAAAAAATATATTTTTGGTGGAAAAAAGCTTTTTTTAGAACTAAAAAGATTAAAAAAAAAAATATGACAACACTGATTGGCATTATGATGGTGATTGTTGTTGTTTTTATTTTATATGTTGAACTTTTTGTCTTTCAAGTGGAACCTTATGTTATGACTCATTTGTGTCAGTTCTAGAATTAGTTTCATACAACCGGTGCTAAAAGAACATGTTCTAGAATAGGCTCTGAGGTAACCGCTCCTAAATTATTTTTATAGGTCGATTAAAAATAATTTAAGCAAATACTGGAAAGGCGGGTGTATAACATATGGAGAATAGCACTTTTTCACCACAAAAATTCTTTTCACATCCAAAATTTTTTTACATGCTTTCTTATATTAAAAAATTGCAGCAAAACTGAATTTTGTATTTTTACGTGTTAGTGCTATTTTTAAACATAAATAATTAACATTTTATTTTAGTTATACAAAAATAATAAATATACTAATGTGTTTTAATTTTAATTAAGCTTAAGATCTTTTATTTATAAAAAATTAATTATAAATATTTATTTATTACAATATTTCGTCACCACATTGGGTGACTTCTTCAGGGGAAATTGTATTTTATAATTAATAAACGAAAATTTATTTACTTAAAACTTATTTATTTATAAATAAAAATTTATTAATTATAGAAAGAAGTCACCTAATGTGGTGACGAAATATTGGAATAAATAAATGTTTATAATTAATTTTTTATAAAGAAAAGATCTTAAGCTCAATTTAAAATAAAACACAAATCATGAAGAACAAAGAAAACTAAAAGAATTTTCATAAATATACTAAGAAATACAAATTAAACATAAAATTTAATAAAAAAAAAAATATATTAATAACTTGTACAAAATAAACACAATATTAAACATTTTATACCAAAGTTGTAAAAATTCCAGTTAAGCTTTTTTAAAAGAGAGCCGTGTATTCTGTAAAACATAGGTACTATATATTTCTTGCTCCCTCTTACAGACATATACTCAATTTTACTTTTTATTTATATGTTTGTTGCTATATTTTTTTTTAATATTTATTTAAAAAACTCTTAATCCTTACATTTGTATACCCTACACCACAGTCAGGGTATTAAAAGTTTATGTTGATGTTTGTAACTAATAAAAATATTAAACTGACTCAGAATCACCTTCAGAGTTGATTTAATGGTGCTCGTTCGTCCCTTCGTATATCCATATAATCCAAATATAAAAAAATTTAAATGCAATTTGGTATAAAAGATTTTATTGACCCACAGAATTTTTGTAGATTCGGTCCATATTGACTTTGATTAGAATCGTTACATAGACAGAAAAAAGTATCATAAAATTTGAAGTATTTAAAAATATTTGTTAAAATTCAAATTCGATTTCCAACAAATTTTTTTTTGAAATGTTTGTAAATTGTTACTTTACATATAAAAATTCTTTGAAAATATAAATTGAAGTTACAAAAAAATAACAAAAAGTGTTTTGTATTTACAAATTGCATTATTAGTGCCTTTTGAAAAAAAAAATTAATTGTATTTACCAAAATTGTACTGGTTCTAGGGTATCATATAGTCGGCATGACCGATTTACTAGTTTTTCTCTTGGGGTTCTATATGAAAAAAAAAAATATGTGTACTACGTAACTTTTGTTCCCTTATGCTTTTTTATACATAAACATTGGATATTTGCATATTTCTTTTGGATTTTACTTCTTTTTTGATAACAAATATTATTTAGAGGTCTTTTGGGGGACATACATATGTTAGTAAGGTATTCAAATAGAGGGAAGGAATTGTTTTGTTTTTTTTGTATTGCAGAATAAAAACATATTTTCATATTCGTAAATAGATTTTACTTATGAGGGGATTTTCAAAACATTTTTGCAAAAGTTACTAAATATTAGTTCAAAATGACCC
This sequence comes from Eustalomyia histrio, assembly GCA_949748255.1. Taxonomy (NCBI): domain Eukaryota; kingdom Metazoa; phylum Arthropoda; class Insecta; order Diptera; family Anthomyiidae; genus Eustalomyia; species Eustalomyia histrio. The sequence goes on along the minus strand of OX456526.1, from coordinate 53,706,757 downwards.
TGCGGAAAAAATTTAAAACTTAGCAGATGTTTTTTTTTTTGCTAAATATTAGCAAAATTAAAACTGTAAGAATAAATTTGTTAATATTAGAATTTTTTCTAAATTTGAGTTTAATTTTAGTTAAATGAAAACAATAAGCCAGCAAATATCAACAAAATATTTTGCTATATATAAGTAGATTAAAAAACCACAATTATAACAACCATACACTCACAATATATTTTCCATTACCGACTGTAGTTTATTTAAAAAGTAATACGTAAAGTTTGCTTTTAAATGAAGAATCAATTGAAATTCATAGAAATATATTTTTTAACTATTTGAATCAGTCATTCAAAAAACAAACTATAAAAATTTACAGACATTCAGTAGGAGTTGATATTTTCAGTTAAATGTAAAATTTTATGCTTCCTGCTTCAAAAAATAGAAATTTATATAATTCCTTTTTTTTACCCAAATAGTCTGTATATATACAAAATTATTTCAATAAAAATTACAAGAAGTTATTCAAATATACATACACACAATGCCAATAAAAATATATACACCTGCATGTGTTTTATTCTGTTTTGTAATTATGTACATACAAAAAAAAAATTCAATTTAAAAAACAAACCACATAAGAATTTTTTTCTAATTTTTTGTCGGTAAAAATTTGATGGTTATTTTTTGATATGTTTTCTACTGTTTTTACTTTTGTCGATTATTAAACAATGATTGAAAATAAAAAACAAAATGGGTTAAATATAATGGAAAATCAGTAGTCCTCTTTTTAATTGTATTTTCGATTAATTTAATATGTATTTTAAGTTGTTTTTAACGAAATAATATTGTGAGTGTACATATAAAAATAAAAAAGGTGTGATATAAATGATAATATTAAATAAAGTATTTAAATGATTTTGCATGATTTAAAATTTTTAAAAATTGTTGTTATTACATTTTTATAAAACCATATGGTCCTAAAGATGTTAAAGGAGTATTCGACCGTTTAGTTTTAAAGTTGTTGAATCCGTTATGCTTTGTCGCCTGAGCATTCAAATAATTCTAGCGAACAAAAAAAAAATCTTTTAACTTGTCCTCAAGATGTTAAAGGAGTATTCGACCGTTTAAAGACTGTTAAAATTTTAGAATCAGTTTTAGGACTCGGTAGTCCCATTTCTCATAGAGCCACTTCTGTTGCGCAACTCTTGAGTTTATGGGAGAGAGGGAAAATAAGAGTGGAAGTTTGTACGTACACACAGAAAAAAAAGTTAGTAGAAAAATTTGTAAACGGTTTTCAATCCCACTTCACTATTTTTGTACTGATTTTTAGTAAAAAAATTATTATTTAGCAAATCTTTTTGCTATTAACATTTTACAAATCACAGAATTTTTACAGAATATCTACACATTTTCGTTGCTAATTTCAGAAATCATTTTACAAATATTTGAAAACCGATTTGCTAAAATTAGCAAAAAAAATTACTAATTTTAAAAAAGTCGATATTGAAGGAAAAAGAGGACATCCAGTTAAAACAGCACTAAAAAGGGGTTTTTAGTTCTAAAAATCAGCCCTAAAAACAATTAAATTTAACCTTTAAGATTTTTAAGCCTTTGATTTTTTTTTCATTTTGTATAAAACATCTTTTAAAAAATATAATCAAAATTTTTGATGCTCGATAAAAAAAAAAATCTAAAACTTTGTACTAATATTATTAATATTTAGTAATTTTTTTTTTGCTGATTTTAGCAAACAGATTTTAAATTCCACTTTACAAAAAGTCTACTAAAATTTAGTAGCGGCTACTAATTTTTCTACTAATTTCATTGTACTACACCTCAGCAGACATGTGTTGCTAAGATTAGCAAAAAATACCGCTAGGCTCAAATTAGCAGAATTTCCCGTAATAACAGCAACATTTTCAGTTGCCATTACAGACTTTTTTTGGTGAGTGTAGAGTTGCTTCTTTTCAGCAATTCGTTTTGTTTTTTTCATTCTTCGTTTTGTTTTTCATTCATTTTATACCAAATGTAGATGAAAATAGCTAAAAAAAATTTCTCTGTGTGAACATAAAGGCAAATTTTAAAGGTAATGACAAGAATTGCCACAACAAAAGTTGCTCTGTGTGAAATGGGACTTAGAGATGAATTCTTATCGTGCAAGTAAACTTGAAGTTCAAGTTGTATTCTAGTGTATTGATAAGAATCAAGGGTATGTTAAAAATTGGGCTTGTGTTATTCAATCACCTGGAAGATTTTACATAAGAACCCTGGTATGAATCCATAAAAAATACAGCTGCTGCAAGAACTGAAGCCAGGTGATACGTCAAACGAATGTCGTTTGTTTGGTAAATCGGCCTTTGGAAAGTAGGACGAACGACGAAACTCATTTTTGTTTCGATGGGTACGTCAAAAAACAGGATTTCCGAATTTGATGTGAAGATTATCCAGAGGCAGTTCAGGAGCTGCCAATGCACCCATTCTGAAAGATGCAATGTTTGGTATGATATGTGCGGCGGAGGCATAATTGAACAGTACCTCTTCAAGAACGTTCAAAATCACAACGATACAGTCAATGGTTCAATTTGCGATGATTACCGACCTTTTTTGCCCAAAAGGGAAGAATTGGACTTAGTGGACATGTGGTTTCAAAAGACGATGCTAAATGCCACACGGCACGCGATACCATGAACCTATTTAAAGGCGAGTTTAGTGAAGCAGTCCATTGGCCGCTAAAATCATGCGATTTGACCCTACTAGACTATTTTTGTGGGGATACGTGAAGTCTCTCGTGTACAGGGACAAGCCATCCACAATTCCAGCCTTGGAAGACCGAATTTCAGCTGGCATTCGTGAGATTCCGGCCAAAATGGAATAAGTATGCCGTATAGAATAAGTATGCCAACATTGAAACTAGCGAATGGACAGCATAGCCGCGGGCATCATTTACATGAAATAATCTTTAAAAAGTAAATGGCAATTATTCATTTATCTCCTCAAATAAATATTTCATTTACTTTTTAAAATTTTCTGTTTGTTTTTTTTTTTTAAATTTTAAAAACTCAAACGTTTAAAAATCACCCTTTGTTATGAACATAAAGTTTCGTCCCAGAATAACAATTTAATGTATTTTTCTATACAAATTGACAATTAAAACTCATCGAGCGTTGCAGTTGTCAAATAGAATCTATTTTATTTTCAATACGTTTTTTCTTATTCTCTTGTTTATTGTTCTAATTTTCTTAACAGAGATCCCGCTTTTTAAAAGATTTTTGTAAACAAAAATCATGAGTAAAATTAGCATACGATATTCTATGGCTCTTATCTTCTTGTAATTATAATAATCTTAGTATGTTCGTTTCTAAATTTTTATGAAAATAATTATTTCTTTATAATGTTTTTATAAAATTAAAATGAAAAAACCAATATAAAAATAGGTGGTAAGAGGAGACTCTGGAGATTAAATAATTTTTACGGCGTACGTCGTTATATTGGGCACGTTTTCTCTGACAGCATCACTCGTTGCATGTCACGTTTTTATTCTGGACTGACCATAAAGCTTGAATTAGCCATTCGAAACGTCAAATATCAGTTTATAGTTGTCTCTGTTTAACTCAGTCATTTAGATTGAATTATCTGATTCAGCTCATTACGTTTTGTAACAATAATTCTAGATTTTGAACCTGTGCGAGGTGGCTAAATAAATTCTAAACTAAACATAAATTGACAAAAGGGATAAAAGTTTCTTTGGTAAATATTTAAAAAATATTTCAAATTTGTAAACCTGAATATATATTTTTTTTATTTAAACCAGTTTACCGTGGATTTGTTGTAAATACTGTAACGGTGATAGCTAAGGGCAAGATTATATAATACCGTATATAATTTTATATGATCCTATACGATCCCATTTTCATCTGGCTTAAAAATTTCTCTTTTATTTAATTTTACATTTCATTAAACCAACATTTTTACTTGCTCTTTTGCCCTTTAACATCATCAAAACTTTAAACAGAAATAAATTAAAAATTAATTTTCCTTTTTGCAATCTTCTACAAAATTTTGATAATCACTTCTTTTTTGTTATGTGTTGCATTTGAGCTGTGTCATTTTTTTTATCATCCTTTATGTTTATTAGAAAATAAGTCAAATAACAAGATGAGGAAGACAAAAAAAATTTAAATAGAGGATTTCTTACATTTCTGTTAGCAAATTTGTAACCCTTTACAAGCGGGGTAGTTATTTGAGGCAAAGTTTAAAGAAAAACAATGAGCGTAAACAAAATTTAAAGTGTTTTTTTACGGCTTAATATTTAGTTTTGACGATTTTCTCTCTGATCCGCATGAAAACTTTAAAAATATATCAAATTTAATAATATATTCGCTTGTTTTCCTTTCTGTTAACAAGATGGTGTGCTATTGAATCCTAGTTTCACAATTGGTAAAAATGAATTCCTGATCTTTTTCTATATAAGTAAACATTCGTATCAAATTTGGTAAAATTTATTAAAAATTTGCAGAATTTTATTTATTGCTGTTTGAGCCTTTCCCCAATTTAAAGGATTAATCAAATACAATTGTGCAACATGCATAAATATTGAAACCAGTTAGGATCTATTTAAAAGTACTTGTTTGACTATATGACTGTTGCAACCACAACAACAAAAACTATATACCAAAAATATGTAAAATGCTAGCAACAAATATAAAGGAGCAAAATATCAGGATAATTTTCTATTCTAAAGACTTTATAATATGACTTTATGCAACAAAAATCAACAACAATACCACTGCACTAGAAAATTAAAAACATTATACCAAAAGTACAATCTCACTCATTGAATAGAGATGAACAAACTAATAGATGAGGGGATGAAAATAGAATCACTGAAGGATGTTAACACAGACTATATTGTAGTGCTTTCACACAATCATGAGAGGAGGATGACCCGACTTTAGTACCAACAACAATTGCAAACAAAAATCTAGAAAATAAAAACTAATTTCAACTATTGAAAAGTCAAAAAGTTTTTATAGAAAAGATGAGTAGTAATGCAAAAAAAAACAATACCCTGTAACAAACAACTACAACAATAAAAAAATAAAAATTGCACAATATGCTGCTGCTGTTGCTGGTTGTAATATGTATCTGCAACTACGTACCAGTGACTAAGAATTATATGCAGTTATATTTTTAAATCTAAGGCCATGGAACTTTAGTCGGTTACTACAACTTGACTGTTGATTGGTAATAGTTGTTGGTTGTTTTTGCTATATTTCTCTAGTCTTCGTTTTTTGTTTTTATTCTATTCACCAGCTTTGGGGAAGTATGCATCAACCCCTCATAACAACAATTGCACTGCAGAAATATTTAAGAGTTTTAAAAGAATGTATTGAAACTTAGAGTTCAAATTATTAGAGTTGAAAAAAGCTTATGCGTGCTATTAAATTGTATACATTTCTTTGAAAATCTTAGATCCTACGCAGTAAAAATTATTGCTAAAAAGATTTCAATAAATTGTTTTTTTTTTAATTTTTTGTTCATTTTCAATTAAAAGTTTATTCATATCAATTAATTTTTTAATTGACAATTAACTTGGTGTAAAAAATACTATTGAAAACATACTAATGTCATATTATTTTCATTTATTTATATCTTAACTTTTATTAAAGTTATTTAAATTGCAAAATTTTATCTCAAATCCCTGAACAAAAAAAATTCTATTAAAAATATTTTTTTACTACGCGTGTTAATAAAAACTTCATAGCTTAATTTTTTTAAGAAAACCTCACTCATTGTTTAAATTTACAAAAACAACATAGTCTAGTGTTTTTATGCATCAGAGTGTTGCTAGATAAGGGGATTTGGCTTAATATTTGAAAATTAATTTTTCAAAAAATTTAAAATTTTGATAGATTTTTCAGATCGATAATCAAAAGTTATTTTTGCTAAATTGGCTTTAATGAATCTATGAATAATATTTAATCACTTTATTCAATAATTCAATTTTGACACTATTAAATAATTTGTTTTGTGATTCTGGTTGAGAAAGATTTTTGCAGGGTTGGCTGGCAATACCCCTAAAATATCGTTATCAACTCAAAACCCTTTCAACTCACTATCGTTACCCCTAAAATACCGTTACCGAAATAAGAAAAAATACCGTTATCGCTAAAATACCGATACCGAAATAACGGAAAAAATCGTTATCCCTAAAATACCGTTACCGAAATAAGTGAAAAAATCGTTATCCCTAAAATAACGTTACCGAAATAATAGAAAATAGCGTTACCCTTAAAATAGCGTTACCGAAATAAAAGAAAATAACTTTTCCCTTAAAATACCGAAACATTTTTTAATTAAGTAATCTCTACACAAGTTATGTCTATAAAGTTATATATATGAAAATTACACAAAAAACAATAATAAAATTATTTTCGTTGTTCTTTTTGTGTAATTTTTGAATTTTATTTTTTATTATGCAAATTTGAGATATTGTTATATATAGCTTCATATCTAGAGTATTTTTGATATGGTAAAAGATATAGTTTCATATAGTTATATGTAGCCCCATGTCAATGGCTTGAAATCCCAGCCATTGAGATAAATTTTTTGTGCTTTTAGTTTGTTTTTATTTTCTTATTAATATATTTTTACAAAACTTTAAAATTTAAATCATTTCGGTATAACAAGAACTAGAATTTTTTTAAATATAGTTATTTTACCATGTCCCAGACCAAAACTTTAAGATGTTCCTCAAAAATGAGTTAGCCCATACTCCAGGTAAAACATTTTTCAAATTTCAGGTTTCTAGCTAAATCGGTGTGGGCAGCCCGTTAAGGGAGACTGTTCACCTTTTTGCCCCTCTTCGTAGACATTTACAAAAATCCGACCTAGGTGAATGTCTACACCGGAGGAAGAACATATGATCCAAATTCAACTTCCCAGCTCCCTACGTCAAGAATGAGAATTTTTCAATTTTCTGCCCCTCCCTTTTCGATTTTAACTTTATAGGTCCAACAGTTTGTGCAGGCTGTTAAAGCATATTTCAAATTTCCGGTTTCTAGCTATAGGGTTTGGGCAGGCCATGATAGGGGAGTTTATTCCCCATTTTACTCTTCCCCGATGGAGTTTCCAAGAACCTCGCCTTATCAAATGTCTACGCCGTAGGGAGAACCTACATACAAAATGTCAGCGTCCTACCTCCTGCGGTTTGGCTGGGCATTGTTGAATGAAATTAAGAAATAAATATTTACATATTAACACAGTTACACATTTTCACATTTGCAAATTTTCCTATTTGCACATTTGCCATTTGCACATGTGCACATTTACACATTTTTATATTTGCACTATTTCTGAAACGCAATTGACAATTTCTGAAATACAATTGACTATTTCTGATATACAATCGACTATTTCTGAAATACAATTGATAATTTCTGAAATACAATTGAATATTTCTGAAATACAGTTGACAATTTCTGAAATACAATTGACTATTTCTGAAAGACAATTGACCATTTCTGAAATACAATTGACTATTTTGAAATACAACTGATTATTTCTGAAATACAATTATTTATTCTGAAATACAATTGACTATTTCTAAAATACAATTGGAAAGGGGGTAGTTTTCGTGTATATTATATTGCTGGATCTAAATTGTTACAATTCGATCTGACTTTTTCGGATAAATTTGTATATTACTTTATTATTATATTGTTGGGTCTAATTTAATCTGCCATTTTTCGGATCAATTCAGATCCATCTAAATCCTCAAATATATTTCTGGATCTAATATGATCTGCCATTTTACGGTTCAAATAAGATATTAAGGAATATAAAATTGGAAATGATTAAATATTGTGCCAGATTAATTTTTTTATTCGGACCTACTTACTTTCTACTTTCTGATAGGGGCTGCTGTAAAGTAACAAGATTCAAAAATATATTCTCTGTACATACATATATCTTCCAAAAGTCTAAACATGATGGGGCTAAATACCGATACCGCAATAACAAAAATAATGTTAACCTTAAAATATCGTTACCGAAATAACTAAAATAACGTTATCGCTAAAATACCATTACCGAAATAATGTAAAATACCATTATCGCTAAAATACCGATACCGAAATAACTGAAAAAATCGTTATCCCTAAAATACCGTAACCGAAATAATTGAAAATAAAAATCCTTAAAATCAAGTTACCGAAATAGTAGAAAAAAGCGTTACCCTTACCGATAGCCGCATTTGTTTCAGTTACCATTCATGGATTTTTGGTTATTGGATTTGTTAAAATTTAATTAAATTAGAAATCAAATTGATTCTCTGAATTTGATATTAATCGAATAAAGTAGAACATTATTCAAATAATGAATAGAATTTTAAAAATCGATTTGTTTTAAATTGAATCAGATTTAAAAATTAAATAAATCATGTTTTTAAAATAATCTTTTTTTTAAATTGTTAAAATTTAAATTCTTTTATGATGCCACCATTTTTTCTGGAAAAATTTATTATTTAACAGCTTGTTAAGGATTTGCGGGTATTTCAACTTTGAAAATGGGAACATGAGAAGAAACTTATTTGGCAACACTGCAGATATGCATACATCAGTTATGATAAATTTGGTACCATAGTATTTTTGGTGGTGCTATTCGAACCTCAAAAGTACTATGGTACTCCTATGAACTATTTCAAACTTGGAAATTTTCATGCGTTAATGAATTTCGCACAAACATATGTATATTTGATAACAAAAAATATTAAAAATCCTATTCAAATTTTAATTGATTTAAATATGGAATTTCAATCATAAATTTTAATTGATTTGATGCTGTAATTTTAATTAAAAATTTTATTAAAATTTTAATTGATTTTTGGTTAGAACTTTAATTAAAGATTTAGTTGATATAATTAAAACTTAAATTGAAAATGTTGAAGATTTTTGATTAAAAATTTAATAGATATGATTAAAAAATAATCAGTTAATTTTAACAAAAAAAAAAATAAATTTTTAATTGTATTTACAAATATTTTAATTGAAACTCGATTTTAGTTTTTTCTTTGTATCTAAAATGTAATATTAAAAGTATGATAGTTTTATATTACAATTGATATGAAATTAGAATATATAATTATTAGAGCAATTTAGTAATAACCAACCACTCTGTTGACTGAAACTCATGACAAACCATATTCATAAACTTGATTTGTAAACAGTTTCTTTTTCAAATTCATATTGTGCTACCACATAAATAAGTATAATTTATTAATACGAGGGCAGCTGCGACTTTTCGCACTTCTTTCGAAGTTATATGAAACGCATCACTGCTCCCATTAAGTACCACCTTTTAATAGACTACTGTCAAATTTTGAGCAAGTTCCGTTAATTACTTAGTTAACAGCTGTTCAAAACATACAACCTTGTGTTTTTTTTTATGAAAAAAAGTGAATTTCGACTGCTCATTAAACATTATTTTTTGCCGAAAAAAATCGGCAATCAAATTAAGGAAAAGCTTGATAAATACTATGGGGACTCTGCACCATCGATTTCAATGGTCAAAAAGTGGTTTACTGACTTTCGTTGTGGCCTTACAAGCACGGAAGATGTCGAACGTTCTGGACGCCCAGTTGAGGTCTCTACAGCCAATCACGATATGGTGTTGGCCGATCAGAGATTGAATGTGCGATAAATTGTGGAAGACATTGGCATCTTACATGGCTCAGTGGTTTCAATTTTGGACGATCACTTGGGTATGATAAAGCTTTCCTCAAGAATCGTGTCACTGCTTAGTTTCCATGTCAAAAATCCATGAAGTAGACTAGGAATTGCCCTCTCATTCGCCTTATTCTCCAGATTTAGCCCCCAATGACTTTTTCCTATTTCCAAACTTAAAGAAATGGCTCGATGAAAGAGATATAACTCCAACGATGAAATTATTGATCAAACAAATGCCTATTTTATGGACCTCGAAAAATTCAGCTGTTTAACGCAAAGTAAATGACGGAACCAGCTTAAAATTAGACAGTAGTCTATTAACAGTTGGTACTTAATGGGAGCAGTGTTGCATTTCATATAACATGAGGGAAGTTCGAAAAGTCACGGACTTATTGATCTGTCCTCGTAGGAATAAAATAAAGGGTTGCTGGAAAATATTTACCCGACGCTCCTAGACGAGAACAAACAAGTCTCATTCAGTTTGTAATTTAATTTAACAATTATCTCTAGAAATTCAAAAAAAGTCGTCTCCTGATGATTTCCTTAGGCAAGAATGAAATCCGGATATACCCCAGCCTACAATAAATTATTTAGTTTAGTTTATTTTATTTGGCTTTCCGTATAACAAGATTTAAAATTTTATAATTATAGTACAGAATTAGTTAGCGTGTTTAATAATAGGGATGAAATTTCACAACTTGTTATAAGTTTTTTGAGGTTTTAGCACATGTTACTACTTTAATTTACTCCCAGTAAAAATGTTTATTACCATGTAAATGGTTTGGAGCACAAAAGAACTAGTTTGTCACGGTGCAGGAGGACATAGAACTTAACCCAGTTCTTCATTATTGGTCGTTAGTAGTAATAATTTCTAATGTACAAAAGCAGACAAGCCTAAAAGCAACTATTTATTAAATAAAAAAAATAATGTAATATTGGCATTGTTATTATTTAATTACTGAACAGTATATCAATATTTAATATGCATAAAAAGTCAGATAATTAGCATTAAATATTTTAATTTTAAAAACTTCGAAAATCGAAGGATTTAAGAAATAAAAAGTGTTGCTCTTCTTATAAAACTGCTTAGGTTTTGCTTTGCTTTATTTAAACTCAAACTAAATTCAAAAATTTCTTTCAAAAAGAATTCACACATTTACTGTTCTGTTTGATGGTTTACGTCGTTGCTAACGTTGCAACAACAGCAACAAAATAGTTGTAAATATAAGTAGTATTGCTATGATGAAAGTGAATTTTCGTTTATAAAGTTCAAGAGAATTGTAGAGGGCATTTCAGAAAAAAAAAATAAAATCCATAATAAAAACTTCAAATATATTATGTAGAAAACTTTTTACCAAGTTGCATGTTGAAAATTAACCCAACTATTCAATGCTATTTGTGTCTGTATTTCTGTATTATTAGAATTTAAAATTTGGATTTATTTTTTTTAATAAAATTATTTAAGGATTTAAATATGATTATAACTAGTTTTCCTTTTCTTTGTTAATATTTATTTTCTTGTAAAAACAACTTTTGAAAATTTTTATTGTTGGCAGGATACAAAAGAAGTTAAAATATAAAACTGAAATTTTAGATTATTACTTAAATTGGAAAGTTAAACTTATCTTTATTTTTAAGTCAACAATTTTGAGAAATTTTTAATGACAAAATTAAACAAATATTTTTAAGCAATAATTTATAGTAATTTATAAATTATTGTAATCTATTAGAAAAATTTTCAGTGAAGTTGCTGACAATTTAAATTTTTTTAATTGCATTATAACTTGATTCCAGTTAAATACAATTTCAAGTGTAATATTGTTTAACTCCCTGCAAGTAAATGGACACCTTTTAACAAAATTCTAGATTATTGGCTACCACTCTTTTGAATAGTCAATTATTAGCCCTGAACTAGTATGTTGCTGGATATTATTGTTGAATTTAAAAATAAATATTTAATTTGTTGGCTGCTTTTGATCTAGAACACATTGCAAAAAGTTTAAAGGACAAAAGTTTCATTTTGAAATAAAAATAATGTAAAATTTTTTATTATAAAACAATGTGGATCAAGAACGTCCTTACAGAAATGAATTGTTGGAAAACCATAAAAATTTTATATGTAAAAGACTAAATAAATTATGGAGAATGACATAAATTTTTATGTTTTTGTTTTAAAAATTATATTTCTATAAATATAAAATTGTTATTAAATTAAAAAGGAGTTCAGCTGTTACGTAATATATATTGGGACCTTGAATAAATAATGAGCATTTAAACAGCGGCTGGCTGTTTCTATCATTTGGTTGATACGTTAACATCAGTACTAGATATCGCCCCAAACATGTCGAACATAAAGTGCTTTTGCGGAGAGTTCTTCTTTAATATGATAAAAATCGCTGTCATAGAATCGAATAGTGGCAGTTTACGGCGAGCTCTCTCTCTCTCTCTCTCTAACTTAACAATGGTGTCGGAGGGGGTTTAATGGTTTTAAAAGTGGTGATTTTGATCTCGAAGAGAAGGAACGGCTGGGTCAACACAAAAAGTTTGAAGAAGTAGAATTGGAATTATTACTCTATGTGTACACTTAAAAAAGTTTGTAAGTTAAAATAACTGAAAATATCATTTAAAAGAAATGATATTTCATTTAAAAACCGGTCTACTTAATATTCATTCAAATTAAATGCCATTTGTTATTTATTTTTAAATGTTGATGAATTAACTGACACATCCGTAAGAAACAAATGATATAATCATTTAAAATAAATGTGAAAATTTTACCTACCAATCCTTAAAAAATAAATGTTTTTTCATTTCTTTGAAATTATTTCCGTTTATGTATTTTTTGGTTTTTTGTTTAATATACTCGTACAATACAAAATGTATGTATGCATACACTATTTGTGTGAATGTATTTGTGTATGTATGTGTGTTTATGAAGTTCTTGTAAATTGTATTGAAAAATTTTGTATATATACACAACCAATTTAAATAAAAAAACAAATTGAAATTTTTTAAATATTTTTTTTTGAAACAGACAGCAAGCAAACAAAATTTAAATTTGTAATAACTGTTACGGACACAAATAAACCACAAGTTTCCGTTTTGTGGGTAAATTTTTATTAAATTTCCAACAAATGAAAAAAATAAATCAAACTGAAAAAAATCGGTAAGTGATAGTAAATTATTTCGAATAAATGTATAAAAAAGTTAATATAGATATTTCTTTGAAAAATAAATGTATCTTCCTTTATTTTTAAATGGAACGGAAAACTTTTTTATTAAACTACAAACAGTAAACTACATAATATTCTGAGTGTACGAGTACCAAATGATTAAGGAGTTGTCTTGAATTATTGCTCTATGTGGACGAGTACCAAATGATTCAGGAGTTGTCTGAATCATTAGGAGTGGATAAGTTGAGAGTCAGCATATTCGTAAAAGTCATGGGATTAATTCAAAAGCAAGGAAACTGTGTGCCGTACGTGTTGAAACCAACCGACGTCAAAAGGCGATTTTTCGCATGTGAACAGCTACTTGAATGACAAAACCAAATCAAGGGTTTTTTTGCATCGAAATATGGCTGGCGGTGAAAAGTGAATCCATAACGTATTTGTATTTGGTTGGACCAGCACCTCTTGACATATTACACGCAAAAAAAAATATGGTTGGGGCAATCATATTCGAAGAGCATGACATATTTTTGGGATATGATTGTGGCAACCAAAGTCGTACTATAATATAGTTATCATATTATGATAATAGAATAATCATAATTTTACCATTAAATGGTCCTTACAATTATAAATAATTGGAAACTATGAGAAAGTTCCTTAAATTTAAGAATATTTCTTTAAGAAATGTTCCTCCTAAAAAAAATATTTGATAGTAAGGAATTATTTAAGAAAACTTCATTGATTCTATGGCATTTTTTAAAGAAAATACTTTAAAAAAAATAAATTTTAATGACATTTTTAATTAAAAAAACATAGATTCTGTGGACTTTTTCTAATAAATAATTCTTAGATTCCAGGGATATTTTTTTATGATTTTTTTAAGATAATCTGCAGAGTCTCAGAATTATTCTTTTAAAAAAAGTCTCTGGAGTCTAAGAATATTTCTAATAGCAAAAGTTCTTGGAATCTAAGTATGTTTAATGATGAAAATTCCTCAGAATTTAACAACTTTGTTTCAAGAATATATTAGTTTCTATCTAAGAAATAGTTTATAGAATCTGAGAATTTTACTTTAAAGAAAAATCCATAGAACCTAAAAATATTTCTATTCTAAAAATCTAGTATTTTTGTATAAAAACCTTTTCGTACAAAAGAACATTTGGGTTCTACAGACTTTTTGTTATCAAAAATTAGTTTACTTTTTCCACAAGAAAGTCATTATTTTACAAAAAAAATTAATTAAGAAACATATCTCTTTTTTAAAAAATTATTACACTCAGAAAAAAAAGTTAGTACAAAAATTTATAAAAGGTTTTCAATACCAGTTTACCATTTTTGTACTGATTTTTAGTAAAAAAAATATTAGTTAGCAATTCTTTTTTCTATTTACATTTTACAAATTGTAGAATCATTTTACAAATTTTTGAATACCGACTTGCTAAAATTAGCAAAAAAAAATACTAATTTTATAATAGTAGATATTGAAGGAAATGTTATTTCAAATTAAAACTTACACCTACAAAATTAAATTATCTTAAAATGTTACCGATTCATGTTTGAAAATAGGACAACCACTTAGAATAGCACTAAAAAGTTTTTTAGTTCTAAAAATCAGCCCTAAAAAAAAATTAAAATTTGAACTTAAAAGTAACAAAAAAATTGACTAAAATATTTTTCAAAACAGAAATTACCAAATAAAAACAAAGTGATTTTTAAGGCTTTTATTTCGTTTTTAATTTTGTACAAAATATTTTTTGAAAAAAAAAAAAAAATAAATAAAATAAAAAAAATTTGATGCTCGATAAAAAAAATAAATTTAAAAATTTTGTACCAATATTCACAATATTTAGTAAATTTTTTTTTTCTGATTTTAGCAATCCGGTTTTATATTCCGCTTTACAAAAAGTTTACTAAAATTTAGGAGCGGCTACTAATTTTTCTACTAATTTCATTGTGCTACACCTCAGCAGACATCCTGGGCTCAAATTAGCAAAATTTTTCGTAATAACAGCAAAATTTTCAGTTTCTATTACAGACTTTTTTTGGTGAGTGTATTGATTTATTGAAAAGAATTAAAAAATATATAATCTTTGTATAGAATCTTTTTAACAAGGAAATTTTTCGACAATGATTTAATAAGTGTAAATTATAATGTTATATGTATAAGGTATTTTCGAAAATAAAACCCCCCAGGTGAAAATGATCATATATTATAATTTTTACATGGGTGACTGTATTGATGCAATATTTTTTTTATGATCATATATGTAAAAGTCATGTTTTATTAGATTTATAATTATTTATTGATAGTTGCCAGCATTTTGTAGTTCCATAATTATCATATATTTTTCATAGTCAGAATTTTTGTTACCACAGTATGGTTTCAGCCAATCATGTTATAAAATAGAAAGTGGCTATCATGAAATAATAAAATATGTACTAAAGAAATCATGGTAGCGCCCATATTGATGTTTAGAACCTATCTAATAAATCAATAACTTTATTGTGACAAACATACCCGAATGCAGCAAGCATAATATACCAGCAGTCATCAAGTTTCAACCATATTTTTTCTCTGCGTGTACGAGCTGAGCTGTTCAGACTGAATGAATCGATTACGGGGGAATACTATCGGTCGTAACATATGCATTTCAGCTGTATACTAAAGCAAAAACGGCCGGAATAGACATTTTGCCAGACCTACTTGGAAACGCTAAAATGGAAAGTCCAACCTATCCGCCGTATTTTCCCCACATCACTCCTTCTGACTACTACTGGTTCGGGTCGATGACACATGGCCTGTCGCAACCAAAGTTCACTTCATATGAACAGTGCAAAGTATGGATCGATGATTGGATTGCCTCAAAAGACAAGTTGTTCTTCCGATCTGGTATCCAAAAAATTTCAAGAATGATTAGGAAAAGTTTTGACCAGCGATGGACAATACTTTGAGTAATATATTTGTAAACATATTTGCACAATAAATCCGTAAATTTCGAAAACACGCTAATAATTATTTCAAGATCCTATTAGGTTTTAATCAAGTTATATTTTAATATCGGCTTTAAGAAGTTCAAAAAATTGCAACATGTTCGAGTCTATATAAAAAATAATTTATATGTTATATATGCGAATATAATGTCGACTAGCGTTACTAAAATTACCATAACAATATCTAGTTATTTGAGTAGGAGTTATTTTGGCAATATGAAACCTCATCAAAACATTATTTGATATTAATCTTAATCTAGTTAACTTATTATCAACCCTCACTAAACTAAGTAACATATATCAAGCAAAAGGAAAAAAAACTTATCACTATTTAGATGTTACCAAGACTATATTCGGAAAAGATACTTCCAGCAACAAAACTTAATATATAAACCACAAATAAAAACCCACAAGTATATTAAAAAACATCATAAAAAGCCACAACTCTTTTAAGACAAGACAGACATGATTGTTGTTTTGTTTTGTTTTGTTATGTTTTATTTTGATTTTTTTTATGAATATATATACTAAAGATAACAAGAATAGTTATCCTTGAATACAAAAAAAAAAAAATACAAATAAGCAAAATATAAATTTTAATAAAGACAGACAGATATACAGATGGATGGACGGAGAGACAGACAGACAACACAAAGCTTAATTCCAAAATACCCACTTTTTAAACGATGTACTGCTATACTCTTAGTTACAATCAATAATATAGAGAAAAACATTTTTGGAGTTGGTTACAAAGTCCTTTTCAGATTCAGTTATTTTTTTTTTAACTTTATTTCGAAGGCGATTGTATGCCTGCATGGATATTCACTTATCTTTTGTTAGTATGCTTTACTACATTTAATTTTTTTTTGTTTGCCCATATGTATATGTGGATAATGCTTTCATTTTTGTTTGTATGTGTTTTAACTGATTTCGTTCCTTTTTCTGCTTCGTATAACGCAAAATTTTTCGTTAAAAAAGGAACAAAAGGATTTAAAGCAGAAGAGGAAATAGTAAAGAACAAAGATATGAATTGAAAGTGTATTTGTATGGATATTCCCATTTGGAAACATGAACAAGTATGAAAATGTATTATTAGCGCACTTTTGTTGTAGTTTTTTTTGTATGTGTTTTTTTTTTTTGTTTAAGGACAGACATATGTACAGACCTACATTTTATCCAAAAATCACAAGATGTATATACTCCCAGAAGTTTTGCTCGTTTCAGTATCATTTATTTGTGTTCTCTTTTAGTCTTCATTTTGCCATTTTTGTTGCCACACAACAGCTTCGAATTATATTGAATATTGTTTTTACCCAAACAAAAAAAAAAAGGATGAAAGCAAAAAACTGAAACAGTTTCATGCATGCAAATCACTTAAAACCGAATCAATAGTTGATTTTTTTTATTTTTTTGTTAAAAATACGGAAGCTCCCACAAGTGGATTTCCTTTTATTTTGTGGATTTATGTTTGACCCCTACAACATACAATTGCGCAATATTCAATTATATCAAAAGTTTGACAACTTTGTGCTAAAAAAACAAAAGAAAGAAATATTTAAGTTTCTTTTGCATTTGTTTTAACTAAAATTTCAAATGCAAGACAGACTGATTGTACTATTAAATTTAAGATATTTTTCTCTATCACGTATTGACATTTTATAAAAATTGGAGACTTAAATATTATATTAATTTTCTTTGAATTTAATTTGTTTTTAATATATATAAAATTTGTTTTATTGTGTAAAGCGTAGATGTTTCTGAAACAGATTTAAAAGCACTTTTATGCAAGGTATTTCATGGTCGTTTTCGATCTTCTTTTCGAGTGTATGTCATTTCTATACATCTGTATAAAATGTTGTTACATACAAATGTACTAGTTTAAAAGTCCGATGCTTCGTTGTCTGTAATTTTAAATATCGTTTTATATTTAGAGGAAAATTAAATTAGTTTTTCATAGTATCACTTACTTAGAAACTTTTTCTATTAAAATCTATTTCTATTAAAATCCTTTTCCATAAAATTAAAAAAAAAAAACGCCTGAGAGGATACCCAAGTTTCTAGTTCTAGCAGTAGAAGATAAGAAATCTTTAAATCCTTCTTGGAAATTTAAAAAATATTTTCGTTAAAGAATTAACTCACTTCAGATTTCTAACCAGAAGGTTTTGTACAGGTATTTAACTTCGGCATTAAGGTTGTACAAAAAAAATTATCTTATTTAGAGGTAGCACATCGCCATTGAAGTTTCAAAGTTCTACTTGTTCAATTATTTTAAATAAATTGCAAACTGAAAAAGTTAAATATAATTATTAGAATCGCGACTCATCAAATCTAATATATTTTTAGGTGTATATTTCATACAAAATCTGTTCGATTTTCATCATGAAATTTTCTAATATTTACCTCTGCAAACAATTCTTTTTTGAATGATTATACATATGTCCACTGAATGTCTTCTTACGTGAGACAGGATTTCTGTTAACAATTTAATTTTAATACGCTGAATTATAGCGAAAACTAAAATAAGTTAAATTTTACATTCAGTTGTAAGGATAACTATCATCCTTTCAAAAATTAAAAAAAACATTATCATGTCAAATCAAAGCCATTGGTAAGTAGGTTGCATGTGTACAAGTTGGATTTTTTTTAGTTAAGCCGCGGATAATTTAAGACCACAAATCTATTTTCAATTCTGATTGCAGATTCGTAATCTTCATAAAAATAAGGATCAGATTTGATAAATTTGTTCATATAAGGCGTTAGCCTTAAATGATCTAATGAAGAAACTAATTAAAAGTAACTGAATTTTTTAAAATTTTAATCTCATATGAACATTAATAAAGACTTTATTGGTTTATTTTGGTAAATTATAGTGTAGAATTTTAAGAATAATTTAATTTTAAGTCAACCCAACTTTTTGTATAAATTACTCTAACGAAAAATTACTAATTTTACAAACCCATGTAAAAATCGAAATATGTATATATGAACATACATGATCATACATGGGCTTGTATTTGATCATACGTGGGCATACATGGTCATATACGTCCATACATGATCTCATATATGACCATATATCTTCGGATCCGAAATTTGAGGGTATATGGTGATATATGTGCATATATTACACAGTGCAACACATAAATTGGTTCCTCTTTCGTACCCGGTTTTTTTTGAAGTGTATATCGAAACTAAAAAAAATCCGCAACGGACTTGGCAAGATTACATCGAAATTTTTTTTTATGGACACCCTAAGTTTTTGCACCCAAACATGATTTTTTTAAAAACGGAAAATTTTTATGGAATCCATATATCATAAACCGTTCGGAATTTTGTTTTTATGTCTTCGGCAAAGTTGTAGATCCAAACCAAAGAAAAAAAATTCTCACATGGACCGACCCAAAAAAATTGCATCCACTGCATCAAAATTGCAAAAAATTGGGAAAAAATGCTATTTTTTTATGATTTTTTCATGATTTTGTCCTAAAATGGCTTAAATACTGGGAATTTAAGAAATCTTTCTTCAGCTAAATTATATCTAACAACAATATAAACAACTCTCTAGTACATGTCATCTTAATACGAACATTCCTTAACCCTAGAAAGCACATCTTTTTGCTCACACTTATTTTGCATAGCCAATGTTTGTCGTTTCGACAAAGAAAGACTATATAGGTTAATGCCGTTTTTGTTGTTACTTGTTTTCAAATTTACTATTTAAACATTTTATTGTTGTAATGCTGATATGTTTTCGAAAAAATGAATATATTTATTTTATTAATAAAAAGTAATTATTTTATAACGCAACTAGCTGACCCGGCAAACGTTGTTCTGCCTAGGAATAGGATTACATTATTATCTAGGTAGCTCGCACAAAGTTTGAATATTCTCACAATAATAGTACCCCAGATATGCAATAATAAATTTGTACTTCGTATGGGAGGTGCCACGCCCATTGCTTGGATCCCCCATATTTTTTGGAAGATTATGAATATTATTATCAAAGAAGCTCACACAAAGTTTGAAGACTCCCACTTTAATAGTACCCCAGATATGCAATAATGAATGTTTTCTTCGTATGGGAGGTGCCACGCCCATTGCTTGGATGGCACTCATTTTTTTGGGAGATTATGAGTATTATTATAAAAAAAGCTCACACAAAGTTTGAAGACTCCCACTGTAACAGTACTCCAGATATACAAAAATACATTTTTACTTCGTATGGGAGGTGCCACGCCCATTGTACCCATATAGGTCAATTGTGAATCTAAACCATTCAGGGATCAAATAAAACAGACACAACAAATTTCATCGAAATCGGCCCAGCCGTTAAGGAGGAGTGCAGTCACTAACACACGTACAGGAGAATTATATATATAAAGATTAACAATTTCATATTTTTTTTTTTTATTTTTTGTTTAAGTTTTTTTGTTTATTTATACAAATGCAAAACATGTGTATTATTAACTGCCGATGATTTTATTCTGCTACGATTTTACCCGAAAAAAGTATAGTAACTTCTGGTAAAATGAGAAACACAATTACTTTCTTATCACGCTCTCATTTACCGAATTTTTGTTAATAAAAACGCCTTTTGGTAAGATGGAGTCAAAGCGGGTTCGCGAGGTAACGTTTGTCGAACAGAACTAAAATAAGAAAATATATAATTTTAACAGAATAAATAAATAACATACCATTGCTACACACGCCTGTTAAGGTTTAAATATTGTTGGTGGTGGTTCAAGGTCATGATCTGACTCTGCACTACTACAAGAAGAAAGAGGATCCAAAGGCACATCTCTAAATCCAGTGTCTCCTGGGTCTTCCATATCACCATCCTCACACAGGCACACCTTGTGGCTCCACCAACAAACCTCTGCAAGCATTGCGTCCAGCTTCTTGCCTTTGAATCTTTTTCCATTGGCATTGTGAAGTTTGAAAAAGTTTGGCTATTTCCATATTATCATGAAAAAATAGCATTTTTTCCCAATTTTTTGCAATTTTGATGCAGTGGATGCAATTTTTTTGGGTCGGTCCATATGAGAATTTTTTTGCTTTGGTTTGGATCTACAACTTTGCCAAAGACATAAAAACAAAATTCCGAACGGTTTATGATATATGGATTCCATAAAAATTTTCCTTTTTTAAAAAGATCATGTTTGGGTGCAAAAACTTAGGGTGTCCATAAAAAAAAAATTCGATGTAATCTGGCCAAGTCCTTTGCAGGTTTTTTTTAGTTTCGATATATACTTAAAAAAAAAAACGGGTATGAAGGAGGAACCACACGATGACCTTAAAAATGCTGCACTGTGTTATCATACATGCTCATATACTCTTAAATTTCAGATCCGAAGATATATGATCATATATGAGATCATGTAAGGTCATATAGATAAGAGATCTTTGAATCCTTCTTGGAAATTTAAAAAATATTTTCTTTAAAGAATTAACTCACTTCAGATTTCTAACCAGAAGGTTTTGGACAGGTATTTAACTTCGGCATTAAGGTTGTACAAAAAAAAAAGTTCAAATTCACAAGCTCTTAAATTTCAGATCCGAAGATATATGATCATATATGAGATAATGTAAGGTATGGACGTATATGACCATGTTTGCCCATGTATGATCACATACAGGCCAATGTATGATCATTACTCATGTATGCTCATATATATTTAGATTTTTACATGGGTAGCTAACTTTTTGTTCCACCTCTAAAAAGGAGATCAGATCAATAAGTCCGTGACTTTTTGAAGGAAACACAGTTTTTTTTTGCAAAAAAAAAATAAAATATTTTTCAACATAATCTCCTTTAAGCTTAATACACTTAATCCAACGTTTCTCCCTTCCAAAAAATAGGATTATTTGATCAATAATTTTATCGTTGGAGCTAAATCTCTTTCCACCGAGCCATTTATTTTGGTTTGGAAATAGTTAATAGTCACTGGGGCTAAATCTGGAGAAATATGGCAGATGGGGTACCAATTCGTAGCCCAATTCATAGAATTTTTCCATTGAAACTCTACAAATCACACGATTATGTTTATGGTTAATTGAGAGCAAACGCGGTACCCATCTTGCAAAAAGCTTCCTTAAATTCAACTGATAACTTAAAAATGAAACCACACTGCCATATGAAATGCCTATGGCATCAATAATCTCACGCACTTTTACTCTTCGATCGGCCAACAGCACCATATCGTGGATTTTTTCGACGTTTTCTAGTGTATTGACCTCAATTGGCCGTCCAGAACGTTCAGCGTCATTTCTACCTGTGCGACCACAACGAAAGTCAGTAAACCACTTTTTTACCGTTAAAATCGATTGTGCAGAGTCCCCATAGTATTTATCAAGCTTTTCCTTTATTTGATTGTCGATTTTTTTCGCAAAAAAATAATGTTTAATGAGCAGTCGAAATTCACTTTTTTCCATATAAAAAAAACACGAGGTTTTATGATTTGACCAGCTGTTAAACTCAAAGTAAATGACGGAACTTGCTCAAAATTTGACAGTAGTCTATTAAAAGGTGGTACTTAATGGGAGCAGTGATGTATTTCATATATCTACGAGGGAAGTTTGAAAATTCACGGACTTATTGATGCGCCCTCGTATAAACGAATTTTGTTGAAACTTGATACAGAGAGTTTTAAGACTTTAAGGAAAAAGGGGGAATATTGTGGAGATTGTGAATTCAAATTTTGGTGTATTTTTGGACCACTCTATTGGGCATATTCTTTTTTATTTTTAACACGTTCCTGACAAAAATTCCAAAAAGTACCTTAAGCCCATGTTTTATGGACAAAACTATTTAAAAATTAAGGTTTCTAGGCTGTTAAATTTCCACTCTTCAACCCCTCCAATTTCTCACGAAGTGATGACGAAAAATATCAAAAAGTACTTTGTTGGTACCTTTTGACCCACCATTTTTACCACATTCCTAACAAAAAAATAAAACCAAAAAGAAATTGGTCAGTGAATTAGCTATTACTCCAGCAAACACATATTTTAAGTTTTAGATTTGAAGATCAGTTGTTAAGAGGTCTTCTTTGCAACCCCAACTTTTACCACGTTTCTGACAAAAATCATTATTGACCGAATATTGTAGACAACGAATATTCTAGACAACGCATATTTTATATTAAAATTTTCCAACCAAAGTGGTTTGGATAGGACGTTAAGGGAAGGCTTTTGTCCTTAATAGTTCCTATTTTTACCACGTTCCTGACAAAGAATCCAAAAAAAACCCTAAAAGTGTTCATGATCTTAATGAAGCGGTTTAAGTAGACCATTAAGGGGAGGAATGTTTCCCTGAGCCATGTTCACTCAGTCACGTTATTCTTTTATATATATTTTTTTGTGTATATAGTGTAACATATATAAATTTATGAGTATGTATGTTAAAGTATTTTTATAGCACGAATAATTTGGTTGAAATTCCCCTAACGCTTTTTTGGTGTAATTCGATTATTGAAAAGGTCTTGCTACTCTTTTTTTACATACATTATAATAAAATAGAAGAGTGTGTAGAGTTCAAAAATATAAGTAATATTTTATAGCAAGGGTCTACAACCTTTTTGAATAGCGTGCAAATAAATACAGTGGCGGCAAATGAATACACTAGCGGCTAATTCAAAGAACACTAGATCATTTTCGGACCACATTTTCCGTTACTAATGATGTGCATCCCATGAGACGCCCAACAGTGCCGAATTAGACGCTCTGAAGGACGATTATGTACACGCCATCTTATGGAAGAAGTACACGATGAGTTTGACGAATGGAACAATTATTTTGATTAAAAATTTTAACAATTTGCACGCGTTGCTCTGGTGTAAGTGGATTCATAATGAAATTTCAAAGGAGACTAAACAAAAAGCAACTATCAGCTGTTAAATGGGTTCTCAAATATAGCAGTGATGCCAACTCAAAGTTGTGGCACTCTAAAAAAAACACCCTATAGATTGTCCTGAATTTTGAATAATTATGAATCTCGTTGCGAAATAGCATTCAAGCAATGTGTATTATTAAGCTGATCATGGGAAAATATAAGCGAAATTTCGAGGTAGTTGTAGATCGTTACCTGCGTTAGAAGTTGGCTTTAGTAGTGTTTTTTTTTTAAATATTTAAATTTGAATTTTTGGACAAATTTGGACTCCAAAGCTTGTTAATGCTGAGAAAATTATGGAAAAAACATGTATGGAACTATAACAGAGTAAAGATTATCCACAACAGTATCAATAAGTTTGAAATAAATAATTTTTTAATCAATTTTAAATCACAAAAAACTATAAAGAATTTCCAAACACATTTGAAGTTCAAATATGCGAGTTTTTGTAATTTCGCTGAACTAAGAATAGAAATCACTAAGTAACTTCATAAAGTTAATTTGTGCAAAATATCTTAGAATTGAAAGACCCTCTCTCATATTTTGGGTAATCTCTTAGAGAATGGGCGACAAATAAACTGAGGTGTTCTGAGGTGAATTATCGAATTTCGAGGATACTCAAATGAAAATGTTGCTTAGCACCGATGTAATATTGTTTCGGGATTTATAAATAGCTTCTCCGTTCAGTATATTGGTGTCCTTTGTTTTTAACAACTCTAGGAAAATTTAAAATAAATAAATATATCTATGAAAAACAATTACAACTTCATGCTGGTATAAAGTTTACTACTTCATTACACTAAACGATAAAATATTGCTTTCTGTATGCGAGTTATGCTGGTTACTCGACCGCAACTGTAAGTATACATGTGTTTGTGAAGGTTAAAAATAAAGTATAAAAATTAAAATAAATACTTGTTTATGATGAAATTTTATGTGTATGACCAGAAGTGAAATAAATGGAAAATTATATGAAATTTTAACCACATTATGGAACAACTAAATAAATAAAAGGAAATAAATACACATCAAGTAAATATTATAAAATGGGTCACGCATTTATTTTATGTTTTATAGCAAAAATGTGGTTGCAAATATAAAGCTCATAAAAATATGGAGGAAATTAAAATCATATTTTTTATTTAAACAATAAGCTAGCTATAAACTAACAATAATAAGGGCCAGTATTACAGTTAGATCTTACTAATTCAATAAAAACTGAAAATTTTGCAGTTATTACAGCAAATAAAAAATAAAAATTCTAACCAATGACTTTACATGGTATTGCTGTTATCCAAAAAACAGATTAATTTTTACAACTGAATATTACGCCATCAGCATAGTACGGTTGAAGTCACTTATATAATTTTTGTGAATTTAATTGTGTTTAATTCCGCAGAATTTCTGTTGCAGCTTTATATATTAATTCACCCAGATTTTTTAGACCTTTAAAAATATAAATTGTTAAATTACTTTTTAAATATTCAACTAATCAGTTGGCAAAATTCGTTATGGTGGCTGAATTATTTTCAATGACTTTTGTACACAAAAAATCAGTTTGACCTTTGGACAATTCCAGCTTAAACCGCATAGCATTCGGGTTTGTCATCTCCGATTTTAATGCAATTCGCCACAAATATTATTAATGGGTAGTGTATATCAAATAATTAACCTTTCGCCATTATGAGGGGGAGTTAGAGGGTTAATATGTTCTACAAAAATATTTGTCATACCATTATCTACAAAGTTGCTCAACATACCCTACACCTTAGATGTAAAGAAAACATAGTTTTATATACCGATATACTGCAAGAACAGGCCAGAGCTGGGAAACTTTTACCGCCTCTAAAATGCAATTCCGATGTAAACTATCAATATGCCGAAATTGTATATTTTTTTTTTGGTCTCCTTAACAAGAATCAATCATCGGAACCACGTATTTTCTTTTTTTTTTGTGTTGAACTGTGTTATTATTATAGCGTACACATTTATGTTTCATATTTTATAACTTCCTACTAAATCCTACAAAAAATGTATTTTATGTTAATATTTTGGAGATTGGTTTTATTTTCGTGCTAATATAATTCACTTGTATATTAAGGCAATTTAAACTTGTAAGTATAAGTTTTAATTATTAGAAATAAAATTTACTGGGATAGCCACAAAATTCTGTTTTCCAAAATTCTGTCTTACAAAAATTCTGTTTTTTTTCCAAAAAAAATTCTGTCTGACTAAAATTCTGTTATACAAAATTCTCTTTTACAAAATTCTGTTTTTAATTAAATTCTGTCTATTAAAATTCTGGTTTTTGGAATTGCGACTAATTTTAAATAAAATTCTGGAACATAATTTTTGACCAAACACACACAGTGTATGTGAAGCATTTTATTTAAATTTGCAGTGTTTTTTTTAACAGTATTTTTTTTTTAAATGTAAGGGAAAGTTAGGGCAAAGTGATTTCTTAATTGTTTTAAAAATCGCGCGATTTTTTTCAAATAATTTTTTATTTAACTGAAAATGCAATTACAAACAGAATTTTGTGAACCAGAATTTTGTGAAACAAAATTTTGAAAAATAGAATTTTGGAAACCAGAATTTTGAAAAACAGAATTTTGTAAAACAGAATTTTGTAAACCAGAATTTTCGTCGAACAGAATTTTATACCCAACCCAAATTTACTTCCATATCCATTTTTTTAAATTGGTACACTCACAATATATTTTCCGTTACCGACTGTAGTTTATTTAAAAAGTTATAAGTAAGGTTTGTTTTTAAATGAAGAATCAATCGAAATTCATAAAAAATATTTTTTAACTATTTGAATCAGTAATACGAAAAACAAACTATAAAAATTTACCGACATTCAGTAGGAGTTAATAGGCCTGATTACGTTGTCGAAATTTTCGACTCCATACAATATAGTTTTGCGTAAATTGAAAATTGTAAAGAAATTAAATTCTGATTGTATATTTTCTTAATCCGATTGTTGTTTATTGGTAAAATTTTTGAAATGTTGTATTTTTAACGACTTGTCATCAAATTTTACTTACTGTCGAACTCGACTACGACAATCATAACAAGGGCCAATATTTTCTTTTGAATGTAAAATTTTATGTTTTCTGTTTCTAAAAAAAACATGTAATTCCTTTTTGTTTTTTTTTACCAAAATAGTTTGTTTATATACAAAATTATTTTAATAAAAATTAAAAGAAATTATTCAAATATACATACACACAAAGCCAATAAAAATATATAAACATCTGTGTGTGTTGTGTAATTACATACAAATAAAAACACTTTCAATTTAAAAAACAAACCACAAAAGTAAACTACTTTTGTCAGTTAAAAAAGTATGGTTATTTTAAACGACTTTCGATTTACTACTTTTGTCAATTATTAAACAATTATTGAAAATAAACAACAAAATGAGCTGAATACGAGTATAATGAAAAATCAGTAGTCCTCTTATTGCTTGTATTTTCAATTAATTTAAAATATATTTTAGACTATTTTTAACGAAAAAATATTGTGAGTGTAGTTAAACAAATTTAATTTAATAACTTTTTTCTAATTATAGTTTATAAATTTTTATATTAACATTTTTTTCTGTTTGTACTTCGGTTTTTTTAACTGTTTTTGATATTGTGTAGCTGTTGTTTAAAATTTATGAACTTGTTATTAAATTTATATTATTATTTTTTACAAAAATTTCATCGAACACGTATTTTTCTTTTCCCGATATTTGTTGTTTAATCAATTTCAATGAACTTTTACCAACAAAGTTTTTGAGTACTTTTTTCAACAACTTGGCAACCCTAAGCAAAAACAAGTCAATATACTTAACAAACTTTCCCTTTTAACGATTACATAATTTTTATGATGAATTTTTCGGATTTCGAAAATTTTTGTCAAGCTTCCGCATAAAAAATTATCAAAAAAATTTTTTTTATCCTCATCTTAACTCCATAAATATCGGAGATGCCTCTAAAAAAGTTTGAAATCAACCTTGAATTTCGATTGTCCGAAGTTAATCAAAATCGGCGTGTTAGCGGTCGGGAGATTCTTTTGTAAGTGCTCAATATAATATTGTCCCTAAATATAAGTGAAAGCAACTGATTTTTACACCGACAAGAGATATTATTACAAAATCACCTTAAAAACGTGTTAAATTGCTATGAAGACAAAAAGGGAACAAAATATATATTTAAGCTCTAGCTTGTCTAAAACTTCGGGTTCTGCAGAGATCTTTTGCCAGTTCTTAGCTTTTCTTCTTTCAGAAGTTGGCAACACTGTTGTTAGTGGAATATGTGCAGAATATTTGTTCGTGTATTCATTATCTTGTAGATTAATTGTACTTTTTTGATTAAATACATTTACTATTTTTGTGCAAATATATAGTTATAAATTACAAAAATACATATGTGAATAAAATATCCCAGGACAACAAAATAAATGAAAACAAATTATAAAATATGCTGGGTTCCATATTTATTAACAACAACCATTGAGAGTACATATACTAAATATAATTATACATTTTAAATATGGTTAATTTACTTTGTTTTTGTAAATACACGAGAATTGAAAGTTTATAAGAAATTATCAAAAATCTTAAACATTTTTCAAATTATCTCTTTATTAAAAAAAATTAAAAAATGTTGATTCAATTTGATGCAAAAATTTTAAAGCATTAAATATTTATATTAAATGAAAGTTTATTTTTAATTTTCCAACCAACACCTAACCACAATTAAATACAATAAAAACTTAGTAGAATTAAACAAACGAATAATCTAACCCGAGAAGGCTACAAAACAAAGTTACAGCAAAAAACCAAACAGAAACTTTTAAAATAATACTTAACCTACAATTCAACACTTGCTAGCAGTCTTTTTCTCGTGCTTATTTATATGTGACAGAGTGCAAAAGATTTTGTATAATGTTTTTTACAATTTTGTTGTTGTTTTTTCGTTTACGTTATTGTTAGTTTAGCAGTGAACACAATTAAGAGGATTTTTTTGAAAAAAAAGCGCTAGAACAACTCTTATCGCTTGAGATAACAATTGTTTGACTGTGACAACAGAATCCATAAGCATTCGTTTCAGAATTTTTTAGACAAAAATGTAAAAAAAATCGTCAGAAAAAATTTTAATGAAAAATCATCAACTCTGTTAGAATTTTATGCGTAGCATTTTTTTTATTGGAATGACGCCAAGAAAGGTTTCATTAACAAGGATCATTTTAATATAATGCTAATTTTAAGAACTAAATTAAATGGTTTTCATTCATTTTAACACAAACATTTTGAAAGTATTAACCTTTAACTATGGAGGTAAAATTTTTGATCATAGTCAGTAACGTTGTGTGTAATTTTACCGCTTTTAATTTTATTAAAAAAAATTTGAGTTAAAAAATATTTCATCATAATTATTTTTTTGTTTTAATTAAAAAAATTAAAAATTTATATTTTTTAAATTCATTTTAACTTTATTAGACAAACCTTTTTTAATTACATAAGTAATTTACAAAACTGGAAAGAGAGGGTAAAATTAACCCCCACTTCTACAGTTAAAGGTAAAATTACGTGTTAAAGCTGGGTGGGAACTGGCTAAATAAAATCTAAACTAAATTCAGGGTTCCAAATTTCTATGAAATTTGAAAAAAAGATTCAAATATTTTTCAAAGAAATTTTAAAGCCTTTTGTCAATTTGTATTTGGTTTAGAATTTATTTAGCCACCTTGCACAGGGCCTAAATACCCAATAAACATTGAAATGTTAAAAATTCAATGCCTTTAATATTACTTGCATTGTGATTTATTTTAAGTATTTTTTACAGTCTAAATTTCTCGTAGGTTCATACAAATAAAAATATTTTATTAATCTTTTTTCGTTTTTTGACAATATCCCAGCAAAACTTTGGTAATGGGTGCGATATTCCCATGCATTACCTTGTAATGATAGCTCGTTACCTTTTTCATTATTTGCAAGCATAAAGTAATAAGTTACTGATTATTGATTACGTAATATAAGATTTATAAATGTAAAATAATAATTGAAATATTTTTGAAAATCTATGTTAAGATACATTACTTTATGTTTTTGTGTAAGCAAAAGGGTGATATATGTTTGTTTTGACAATACTAGCGAAAAAACAAAGCGCAACAACTCATGACCACATTATTTTTAATAACGTTTAAAATATTTGTAATAATTTTTGTTAAAAAAAATTGTTCTTTTAAAAAAATCTATTTTTAGACACATTACTTTTTCCATTCTCGTAACCATCTAAGTAACCCCTTACATTATCACCTCTTAAGTAAAGGGTATTTACATTTCTTTGAGGATCATCGCCTGTAAAATTCATCAGTAAAGTAAGGTGTAAAGTAATCCATGAGCCCCTATGGCTACACATTACTTTACACATTATTTGGAAATGTGTGGTTTTGCTGGGATTTAAAAATAAAATTAAAATATTTGTTCAAATTAACAACTTTTCTCTAAAGATTTTTATAAAATCTGAATTCCTTACATGGGTTTCAATAGAAAGGTAAGCTATTTATTTGAAACTCAACTCTGTCCTTTTTTCTTATTTCAGGAAAAGATTACAAAAATGTGACGCTTCTAGAATAAAGATGATTAGTGAAGAAGGCATCAAAAATCAAGATTAAACATACAAAACAATAATTATAAATACAATATCTATGTATGTTAAAAATAATATGCGAATGTTAATAAACTGTACCAAAGCAAATCATTACCGTGTTGTTATGGGTTTGTTTAAACTTGAATTTAGAGCTTGAAAACAAGTGTTAATATAATGTTGTTTGAACTTTAATGAAACTGTGATTTAAGGCTTGAGTTAAAGTATATTCTCACCATTATGTTCCAGTATCCCTTTTGCTAGAATATGCTTTTGAATTTAAGTGCAATTCAGGTATAAATCAAGATTTCAATTTGGAAAACATGACTTGAATTACACTTGACTTTAGCTTTAATTCCATCAAAAATGTTTATTGGGAACATTTGTGGGCTATGATTTTATTATCAGTTTATTAAATTTACATTATTTCTTAAGTTATGTTGTTAAGTCCAGCTCATAAAATATCATTACATGAAAAAAATTTAAAATTGAATTTAAATTAATTTTTTATTTAAAAAATTTTGATATTGATTTTTTATGAAATTTTGAAAAAAACTATGAAAATATCTAATAAAATTATTCAAAGCAACAATGAATTTTCCAATAGTAAATGAAAATTTTCTTTAAATACATGAATCCATTTTAATGAATTCGTTTCATTACTACTATGAACGAAAATTCTATCAGTTTAGTTTCCAATAATATTTTACTCAAAATTGTTTCATACAATTTGGTGCAAAATGCATGTTAACTGCTTGCCATTTAAAATCCTTCAGAACAATAATAGTTCCAAATTTTTGCTAAGTTATAAATTTTTTGCTTTCGTAAAAGTGCATTATGTTGTGATTAATAAAGCCCAATATTTGGTTCGTACTTTTGCTAATACAAAAATTAAAGTCGGTCATGCCGACTATATGAAAGCCCACACCGATTAAAGTTTTAAGTCTATTCCGAGAAGCAGTTTAAAATAAGGGAAGGGGTGTAATGCCAATTTATAAATTTCCAAAATAAAGAAAAAAAAACTAGATGAAATAATCTAAAAAAAGCATTTAAACGGATATCAGGAAGGTGGTTTATGTGGGATCTAGGTCCAAATATGGTCCGATTTTGGAGACATGTTTTACTGTCCTATGTACACTTAAAAAAGTTTGTAAGTTAAAATAACTGAAAATATCATTTAAAAGAAATGATATTTCATTTAAAAACCGGTCTACTTAATTTTCATTTAAAATAAATGCCATTTGTTATTTATTTTTAAATGTTGATTAATCAACTGACACATCCGTAAGAAACAACTGATATAATCAGTTAAAATAAATGTCAAAATTTTACCCACCAATCTTTTAAAAATAAATGTTTTTTCATTTATTTGAAATTATTTCCGTTTTTGTATTTTTTGTTTTTTTTTTAATATACTCGTACAATACAAAATGTATGTATGCATATGAAGCTATAAACACTTTTTGTGTGAATGTATTTGTATATGTATGTGTCTTTATGAATTTCTTGTAAATTGTATTGAAAAATTTTGTATATATACAACCAATTTAAATAAAAAAACAAATTGAAATTTTTTGAATATTTTTTTTTGAAACAGACAGCAAACAAAATTAAAATTGTTTAACTGTTACGGACACGAATAAGCCACAAGTTTCCGTTTTGTGGGTAAATTTTTATTAAATTTCAAACAAATGAAAAAAAAAATAAATGAAACTGAAAAAAATCGGTAAATGATAGTAAGTTATTTCGAATAAATGTATAAAAAAGTTAATATAGATGTTTCTTTGAAAAATAAATGTATCTTCCTTTATTTTTAAATGGAACGGAAAACTTTTTTATTAAACTGTTAACTACATAATATTCTGAGTGTAGCTTTCAAACCCCAACTTTCAGGCAGAGTTCTACGTTTTTAATACTATTTAAGCCCAATTGATGAAGGACCCTTCTACGGGAGGTAGGGTTACGTATGGACCGATTCTAACTAGTTTTTTTGAGTTCGTCCTGGAGGAAATATACTTATGTACCAAATTTTATCCAAATATCTGGAAATTTATGACCAATATTTGCATTACAAGACAGGCAGTCTGACATTGCTAAA
The DNA here is from genome assembly GCA_949748255.1 of Eustalomyia histrio. Taxonomy (NCBI): domain Eukaryota; kingdom Metazoa; phylum Arthropoda; class Insecta; order Diptera; family Anthomyiidae; genus Eustalomyia; species Eustalomyia histrio. The sequence goes on along the minus strand of OX456526.1, from coordinate 53,674,259 downwards.
TGTAATCAAGAAGTAAATTTGGGGATGATAGGGATACTACATTCAACACCACTACGTGCACACGGTATGAGTTTGCGCTGATGTTTCTAACTCCGAACAGAATCTGACTTTTACCCACCAATTGACTGGGAATCTCTTTCTAACGCAATTCAACGACATCTGAAAATATTTTTATGAAATTTGTTACAAAAATTTCCATAACTTTGATATTATACTGATACTTTTTACACTGAAAAAGTTAGTATCTCTAACGGTACTCGATCCGGTGGGTATCTGTACGATGTGAACAAATTCTATTATGCCATGGACCGAATGGCAGCAGTCTTTTAGACTGAAATTTTTGTTATTTTGAATGCGGCGGATTAGGAATGCGGCGGATTAGGACAATAGTAAGACAATTAGGCTGCATTTAAGGCCGATTCGTTGGCAATATTGGATTGGTTTCGACTCCCATGATTCCGGAATCATAAAGTGGAGACTCGTTTCCAAACATTTTATCATTTTCGACTCTCATGAATCGGGATCCGCAGCTGGTTAATGTGGAATTTGTTTTCTCCTATCTATTCAGTTTGAAAAGAGCTGACGGCTATAGACTTACTGAACTGATTATTAGACACAACTCTTGTGCTTCTAATATGGCGAGTATAAAAATTGTCTACGATCCATTGTATATCTCATGACTGGAGGATAAAGACACGACAGAACATTTTGTCAGTTACTGTCTAGGTTTCTAGTTTTGGGCATTGAAGCGTTGTTGATGGATTCTGTCCATAAACTAGCCCTGGCTGATTATCTTAGCCCAGACAAAAAATATGGTAATGACAGGTCGTTACTGTGTAGATTACCATTTAATGATAGGTCGTTGCTTTTTGCATTACTTCTAAAACAATGTAATGGCTTACTGATAATGTTTCACTTATTATACCGGTATGTATATGCAAAATAAAGTAGTAATTTCTTTTCTTTATTTTCAATAAATTAAATTTTTACAATTATAAAATAAATGTTCATTAAGAAAAAGAGATTACCCATGTAAAAATCGAAATATAAAGGGTGTCCCAAGAAGAACGCAATTTTTAAATTTTAAATAAAACACAGATATTTAAAAAAAATCGTGAAACTTTATTATATCGTAAAGTAGACAGAATGAGGTTATGTATGGAACAATATATCGTGCAGATGGCCGCCGCGGCTTTGCTGGCATGCACGCGATCTTTTAATGAAATTTTCAATGACCGTTTTGCATGAATGCTGCGGTATTTCATTAATGCAGCGTCCAATTTCCTCTTTTAAGGCTTGAGTGGTCGTCGGCTTATTCGCGTAAACCATCGACTTCAAAAAACCCCAAAGAAAAAAATCTAATGGTGTTAAATCGCACGATCTAGGCGGCCAATTCTGATCTCCAAAACGCGAAATAACACGACCGGGAAATGACTGATGCAGCAATTGAATTGTTTCTCTGGCTGTATGACATGTGGCGCCGTCTTGTTGGAACCACATGCCCTCCACATTCATTTCTTCAATTCTAGGCAAGAAAAAACTGGTATCATTTCACGATACCAAACACCATTGACTGTTTGCGCTTGACCTGCCTCATTTTCATAAAAAAAAGGTCCAATGATTCCTCCAGCCCAAAAACCACACCACACAGTGACACGTTGAGGATGCATTTACTTCTCGTGAATCATTCGAGGATTTTCCTCACCCCAAATGCGACAATTCTGCCTATTGACGAAGCCATCAAGATGAAAATGGGCCTCGTCACTGAAGCTGATTTTATCGGCAAAATCAGCATTTTCATGTTGTCTCTCCAATACCCAATTAACGAACTCCCTTCGCTGTCCATGGTCAGCTGGCTTCAGTTCCAGAGTCTTTCATCAAAATTCGCTGCAAAGTGGATTTGGAGACACCAATTTGCTGAGCTCGGTGTCGAATTGAGGTGGATGGAGTTTGAGCGACATCATCACGTATAGCTGCGACATTTTCGGTCGATCGAATTGGTCGATGGCGCGTTGGTCGATGGCGTTCGGTGTCGAATTGAGGTGGATGGAGTTTGAGCGACATCATCACGTATAGCTGCGACATTTTCGGTCGATCGACCTGGTCGATGGCGCGTTGTTGTCTTTACATCACTAACAGACCCAGTTTCGGCAAATTTATCCATTAATCTCTTTACAGTTGACTCTTTTGGAGCATTATTGTGACCCCAAATTGATCGCAATTTGCGAACTGTAGCCGCAAAACTTTCACCATTTTGGTAAAACAATTTCACAATGAGAATGCGTTGTTCATTCGTGTAGCGCTCCATTTTTACTAACCTCGTACCTTCTACTAGCAAACAATAACAATTGTTCAAATGTCAAACAATGACACTTCGAATGTTGCCAGATTTAAAAATTGCGTTCTTCTTGGGACACCCTTTATATGAACGTACATGATCATACATGGGCTTATATATGATCATACATGGGCATACATGGTCATATACGTACATACATAATCTCATATATGACCATATATCTTCGGATCCGAAATTTGAGGGTATATGGTGATATATGTGCAAATATTATCATACATGCTCATATATTATTCATGTATGCTCGTATATGATCATATACGTCCATATACCCTCAAATTTCAGATCCGAAGATATATGATCATATATGAAATCATGTATGGTCATATATTGAACAATGTATGGACATATATGACCATGTATGCCCATGTATGATCATATACAGGCCCATGTATGATCATGTATGCTCATATATATTTCGATTTTTACATGGGTATCGACAATATTTTACAAAAAACGTCTGGCGATTAAATCAAATTATTTAACAATGTTTCAACAAAGGATTTAAATAAATTCTTGTAATAAAAAATTCCTATACTGCATAGTTGTTTTTAGATATTGGATCAATCTTTCCCAGCCTGTTGTTTTAGTACCGTTTAGTATTTGTGTCATTTCCGATTCTATTAAAATGACCTTTCCAAAGCTTATTAAACGAAACTCTCTTAAAACAGGACAAACGCACAAGAAATGATCAAGAGTTTCACACGAAGATTGCAAAGTTAACTTAACTTATCTTGACTTGATGTACTGAAATCGTTATAATTTAATCTTATCAAGCCACACCTCGCTTTAAAAATTCAAGTTATATCAGCCTGATTTCTATGATCCGTTATGTAACTTTGACCTTTATTATGATCCAAGTGTGTGTATACCCTTGAGCAAAGTGACTGACTTTTGTAGTTCATTGATATTTATAGTCCATTGATATTTGTACCATAGGGCATTAACATTTGTTGCAATTGTTTTCAATTCTTTTACCCAGAATAATTCTTTTTGTATTAGTATCTTTGTAATCTGGACTGGTTATCTACAAGGTTGATATTGATACATAATGCGAGATATATATTGCAAGTGCAGTTGTAATGTATATAGATGATTATTCTCAGCACCAGTCTCAACCATTAGAGCGTAATTTTGGGTGTTCTCAGGTAATCTTTATATTCTTTTTATGAAATATCGCTGCAACTAATCAATCTCTTCAAAATACCCAAGCCCCCACACCTGAGATGCATATGATTGTATCGATCTACATACGGCTAGAAAAATGTTCCATTTTTTTCTAGGATGAATTTGTGGATTCGAGATAAGAGTTTTCCAGGTAGCGTTGATGGCGTTTTTAGCCTGAGTATTCCGTTTTTCTACGTGTTTTCCAAATTTAGTTTTTGGCGTAAGAAGGACTCCCAGATAATAATGGTTTACTGGTAGTTTTTTAACTATTATTTTTATTAATTTGTTTTGAAAAACTTTACAACAATATATAAAATTTTGTTGCAAAAAGTGATGTTTTAAAAAATTTAATACTTAAAAGGCTTTCTAATGTAAAATAGCATTGAATTATGACCTTAATTTTTTTTAATGAAAAAAAGTTGGTTAAAATAAATTTAAATACAAATAATTCTTATCTATTTCCTTAAGTAATAAAATTTTAATAAGAGAATTAGGATAGAACTGACTATTGTTTTGTTAAGAATAACAACTTATTTTATTATTGCAGGTAACCACTAATTTCTTCACTATAAGTAACCATCTTGGTAATTCATAATTCTCACTTTTTTGTAAGCGAGAGGGTAATGACCACCCATGAATTTCGGAACATCGTGAACAAAAGTAAATTGTCTTGTAACTAGTGAAAATTTTGTGTGCTACTTACTATCTTAATTACTTAGTTATGTCTGTTTTTGCTGGGAGGTTTATAAGGAACACTTGGAAATTCAAGACCGGTACTTCTCTCCTCTTCTTTTTTTATTCAATCGCTTTGTTTATTTTGTTATTTTCTTTTCCTCCCTTTACTTTTCCCCTATAGAGTATGGTACAATAGACAATTTTTATGCTGAAAACCATGGAATTGCCTCTGTCCTTTTTCAACCCACCAAATCATGAATTTTTTTCTTCTGTGTTCTTAGGTAAACGCATTACAAATTTTTTCTTTTAAAAGGTAGACATCACTGTAGTTTAGTATGACATAGTGGAACAACATCAAGACGAAAATGACATAGAATGATAGTACGTTAGTTTCAAGAGTGTTATTTTTCTTGCTATTTCTTGGGGCAAAATACTTTCTATGGTTTTGAAAAAGTGGGCGGAAGATTGTATGAAAAAGAGATGAGATGTTGTTTGGTTACAGAATGACTTAATACTTGAGACACGCGAAAAAAAAAGAAATAACTGACAACAAAACAGGACGAGTTAAAAAGATTCATACATTACTAACATGATGGTGACAGGGTTTTCTATATTGTTTGTTGTTGTTTGTGTTCAACATTTTTTTTTTTTGCTTGGCTTTTTCTATGTTTTTGAAAAACTACTGACAGGAATGTCTTTACTTTTTTTTTGTTCACTGTTAAATAAAGAACAACAATAATATGTAACATTTATATTTGAAAGTAGAAAAACACTCAACTGAATTACAAAAAGGCTGACCCAGAAAGAAATTGTATTGTAAAAGAAAATAAAATATCTTAAGGTTACCAGTAAAATAACTGTTTGGAGAATAGCAAATGTCCGGTTTCAGTTTTACACTTTTTTAAATTGATACAAGTATTAAGAAATTACTTTTGATTTTAAAACTAAAATAATATCTACAAAATGAAAACGTGATTAGGGAACAGGGGGATCCAATTTGTTTTCTTTTTAAAAAAAATTATATATATGAAATATAATGATAAAAAAAAGTTGCGCCGAAAATCGATTGAAAATTTCTTTACTATATAAGCATAGCAAAATCTTTATAATAGGTTGGATCTACTCTTTGCAATGGCCTAATCGATTTTTAATTTTTATAATGGTTTGGACCTATCTTAGGCATTACCTATTAATAGGTATCCTTTACCCTTTGCAATGGCCTGGCTAATTTTACACAACTCGATGTTTTCTAATCGATTTTTAATTTTTTTTCTCACAGTTTTAGAAACATAATTTAGTGAGAGTTAGAATTAATTAATCAGATTTTTATTCAATAACAAAATTTTGAAAGAAACTAAAAGATCAAATTTTCATCGATTTAATTTTCCCAGAACTATTTGATTTTTTAATTTTAAATTAAGTGATTTTCTATATTTTGTTCTGAGGAATACATTTTGGATCTATTAATTAGAAATGCCATTAAAAGAACCATGAGGCTGAGTATCGTAATCGTATCAAAATGTTAAATGCCTTGAGAGCTTTTAAAGAAATTATCCTCGCAACATTCTTTATATAAGATATATAACATTTCTTTAAAAAAATACCCAACCTTAGACAACCCAAATACAAACAGCACGAATGAAAAAAAAAAAAGTTTGGTTGTAAAATATTCATAAAAACGGATTTTTGCTACTACTACTGCTGCTGTGCTGCTAATGGTTGTATTTGTAAGGCGTAAAAGTATGTGACAGTATGTGAACATTTGTGTGTATTTGTTTATGTGGTATGAAGAACATTTGAGAGTGATAGTTACATAAAATTAGGCGTGATAAATACGCCATAAATACACTCACACACAATCACATACATACACTCAAGTAGGCAAACAAACTAACAACAACAACACTAGCAAAACAAATTTTAGCAACATTAAAAACCCCAAGCCAAGTCACGTAAATAATTAAACACGTGACATGTTTACAAGCTTAGTTTTGTGTACAATAATATCTAATGTAGGAGAAAGTTCACATATTCTTATTCTTAGGTCTTTGTATACAAGGATTAGGGTGTATGTGTGCGTGTGCTAGTGTTTGTGTGTGTGTGTACTTATGAATCTGTGTTAGAGAAAGTAATGTTTTTTTCTTTAAGCGAGGTCATAGTTCTAAATTATAACATAGTATTTCATTTTATATTTAAATTTAGATATTATCATATGTCATCATTTGTGTTTTTTTTTTTATAAATACAAATAACAATTTTTTTTTTTGTTAAGTTATTATAATATTTTTGTATCACAACTTTATTCAATACAATATTTAGTTATCTGAAATTTTTAGTAAAAATACTTTCAATAGCAAATTTTCAAATCAAAATTACAAATTACCCAGCAAAACTTGCTATTTCCAGGTATTGGGAAGTGGAATAAGAAAACAAAAATTGTAGGTACATACCCAGTAGGAAATAGCCGAACTAGTTTTAAAATGTGCTGGTTATACTCATCACCACAGGTGGAAGGGTATCTAAGTTTTTTATTCCGTTTGTTATTCCTACAATATTGATCTTAGACCCTATAAAGTATATATATTCTGGGTCCTTATTAAGAGCGAAGTGAATTTAACGATGTCCGTCTGTCCGTCTGTGTGTTGAAATGGGTTTTCCAAAGACCCCAGACATGATGAGGACTTGATTGTTATGTATTTCTGTTACATGTGATCCATTTCCGTTTGCTATTGAAAATGATAAATGGCTGAGCAAAAAACCACGACTACCTCTAATTTTGTCCGTAAAATCCCTTTGTTTTTTATAGGTATGTTGAATATTACGCTTAACAAACACATCCATTTGTTGAAATTATTTTCTTTTACCTCCTCATCTTTTATACACAAACAACAAACACATTCAAAGATTTGTCATTTAAATAAAAACCAAACAAATCTCAATTGAACGAAAACTGTTTATTTACCTCTATTAACGATGATTGTACATGAGCTTTAATGGTTCAGTTGTCTAAGCGCTATGTCACAAATACTTTTTTTTCTTAGGCGCGGGTTCGATACCACCCCCCGTCTATTCATTTTTTTTTATGTATTCTTAAGACTTTTTTTGTTTCTTTAACATTAAATAATTAATTTAAATAAAATTTTAAATTAATAATTAAATAATCCATATTTAGGCTGAAAACATCAAAATTTTTATAAAAACTCTCTAATACAAACAAATTACTCTATTTTTTGCTCCGATTTAAAAGAATTTATAAAAAGATTTTTAAACCATTTTATTTCTCATATATTAAGAAAATTTTTTACATAATTCCTCTTTGAGTGCAACTATTTTGGGTCATAACTTATAATAATTTATAAAAAAAAATTATAAACTATTTTCCCACAAATTTTTAAAATTAAGCTAAAGAAATTAAAAATATTTTGTAATAAAAAAGCGAAATAAAATCCCAAATGCAAATTTGCCAGCAAAATCAAACGTTTTTGTAGAACACATGCAGTTCCAGTGATTTCCTTTAACGATTTTTAAAAAAATATTTTTTTGGACGAAAATAGTTTTTTTTACAACTAAAAAAATTTTTGAAAAAAATAAGACAACACTGATTGACATTAGGTTTGTGGTTGTTGTTCTTTCTTTCTTTTTTATTTTATTTGTTAAATTTATTTTCGTTTACCTCTTTACCTTTTATACGCAAACAACAAACACATACAAAAACCTAAAAACCAAACAAATTAGTTTTGACCGAAAACTGTCTATTTACTTATATTAACGATGATTGTGTATGTGCTTCAACGGCTCAGTGGTCTAAGCGCTTTGTCATAAATTGTTTTTTTTCTTTTAGTCGCGCGATCGATCCCCGTCTATTCAACTTTTTTGTACAATTTTTTTTTTATATTTTATTAAGAGTTTTTCATTTGTTTTTTTTATTTTTTTTTAACATAACAAAAAACGGAAAAAGGAAAAGTTCCAAAATAAGGTACGAGCATCTTAATTATCAATACACAACATCTGACCAAATGTGGGCGGGATCTGTGAATCGGGCGTGGCACAAAATAGATTACTTTATATCTTAAGAATGGCAAGACCGAAATTAAATAATACATAAATGAGCTAAAAAAATCAAAATTTTTATAAAAACTAAAATTTTAGAGCTGTAGTATTACCAACGGATACGTCTTAAATAGCAAAAGATCGAAAATCTTTAGTATAACATATTTGCTAAAAAACTCGGAAGTAATGACAAAACTAGTTCACAAAGTAATCATCCTGAAACAGTTGTGTATCGATGTAGGGCCTGTTAAAAAAATGCCTTAAATTAAATACAAGTTTTGAAATACTCATTTTTTTACATTTGCTTTTAATTACAAAATCTTATTCTGCAAATATTTTGTAAATGGAACTGCAAATTAACTGGTACATAACTGGTAGCAAAGAGTCACTCCTGAAATAACTCCGAAAATATTTCATTAGTACGAGTTTGGTCGTCTGATATAAAAAATATGCATAATCCCTAATGCATGGTGTCTACCAAAATACGTAGACTCTTCTTTAATACTTTTTGAATTAAATTATTATATTTTATTTAATGTATTCTATATAAACTTATTAAATTATTTTCACATGTTATTTTTTTTTGTTTCTTTATTTGTTTTAATTTAATAATACTTTATATATAACTTTATACTTATATCAAAATATAAAAACTATTTTTTCTCGTCAGATTTTATAACCGGACTATTGTGATTTTAGCACTAGTCTAATAAAATCTCCTTAATCTCTAGTAAAAACTACTGATATAGTACCATTAATTCTCACTCTCTTAGTAAATAGTACCGAACTAGTTCAAAACTTTCAGTTAAGTAACATATTCTTTGTCCCACCGAATTTTTTGCCCTGCTGCTAGTAATGCTAAACTAATCCTGCAACTAGTAATGTTTAACTAGTTCTTTAACTATTCCAAAGTGGTAGTTTTGAGACAATTTCTCCCAGCCCTATGACATCTCCATGTCAAATTCTACAATTGTTTGTATTATGGAGAGGCGGTAGAACTCGTACTAGTTGTCTAGTTCAAATAATCTATTACAAAACTGGTTCTGTACTAGTATTTTTTGCTACTTGCGGACACTTAAGAAATTTGTTTTTATTCTTTAAACCCAAAAGTACTCAAAAATGATAATTTATCCCTTTAGTATAACTTTAAACTTTCCTTTGGCAAGGCCGTAAGTGAAATTTTTTCTAAAGCATCTTCTAAACTGCTATTTAAGTTATTTAAAAATTTTGTTTAACATAAGTTAAAAGTTTGATAATTGCACTTTAAGGATATATTAAATACATAATAGGGAATAAAAAATGACTGGGTTATATTTAGGGGACTGTATGTGAATCCGGCTGAGACCGAAGTTTTTCTGTTCAATAGGAAAAGGAGGCGGGTTATGCTTACACCTCGTGCTTGCCGGAGATAGTACCTGGGATTTGTAGAAAACTCTGCTGGGGTGACCATATAGATTACTAAGGATTAACGTGGGTGGGCAATGTGTAGATGAGCAGTAAGCTGTAGATGGTGTGAACCCAAGAATGATCCACTGGCATTACACAAGTATCGTCAGAACGATAATAACATATGCCGCTGTTGTGTGGCGGCCTTCGATCCTGAGGAGAGGTAATGTGGGGAAACTCCAAAGGACTCGTCGGCTATGTTCTCTGGACATTAGTGGCGCGATTAGATCGGCATCTACAAGGGCAATGCAGATGATACCCTTTTAGACCGATAGATGTTCAGGTTAAATATGAGCCTGCACTTTCAGCTTAGAGACTGATAGTGCTCGAGGAGTGGTGTCATGGTAGCCTGCATACGCGGTATCAGGGGATCCTTGAAACATTACCAGGCTATCACATTTTGAATATGGAATATGAGAGAGAGCGGTGGAGTGATAAATATATTTTGTATGATAACAATGGAATTCATTTATACACTGATGGCTCCCAACTAGTCGGAAGGACGGGCTTAGGTTTCCTTTGTGAAGATCTGGCAATGAAAATGTGATTCCGGACCACAACAACATTTTTAGGCAGATGTTGTAGCTACTACGAAGTGCCTGCGGTTTTTTAGTGTGACTGATTATTCTGGGATGCAATCATCTACACTGATAGTCAGGTTGGGGTTAGGACTCTATTAGTGGAGTCTGTGGAATCTCAGACGGTTTTGAACAGCAAGTAGGTGATCGTCTGAGGTTGATATGACTACACGGACACTGTTGTGTGGAGGAGAATGAGAGGGCTCATGAGCTGGCTAGGGATTGATTGAATCCGGACTTAGTTAACCTTTAAAATCCGAGCTTGTACAATGGGATACCAACATGCAGAAGGAGATATCGCGTGGGGATAATGTAGGGCCTGCTGGGAGGACGATGAGAACCTAGGTCACTTCCTTTGTGTGTTCACGGTTGTCGCAAGGAGTTAAGTAACCCTGTGTTTACACATGTAAGTACCCAGCAAAAATGAAGCTGCCAAAGAAGCAATAAAATCATCACTACTATGGCAAAGGCATCACTACTTTTCTGGTGGTTTCATCGATGAATTAAACATTAACGTGTTATAGGATGAAAGTATACAAATGTAGCTACTAGCATTAGCTCATACTTTACTCTAAGGAAGCAATGATAATACAATGATTAGACATTCTGATGCATATACTTTGTAATATTTAAGCTTTGATGAAAATTTAATTCATAAGAATGCAGAAAAATAAGTTTAAAGAAGCGAAATAAATGCATTGATATACAAATACTCTTTATTTAAACAAATAAATAAATCTACATTAGTGAAAAAGCATTTTTGAAACATTTTTAAAAATTTTAATGAATTTTTAGACAAATTTTAAAATAGTTTTGGATAATTTAAAAACTGGTTGTACAATTTTGAAACATTTTTAGACAATTTTAAAATATTTTTGAAGAATTTTAAATAATTTTTGCACAATTTTAGAACATTTTCGGGCAATTTGAAATAATCTTTATACAATTTTAAAATTATTTTGGTAAATTCTGAATTAAAACTGGAAATGGTGTAGTGTTAAATAATAAACATAATGCAAAAATGCACAGATTTCGTTGTCAAAAAAATATTTGAGGCTGAAAAAATGCAAATGACAGGCCAGCAAGTTTCAATTAAAGTTTAAAAAAGTCTGTTTTTCTTGATTTTTTAAAACTTTTATAGAAGTTGCAAAACTGCATAAATTCTAACCGACATGAAATTTTAAACTAAAATATAAAAAGTTATTTTATAAAAAAATTAAAAAAGTTCATCAAAACTATTTTTTTAATTTTAATAAATGCTTTAGATTAAAAAAAAATATACGATATACTATAACTTATGCTTTAGAAGTGATGAAGAGTGATTTTTTAAGATATGCATCGGGTTTATATCCAGATATCCAGGAAGTGCATTAGGATAACACCAAAAAATCATAAAAGAATGTCAACTAAATTTTAGGAAGAAATGAAAGAAGTTATAGTCACAGAATGACTACCATCTTTTTTGCTGGGTAATTACTTGAAAGTAGTGTATACGTATTTTCAAGGAACATGACGAAAAAAGCCTAAAGTCTCGCAAGTTGCTTGAGTATCTACACATTCAGTTGTAAGTTTATTTTAAAATGTTCTCGTAGCGTAAACATCTTATGAAAATAGTTTTACTAGAAATGCAAAAGCAAAATGATAATTTTGAAAAAAAAAACAAAATAAAAATATAGTGAGGTGGAGGTATTGGGTAAAGCCCCTTTTAATGAAAAGGTTAATTTATTATATTAAATTATTTTTATTTTAAAAAATATGTTAAAAGAATATTTTCAATACAATTTTTTTTTTCAAAATGCATGAAAATTATGTTTATAATTACGATTAAGTTGCGTTGTTTTATGGTTGTGTTCTTTTTTTATTTTTTATAAATACACAGAAAACTGTACTTGTCATTTTACTTGCTAGAAGTATCAAACATTTACTTACAAGCAAATTCTCTTGCAAGTTAAATTGCAAGTGTGAAAATTCTAATTGTGTTAGTGAAAAAGTATGAGTGTATTGAGTTTTTCGAACTTGCACATGCAACTGTAAGCGCTGGGTAAGGCGCGAATTATTTGGTTCCTTTTACAATTGATACATATGTATATGGTTTCAACCGAAAATCTGTTGTACTAATCGAATTTCGGTTGCCTTCAATCAAACCACTCGATTGGCAAGAAATTTGTTTAACACAATGAATTTGTTTTATTTGTACATTTATTAATATGTTGGTTTGAGTTGTAAAAGAATGTTTTTATGCATTGCGGTTATCTTGCTATGTGGGTGTATTAATGTCACAGTGGTTCATATTGTATTACTCAACGATAAAGTTACATATAGATGGCGCTATGTAGAAAGGCCCTAACTCGATTTTTTTATTTTTTAGAGGTAATGGAGAAAACTCAATGAAATTGGAAAAAAAATTTCTGTATAATTTTTTAAGCAATACAGCCAATATTACTTTTAAAATTTGCATTGAAGGAAACTTTTTATTTATTTATTTTATTTATATTAATCATATAATTACCATTATATTCCCTAACCTATATTATACCCTAACCGAGCACTAACAACAAATGCTATCGGCTCGTTGAAGTAAAAATACAGACCGAAGCCATTAGTGGGAATCGAACCCACGACCTCTGCACTGATAAGCTAGCACGCTACCAACTAACCTACCGGGGCACTCTGAAGGAAACTTTATATTTAAAGTCCTTAAGATTTAAATAATTTCTTCATCTGCCAAAAATAAAAATGCAGTTAGGGCTTTTCTTCATTATGCCAACGATATATTTTAATATTTTTCGTGCTTTTCACTTGTATAAAAAGAAAACAAAGTTGTTAAATGTCAACAAAAGGTATTTAAGAATTCATATTTTACTTTATTTTTATTAACTCGAAAAAATGTCATCGTTAACAAGAAGAGCAACCAGAAAAAAGTAAAAAATATATTTAGTACGTATTCGAAAATTAAATGAACATCAGCAGAATATAAAAGAAAGAGAAAGATTAACTTAACAAACAAATAAATGGTAAAATGTAGTTTCAGGAAATAAATATTTTGGGTGGTTAAATAGTATCGTAGTCAGATTTAATTGCTGAATATGATACTTAATGTCTTTTCCTATTTGCAGTAAAGAATTATAATTTATTCGGTCATGTATTCAGACACAGATTTTTTACAAAAATGGAAAACTTTATTCTATATTATTTGGTGTCTTATGCAATAATTTATTCAATATAAACAAATAAATGCATCAAATTCAGTTTTATTCTCATCTATCATTCCCCACCAGGAGCTATAAAAAAAAATTCAATTTGATACCAAATACTCTTTAAAGTTGTACTTTTTCAACTTTAAAAACCAGAAATACATTTTAAATACTCGTATATTTTGAGATTCAAACTTTAGCACAAATACACTTAAAATAGTTTGTAAGTTAAAATAACAGAAAATGTCATTTACAAGAAATGATATTTTCATTTAAATTAAATGTCTTTTGTTATTTATTTTTAAATGTTGATTAAACAACTGACACATTCGTAAGAAACAAATGATATAATCAGTTAAAATAAATGTAAAAATTTTACCTACCAATTCCTTAAAAAATAAATGTTTTTATCATTTATTTGAAATTGTTTCTCTTCTTGTATTTTTTGTTTTTTTTTATGTACAATACAAAATGTATGTATGCATAGCTATGTGTGAATGTGTTTGTGTATGTATGTGTGTTTATGAAGTTCTTGTAATTTGAATTGAAATAATTTTGAATATATACAACCAATTTAAATAAAAAACAAATTGAAATTTTTTAATTTTTTTTTTAAACAGACAGCAAACAAAATAAAGTTTCCGTTTTGTGGGTAAATTTTTATTAATTCTCAAACAAATGAAAAAAAATAAATGAAACTGAAAAAAATCGTTAAATGATAGTAAATTATTTCGAGTAATGAGCGCCCCGGTGGGCTAGTTGGCAGCGTGCTAGCTTATCAATCCGGGGGTTGAGGGTTCGATTCCCACCAGAGGCTCTGGTATGTTTTCGCTACAACGAGCCGGTATATTAAGATATTAAGGGTATTAAGTATAATTTGTAATTATATGTTTAATAAAACAAAATAAACAAATAAATAATAACATTTCGAATAAAAATAAAAAGTTAATACAGATATTTCTTTAAAAAATAAATGTATGTTTCTTTATTTTTAAATGGAAGAGAAAACTTTTTTATTAAACTACAAACAGTAAACTACATAATATTTTGAGTGTAGAAATTTATAGTTCTTATTTCTTTTTGTAAAAAATAATTATAAATATTTATTTATCCCAATATTTCGTCACCACATTGGGTGACTTATTCATCTTAAACTCAATTAAAAATACATATACAGTTCCTTTAAAGTACATTTAAAGCTCCATTAATCCTCCACAGTGCTTTCTTCACAAATAATATCAATGTTTTCAATTATCGGATTTATTTTTGTACTTGAATTCAATATTTTATTTTTTATTTTTAAAAAAATTATATTTTTGTATAAATATAACACTTATTCGCTGGTATAATAAGAAAGAAAGAAATTAAAATTTTTCAAAAATGCAAACACATAAATTAAATTAAGCTAAATTCACTAAGAATTAGAGAAATGCATAAATCCGTTTGGGATTTACACTCAGAAAAAAAGTTAGTAGAACAATTTGTACAACGGATTATAATCCCACTTTACTATTTTTGTATTGATTTTTGGTAAAAATTAATTATTTAGTAAATTTTTTTTTTTGCTATTTACATTTTCTTAATTACAGAATATTTAGAAATTTTTATTGCTACCTTCAGAATTCATTTTTAAAAAAAATTTGAAAACTAATTTTACAAAAGTGGATATCGAAGGGAATGTTGTTTCTTATAAATAAAACTTAAACATATAAACTTAAATTGCCTTAAAATGTTACATAGGTTGAAAAAAGGGATCGGAAGTGAAAAAAAAAATTTCACAATCGACTGATGTCAAAAAATAGAACATCCATTTAAAATAGCACTGAAAACTTATTTAGTTAAAATTAGCACTTAAAATAATTAAAATTTTAACTTAATATCCAAAAAATTTACTAAAACTATTTTTCAAAACAATTATAACCAAATTAAAACATAATGATAAATGTGTTTAAGTTTTAACTATTTTTAAGCCTTTGAATGTTTTTCTTTTAATTTTGTAAAAAAAAAATAGAATAGAATAGAATTCGTAAGGCAATTTCAAAAGAAATTAGCAGCTCTAAAGTGTAACAAGTGTATGTAAAAATGATTGAGTATATTTGTGCATTTTAATAGTTTTTTTTTTTTGAAATTAAAATTTTGCCAGTCTTAACAATCCACTGAGATTACAGCAATTTACTAAAATTTGGTAGCGTTTACTAATTTTTTATATAGGGTCCGCCAAATAACTTTTTTTTTTTTGAAAATGCTATAAAAAAAAACTACTGAATATTTTCTCAAATTTCTTTTTTTATTTGAATGTAAAATCCTTCCGGTTAATAATGGAAAATAATTTCATTCAAATGGCTGCCTCGGCTGGCCATGCAGTAGCCTACACGATCGGTCCAATTTTTAAGCACATTATCGATTGTGTGCAGCTGTATTTCACCAATGGCTTCAGGAATATTGTCCTTTAAAGCGTCAATTATCTCTGCCTTGTCGGCGTAACACTTATCTTTGACGGCACCCCACAAATAGACCAACGATGTCAAATCGCAGCTCCGAGGTGGCCAAACGACATCAGCTCTGCGGCTGATAATGCGATCTTCAAAAACAGGGCGCAAAACATCGAGTGTAGCTTCGGCTGTGTGGCACGTAGCGCCGTCCTGTTGAAACTAAATGTTGCCAATATCCTCTTCAATTTTTGTGAACAAAAATTCGTTCAACATGGCCCGATAACGATCGCCATTGACTGTAACGGCCACTCCCTGCTCATTTTCGAAGAAAAATGGCCCAATTATGCCTCTGGACCAAAATCCGCACCAAAGAGTGACTCGTTTTGGGTGCATCGGCTTTTCAATGTATGCGTGCGGGTTTTCTGTGCCCCAAATGCGACAATTTTGCTTGTTTACATACCCGCCAAGATCAAAATGAGCTTCATCTGAAAAGATGACTTTGAAAAGATGACATTCTGCAACACTACCATGATTTTCAAAGTAATGTCGCAATATTTCCCAGCGTTGTTCAAGCGTATACACAACCATATTCATTCAGCGGAAGGATAAAACTAATTATTTGTCAAATCAGACATGAGCTAAGTGTTACCATTCACGAAATAAGCACTAGTTGAAAAAAAAAAACGTTAGATGGCGGACCCTATACCAATTTGATTGTATAAGTATTAATAATATTTAGTGAAGTTTTTTTGCTGATTTTAGCAAACCGATTTTAAATTTCACTTCACAAAAAGTTTACTAAAATTTATAAGCGGCAGCTAATTTTTCTACAAATCTCAATGTACTACACGTCAGCAGACACGTGTTGCTAAGATTAGCAAAAAATACCGCTGGGCTCAAATTGGAAAAATTTCCCGTAATAACAGCAAAGTTTGCAGTTGCCATTGCAGACTTTTTTTGTGTAAGTGCAGTTTAATTTAATTCCAGTAATTGTAATATTGTAAAATTTTAATTTTTTTTTCAAATTGTATAACCAAGTAAATGTAAGATTTCGATAAAAAAAATTAAGAAACTGAATATGTATTATTTAAAGAAGTAAATTAAATCTTAAAATAAATACCTTGTTGAAAAAATAGTCATAATATTAATATAGAATTAGATGTGAAAACAACATGGAGGTGAAAAATAATTTTGTGGTGAAAAACTTTTTTGAATGTTGAAAAAAAAATTTTTTGGTGAAAAAAAATTGTTTAAATTGAATATTAAGTTTTAATCACCACTAATCATCTGGTGAAATATATTAAACAAAATTTTATTCGCTATACAATTATACACACCAATTTCTCTTACATTTTCTCTTACAACTTTTTGGGCACTGGACCCATTGCGCTTGTATACAATATTCAAAATTTCGGGAGGATTTCCTTTAATCTGGGTAAAAATAAGTAATATTTTTAGTATTTTCGTGCAATGATCAAAAAAGAAAAACAGAGGAAAGTTTACATATAAAGCCACTTTCCGGGTATTTGCTTAAATAAACGTTTATTTGGCAAATTCGTTCAGATTTATCTCAATATTTTACACTCTGTTCATAAAAAAGAATCGAATCCCTTCCCGGAATTTGAACTGTATTCCGAAATTTTACCAAATTATACCTGGTGAATGGTATCAAATAGTCGTCATGCCTGATTTATATTTTTTATTACTTTTTTTTTGGTGTATATGAAAGAACCTTTCCATATGTAACAGTACAATTTCATTAAAAAAAATACAACTCCAAGCACATTTTAATGAAATGTTCTCTATATTTTTGACTAATTAAATTTTAAAAACTTTAATTAATTAAAATACAGCACAAAAGTTTCTATGTCAAAAGAAAAGTTACAAAAAAAAAAAAAAACACAACTTGAAACACATCAACCTAATTTGTTAAAAGAATTTCCTTTTTTCAGGAAACTGAAAACACGTTCATCAAAATTGCATGATGATAAACATACATTTATGTAGTTTTTTGTTCTCATTTTTTTTCTCTTTTTCAAGAACTCATAACAAAATGTCAATATCCTGTCAAAAGGAAATTATGCCAGATGAGGTACAAATGTTGCCATTGCCACTAGCATATCAAACAACACACAATCACTTACAACAACATCAGCAACAACAAAAATAATAATAATATTTTTTTAAAAAATCATTGAAATATTGTATAATGGCAAATAGAAGGCAAAAAAAAAAACAGAAATAGAATTTAAAAAAAAAAAATATATATAAACAACATACAACTGACAGTTGGAATACTAACTATAAGTAAAAATAGCAGTTTAAAAACAACCACTCAATAATTAGGCATGTGTTTATATATATATATTTTTAAGCCAATATTTTGTTTTCCTTCTGGTACTATTCTTGTCGGAAATTTTGCTCCATTAAGTTAACTAACAAGGCATATCCTTGACAAAAACATTCACTCATTATAACATACACATGGCTTTAAGGCAATGTGGTTTTATATTTTCTTCTACTTCCTATAATGCAAAACCTTTTAAGGAGGAGACGACGTAGTAGCGAAATATGTTGGTTTAAAAATACATTTTGTTAGTAGTATGTATGGTAGGTAGTGTGACTTGTTGTTCAATACATATTGTGCCTGTTGATAGTAGAGAATTTTTACTTTAATTTCAAATGTTTTGAGGTGGAAAACGTGAGTAATGAAGCGATAACATTAACATTAAACAGGCAACTAACTTTCAACTTCAGATGTGTTTTTGTATATTTATAACTCATTAAGAATGGAATGATTAAATGTTGTCGTACTTTGGAAAGTATGAATTGTTCATGATGAATTGAATTGAAACTTTAAAGAATGTACGTAAAATATTTTCCAGTAAATTTGATACATTGGTGGCAGTATAGAAAATGCTAAACATTTAGCCGATTTGAAATAAATAAATTATTAGGAGTTACAATGGTTAATTATGTTATATAGAATTGTAATTTATTTTCTTTATTACTTACATATTGTAAAATTTTATTATTAGTTAAAAATCACATAAATTATCAACTTACCTGAAAAAAAAAAGAAATTAAGAATTAAATTAATTATTAATATAAATATGTATTCAGAAAGTTAATAATAAAAACTGAGTTTAGAAATGCAGTTATGAATATTATAATTTTGGCTATCAATGCCCTTGTTTATATCTCGATCGTTGTAAAAATTCTAAAGAATCAGCCCATACCCACACATGGGTCTAACTAATTTTATTGATATCAATTGTAATGAAATAATTTTTAATACCATCTTTTTAAATAGTGACAATGATTTTAAGTGTTTGATTACATTGATTAATGGTAATGTGTTTTAATTTCATTACAATTAATAATTAATTAATTTAAAACAAATAACTGCTTTTAAAAATCGTTAAATTGAAGAAAAATAATTGAAATCAGGAAAGTGCTAACTCGCGCTCGTGATAATTCTAAAACATGAGGAATGAAATGGGGAACGAGTAAAATTGCAATACTAAGTACTGCACACGAAATGGAATGGAACAAGAAACGAAATTTGTATTATCGGAGTGTCTTAATTTATACACTTAAAATAGTTTGTAAGTTAAAATAACAGAAAATGTCATTTACAAGAATGATATTTCATTTAAAAACCGGTCTACTTAATTTCCATTTAAGTTAAATGCCTTTTGTTATTTATTTTTAAATGTTGATTAATCAATTGACACATCCGTAAGAAACAAATGATATAATCAGTAAAAATAAATGTCAAAATTTTACCTACCAATTCCTAAAAAAATAAATGTTTTTTTTTCATTTATTTTAAATTGTTTCCCTTTTTGTATTTTTTGGTTTTTTTAATATACTCGTACAATACAAAATGTATGTATGCATAGCTATAGACACTTTTTGTGTGAATGTGTATGTATGTGTGTTTATGAAGTTCTTGTAATTTGAATTGAAAAATTTTGTATATATACAACCAATTTAAATAAAAAAACAAATTGAAATTTTTTGAATATTTTTTTTTTGAAACAGACAGCAAACAAAATTTAAATTTGTAATAACTGTTACGGACACAAATAAACCACAAGTTTCTGTTTTGTGGGTAAGTTTTTATTAATTTTCAAACAAATGAAAAAAATAAATGAAACTGAAAAAAATCGGTAAATGATAGTACATTATTTTTAATAAATGTATATATATTTCTTTGAAAAAGAAATGTATGTTCCTTTATTTTTAAATGGAACGGAATACTTTTTATTAAACTACAAACAGTAAACTACATAATATTCTGAGTGTATTATAATATAACTTGATAAAAAAAAATAGTCTCCCAGTTGAAAATCGTGACTATTTAAAATGACCGGTATCTCGAAAACTAAGCGAGATAAGGAAAAATGGACAAAATTTTTGCTCTACAAGAGTATTACTTTACTGCGATAATAAAAATAGGTCAGGTCCGTGAGACATCCCGATGGATCTATTTTTATAAAAAGCTACAGGGTGACACATTTTTATGCCAAGGAAATGACGCGTACCTACTGAATCTTTACTATTGAAGTGTAACCTTTGTCGAGCTTTGTAATTTCGCCATTTTGTAATATGGCCATTTTTAAAATGACTGGTATCTCGAAAACTATAAAAGGTAAGGCAAAACGGACAATATTGTTACTCTATTAGAATATTTATATACTGCGATAATAAAGCGTTATACATAGTTAAGTGCCTAAAAAAGAATATCAATATTAACTTTATTATACATTTGTTCGAAACAATTTACTATCATTTACCTATTTTTTCTGTTTAATTTATTTTTTTTCATTTGTTTAAAATTTAATAAAAATTTTTCCAAAAAAAATCGTAATTTGTGGTTTATGTGTGTCCGTTACAGTTGTTTCAAATTTAAATTTTGTTTGCTGTCTTTAAAAAAAATATTCAAAAATTTCCATTAGTTTTTTATTTAAATTTTTTATTTATATACTAAATTATTTCAATTCAAATTACAAGAGTTTGTGCATTTTTTTATTTATAAAAATTAATTATTAATATTTATATATTGCAATATTTCGTCGCCACATTGGGTGACTTTTTCAGGGAACTTTTTTTTTATAATTAGTAAATGAAAATTATAAATTGAAAACTTATACACTCATAATATTATATAGTTAACTATTTGTAGTTTAATAAAAAAGTTTTCCGTTCCATTTAAAAATAAAGGAACATACATTTTTTTCAAAGAAATTTCTATATTAACTATTTATACATTTATTCGAAATAATTTACTATCAATTACCGATTTTTTTTAGTTTCATTTACTATTTTAATTTGTTTGAAATTTAATAAAAATTTATCCACAAAATAGAAATTTGTGGTGACAGTTATTACAAATTTAAATTTTGTTTGCTGTCTGTTTCAAAAAAAATATTCAAAAAATATCAATTTGTTTTTTTATTTAAATTGGTTGTATATATACAAAATTTTTCAATACAAATTACAAGAACTTCATAAACACACATACTCAAACACATTGATACAAAAAGTGTCTATAGCTACATATGCATACATACATTTTGTATTGTACGAGTATATTAAAAAACAAAAAATACAAAAAGGGAAATAATTTCAAATAATTGAAAACAAAACATTTATTTTGTATGGATGGATAAGTAGGTAAAATTTTGACATTTATTTTAACTGATTATATCATTTGTTTCTTATGGAAGTGTCAGTTGATTAATCAACATTTAAAAATAAATAATAAATGGCATTTAATTTAAATGATAATTAAGTAGACTGGCTTTTAAATGAAATATCATTTCTTTTAAATGATATTTTCAGTTATTTTAACTTACAACTTTTTTTAAGTGTAGAAAAGAAAAGTGTAAACGTATGTGTGTGTTGTGTTTTCTAATTGCATACATATAAAAGAAATTTAAATTTAAAAAACAAACTAAAAAAATCGTTTTGTTAGTCAAAAATTGATGATTATTTTAAACGACTATTGATTGTTTGTAAACAACAAACTGAATTTAATATAATAAAATATCAGTTGTCCTCTTTTTAATTATATTTGCTATTAATGTAATATGTATTTTAGGTTGTATTTAACGAAATAATATTGTTAGTGTAGTGAGCATATAATTCCGGTCTTTTTGCAAATGAGCGATATGTTAAAGAGAACTGTATTAAAAAGACGTATACTTAATACGAATTATCATACTTATACGCTTAAACAGCTAAACCATTAGTGAATATAGATAAATAAGTAAATTAGTAAAAAAAACAGCTTCCAATAGATGAAAAATCCCTGCCGGTTCACATTAAATTTAGCATGTAATGATGCGAAATTGTATCAAAATAAATTAATAATGCACTAAGTTTCCAGAGTTTAGAAAATATTCCAGAGTTTATTGTGGAAATGGATCGATGTTTGTAGTAATTGCTGTTGTTATTACCCTACGGGAAATGGACCAGTCACAGAGTAAGTCAAGTGACCGGAACTTCGTGGCAGAAACCCGTCCTCGAGTTATATGAAAATAACCGGTAACTTTAACATGGGCTTGTTATAGTAGGTGGAAATTTATACCTTTTAAGCTACTTGTGATATATCGCTGACCTTGTTTAGGGTACCATATCACTGCATTGGTGTAAGTGAATGCGCAACAGAACAGTATAGAATTATCTTACACGTAACTAGTCTGTGACGTGTATCAGAACTAGTGCAAAATGAAATGTTACGTGACTGACTCAAATGTACATACCACAGGACTGAGGACAATTAATTAATAAAAACTGGTTATATATCAATCACAATGTGTTATGTTGCAGAACTTGTAGGGAGTGACTAGTTTCGTGATATATCACTTGACTGTTGCAAGTGAACATGTCACCAAGCAAACGAAAATTAGTTAGCATGTTAAAAACATGTTTCTGAAAGATTCCATAAGGTCTAGTCACTGAATTTACCTGCAAAGTTTATTACAAATGTTCTTTCAATTTTTTATATTTTGCGACTTTAAACTATTTTCTCAAAAAAAAAACCTCGCAGAATGTGAATATTTTTCAAAGTTTAACAAAATTGAAGAATAAAAAATTGTTTGCTATTTAATTTAGCAAAAAATGAATTCTAAATTTTCAAATTTGGGTGGCGTTAAAAGCAGGTCTGTGGAGGCAAGTCTGCCACAGACTTGGAGGCCAGTCTGCCTCAGCCCCACAAATTAAAAATTAACGTTTCGCAAATCCCACCGATTGACATTATTTTATACACAGCGAAATTTGTTGAACCACTTCTGTCATTATTTCAACTATAATGGTCCTCATTTCTTTAGTCGACATATGTGTCATGTTCATTTCTCTCTAGTTACATGATATATTTACAAGCAACCAGTCAATGTTCTGCCACCATTTTAATAATTGGGGCACTGGCAATTTTACAGCTATCACCACTTTTTCAGACACTGAATTATATTTTACACCAGTATTGTGACATGTCCCTTATTCAGCTACCACAGATTTATCACCTTGGATCAATCGACTCTTCATTTCCCGTAGGGTACTTACATATTTTGCTATTAGTATACCTTTTAATGCCCAAATTGGCAAATTTGATAAATTATTAAAAACACATAAAAAAAATAATTGCAACAATACACAAATTTTAATTTTTTTTTCTCCAAAAACTCCCATAATCCCAAAAAACATTTGAAAATATTGATTATATTTCGGATCAAATGTACATTATACTTTTATAAAAAATATTATAACTTTCCCTAATCACTATTGAAATGTTAAATGGAACAGACATTATAACATTTTCTTTACTACTTGGAAACTTTAAAAGATTTGTAAAAGTTGCAAGAATACAATAAAAGTTTATGGAAAGAACAAGACTACGTAGAATATACATAAATGCATTCAAAGACCACTTAAAACACAATTTTTGCTATATATACATTTTAACGTTTTACACCAGAGCAAATACACCAAAAAAACATTAATAGAAATTAGAAAATATTTAAAAATTTCTAACGGAAACTGATTGATATAACATATTAAACTTTGAAATTGTTTTTACTAGTACACCATTAAAAACAGTGCCGCATCACTTAAATTCTATGTTCTTTTTTGAAACAGTTTCTAAATTTAATCTATATTTCTGAGCACTGACTTTTATTTTTGAGTGCATACAAGTCAACACTACAATGAGTAGGTAGTCTTTGATGTTACACTTAGTGTATTGGGAATATGACAAACCTATTCATTTGATAAGCTCTACACGATGGTAAAAGGTGTCCAACAAAATACAAAAACAAGAAAAATTTAAAACACATGTAAGAGCCGAATGTTTAGTCACTCAATTTTATAGTATGTACGACACACTCCATTTGTGTAGAAAGTTTTGTGCTTTTTTTTTTTTTGGGCTAATGTTATTCTATTCTCTTAACGTGTCTATATACTAACTACTGCATGCTACTACAACAGATGACTGACTGGCTGACTGACTGCATTAATATGTAACCAAACCCCTGTTCATATTAAAATACACAGTACATCTTTCTGCATGCACAATACTTTAACTAAAATTGAAAATAGTAAAACCATTTACATATCAAACTCACTTAAAAGGAGCTAAAAGTTAAAAAAAAAGGAAAACCATTCAACTAAAGACGGAAATGAAAGTAGCAAGAGTTTGGTAGTTATTTCAAGTGTGTATTTGTGTTGGTGTCCTGTAAAACATGCATTAGGGAGTTTCTACCATGTTTGAAAGGTGTAAATTAAATTTTACAAAAGTATAAATTTTCCCTAACACACACACACACGCACACTTATACATTTAGTTACACAGACATGTTTATGACATTAAACATAAACAACAGGTCCTTAGGGAAAAATATGGGGTAAAATAACTGTTTATACTCCTCTACATTGTTCACTCGTAAATCAATGTATTGTACATAGATAAAGAGTGACTTTAAATTAAATGATTGAATATATTTTGTTTATGAAAATTTTCAAACATAATTTAATTTAGCTGTGTTTTTGACCTTAATCCCATTTATTAACCCTTAAATAAGCTAAATATTTTTTAACCATTCACAATGTAGACCTAAATGTATAACATTATCTAAAAAAAATACCTTAAAAATCTGATACTTCTATAACGGTAGTTTTAAATATTAAAAAGAAAATTTACTTCCTTTTTTAAATATTTTACTTATGAAATAAATTTATTTAACCGTTTTGTAGTGGATGTTTAAATTTAAAAATTTAACCTTAACAATTTTAACTTGCTTTAATTGGGAATTTTAAAAGACATCTCTGTGAATAAGGCCATACCACAGGGATTACGTTCACTTAGAATAATATGTAGTTTACTGTTTGTAGTTTAATAATAAATTTATCAGTTCAGTTAAAAATAAAGCAGCATACACTAATTTTTTAATGAAATATTTATTTTTACTTTTTTACACATTTGTTCAAAATGATTTACTGTCATTTACGGATTGTTTTAGTTTAATTTACCTTTTTCATTTGTTTGAAATTTAATATAAATTTAAGCTCAAAATGAAATTTGTGGTTTATTTGTTTTCGATTTAGTTATTACATTATAAATTTTATTTGCTGTCTGTTTCAAAAAAAATATTTAAAAAATTCCAATTTTTTTTTTTAAATTGTTTGTTAATAAAAATAATTTTCTCAATTACAATTACAAGAACTCCACAAACACACACATCTGCCCATTCACACAAAATTTGTTTATAGACTAATACATTTTGCAGATAAAAAAACAGTTTAAAATAACTGAATAATCATTTATTTTTACGGAGTTCGTAGGTAAATTTTTAAAACATATTTTTAGCTGATTTAAAATATGTTTTTTATTGATATGCGAGTTGTTTAAACATCATATAAAAAATAAAGTAAGTATACCGGATTTTAAATGAAATATTATTTCCTTTAATGGTATTTTCTATTTAATTTACAAACAATTTTAAGTGTATTTTTAACGTTTGGTTTGCAGTCAAAGATTAATTGGGCAGGGCAATAATGGTGGAAATTTTACCGTAAAATCCTACAAAAATCCCATTTTGGCAGATGTGTATGCTAAAGGAGGCATTACCAGGCCTATTGCAAGCTCTTAGCTCTGCCATTCTGATCACCTTCTAATTCAATATTTCAAAAAGCCTCTTTTTAGTAAATTATTCCATTCCTCCGGGAAACCATATTTAAAGTTTCACATTTTTGCAGTTCTGATTTCTGGCCAAAAGAGTTTGAGATTCTTATCACGATCATGACAAAAATTTAAAAAATGAACTTATTTGTGACAAATACAATAATACAGGTAACAAATACTTAAAATTACTTGCCCAAGCGGTTTGGTCAGACTAATAAGGGGAGATATTTACATTTAAACCATCTTTTTACTACGTTCTTGGCGAAATTTCCAAAAAGTAACTTATAATTGAATTATCTCATATTCCAAGTAAAACACTTCTTAAAATGCAGCCTCCTAACCAAAGCGCATTCGGGTAAGGGGAATAATTTCCCTACTTCAACATCCATTAATACAAGTTTCTGTCGAAAATTCCATAAGTTATCTTATCAGCAAGTGATCCCATACATCAGGGAACACTTATTTTAAATATGGACTTTCCGTTAAGGGAGGTAGTTTTCCTTTGTGAATCTTTATTTTTGTTACTTCAAAGAATACATTATTTCAGATTTCAACCGACAACTGTTTTCCTAGAGATTAAGAGGAAGCTTTTTGCCTATTTGCTCTTCTTCGTTAAGCGTTTGCAATCTAAAGATCAATTTTTTTTTTAGAAATCCGTGACACTAATGTTAATTTATCCAAAAGACGTATGAGTGATTTCTATTATAAATGCAAATATTACGTATACGTGATGGTGTACTTTAATTCTAATTAAACATATCGCAGTAGGGAAACTATATTAGGGTATTTATTATCCCAGCAAAATAAAATGGTTATTCTTTACGAATCCCTTTTTCAAAACATCCAAAGAAGTTAATAGTGCAAATTATTTGATTTGTAAGAAGTCATTTTAAACAACTTCCAAAATGTTGATATTAACCCCTACGTATGAAGTCATAAGAATAAAATTTTTTGTAACAATTGCATTAAAAAGTATATACATTTTTTAATTTTAATTTTAATATTTATTTATCACAATTTATAATAATACACTCACAATATTATTTCGTTAAAAACAACTTAAAATACATATTAAATTAATCTAAAATACAATCAAAAAGAGGACTATTGATTTTCCATTATATTTAACCCATTTTGTTGTTTATTTCGAATCATAATAAACGACAAAAGTAAAAACAATAGAAAGTCATTAAAAATAACAATCAAATTTTTACCGACAAAAAATTAGAAAAAAACTACTTTTGTGGTTTGTTTTTCAAATTGAAAGTTTTTTTTATTTGCATGTAATTACAAAACAGAACACAACATACACAGATGTATATATTTTTATTGGCTTTGTGTGTGTGTGTATTTTTGAATAATTTCTTGTAATTTTTATTGAAATTATTTTGTATATATACAAACTATTTTGGTAAAAAACAAAAAGGAATTATATGAATTTCTATTTTTTGAAGCAGAAAACATAAAATTTTACATTTAACTGAAAATAACAACTCCTACTGAATGTCTGTAAATTTTTATAGTTTGATTTTTAACTCATTCAAATAATTTAAAAATATATTTCTATGAATTTCAATTGATTCTTCATTTAAAAACAGACTTTACGTATTACTTTTTAAATAAACTACAGTCGGTAACGGAAAATATATTGTGAGTGTAGTAATATCTACTTCGTCCTGGTCCCTATTTTTTTTTCTGTAGTCCCTATATTTAACAAATTCCGTAAACTATTGAAAAAATCCATGTGATCACCGAGACAAACTACCTCCTCTCAATGATACACCAATGTTGAAATCATTAATGATTCACCGAAATTTTTACAACTTCGGGTTCAGTAGATGTAGTGTTTAACTACTTCTTCCTCAGCTCTTATTTTGCTGGGTATATTTTGAACTAGAAATAATAACAACTCCTTACCTTTTAGATTATTTTAAAAATAATATTAATAAATAGTAAATAAGGAAACAAAAAAGCATTAATTGCTAAGAAGTTTTCGAAGTCTTTTCATTAAAATATAATCAAAAAATCGCTGGAGTGAAGACAAACTTAAAATCGAAATATCGTTTTAAGATCACCGAACTTTCGAAAACGGGGTACACCACTAAATTCTTAGACCCAAAATTATGTTTACGTATCCCAAGGTTTTCGTGTGTCATTTTGAAGAGCTAACTGTGTAATTACTGTTAATACATAAGATTTCCGAAAATGTAAAAATAAGTAAAAGTTATTCCCTGTGGTTAGTATTTTAATTTCTATCGCTCCCCATTCCATTAAATTTCGTTTCCTATGTCCAGAATTTCAGTTCTAATCATTCCCATTTTCATGTCATTTAATTTTTATTTTATTATTAGTATTTCATTTTATATCAGTCATATTTGTTAATTTTATTCGTTCCCCGCTTCATTATATTTTTTTCTGCTGTCTACTATTATAATTCAATTCGTTCAATTTCAATTGTTTCAGCTTAAGTTTCATTTCGTTGCAATCACAAACGTTTCCAGTTCCATTTTTTCTCCTATCTAGTGATTCGATTCCACTCATTCCCCGTTTTATACTATATCATTCTTGTCTTGGGTTTCAATTATATTCGTGCCTCGTTCTATTTTACATCGTTTCCATTGCCAGGTGCTTCAATTCCACTCATTGTTTTCCTTTTTTTCCACTATCTCTTCCATTATCATGTCTCTAGTCAAAACCATTTTGGGTATTCCGATAAGGGAGAGACTTATCCACAACGATGTTGTGAATTTGAAGCCGTAAAAGGGGAGATGTTCATATCATCGCTCCTCCCAATATAAATTTTCAACACTCCCGTCTAAGCGAACATCTGTGCTGAAGTAAGAACCTCCATTTCAAGTTCCTACCTCCAGCGGTAAAGGCGGTATAGAAGATGTTGGGTAATTCAGTTAATAATGCTATTCTTTTACGAAATTGTCCATTAGATGTTTAATTTTCTCCTATTAACCAGTTTAATGTTCACGTTGTATTTTTATGTTACATTCACCAATTTGTTACACAAAACTCAAACTAAAAAGAGAGAATTAGCTGCATGATACTAATGAATTTTTGCCTTTTACAATGAATTTTCGCTGCAAATGGTCTATTCGTTTTTTTTTGTAATTTTTGTAATTTTATGAATATTTTTATAAAAATCAATTTCATAAAAATTATGAAGCTTTTTTATAAAATTTAAGATATAAGAATTTTTCATTCACTTTGTAAAAAAAATATTATTTTTAGTTTTCAAAAATTAAATAAGCAGTTAACCGGTTAAATTTTGCAATATCAAAAAAAATATTATTTCACCACAAAATAATTTGCTTATAAAGGGTTGAAAACAAAAAATATTGTTAATACAATAGCGTATAATAAACGTCGAAATTTAACTCGTTTAAAAGATTTAGAGCCTCATTATTTTCTACATACATACGTTCACTTCTTTTCTTATTCTATTATTATTATTTTTTTATTATAGTCTGACAATACACACTTGTATATGGTTGAATTCATTTATATCCTGGCAATTCTTAAATTATTTGATTGTATGAATACATTTCTGTGAATAAATGTATGTGAGTTATTATGTTTGTCTATAGTTAAATGCTGGTTATATTTTTACACTCTCACTGTTTTGTTTATGTATTTGAATTGAATATATAAAAAAAGAGACTTACAGTGGGCGAACAATACAACAATGTTAGGTTAGTGTGACCTTGGAAAAAACTGTTTATTTAATTGATGTAGTTTTTTTCTCCTATTTTTTCATTTTATAATAATAAATTTGCTTATATGCCGAAAATAAATTGATATAAAGCAAATGGTTAGAAGTGCTTTAAAATCTTTTATTTTTAAGAAAAATTTATTTCCCATCATTGATAGTATTATGTACTTAACTGTTTGTTGTTTAATTAAAAAATAAAGGAACATATATTTATTTTTCAGAGAAATATTTATTTTAACTTTTTTATACATTTGTTTAAAATGATTTAATTTTATTTACCGCTTTTTTCAGTTACACTTATTTTTTTTTATTTGTTTTAAATTTAAGAAAATTTTACCCACAAACAGAAATTTTGTGGTTTATTTCTTTTTGCCATAGTTATTACAAATTTAAATTTTGTTTGCTGTTTAAAAAAAAAATATCCAAGAAACTTCTAATTTTGTTTTTATTTAAGTTGTTGGCTGATATACAAAATTACTTTAATTCAAAGAACAAGAACTTCAGAAACACACACATACGGTCATTCATACAAAATGTGTCTATGGAATGTGTGTTTATACACTTTGTTGATTAAAAAACAAACAAAAATACAAAAAACCGAAACAATTTAAAATAAATGAATACAGGTGGGTTGAAAAGTTCCTGCGCTCGAAATGAAAGAATACTGTTTTTGTTACGAATTATAGTTTTGTATTCAATATAATCTCCTAGAAGCTCAATACACTTGTTCCAATGATCTTCCAATAATTTTATCCCATCCTTATAATGGTTTTCCGGAAGCTCTACAAAATAACCGTCTACGGCTGCTATGGCCTCTTCATTCGACGAAAAATGCTTTCCACGAAGGAACTGTTTGAGATTTCTGAAGAGATAGTAGTCACTGGGAGTCAAATCTGGTGAATACGGTGGATGTTCAAGCAACTCGTACTTTAATTCTTTGAATTTAGCCATCGTCAAAACACTTTTGAGAGCAGGTGCATTGTCTTGATGAAAATTGATTTTTTCTTCTTTAAACCAGGTCTTTTCTCACGAATTTTTTCATCCAGCTGCAATAATATTCAGAGTTGATTTTTTTACCTTTCTGAAGATAATCAACCAACAAAATTCCTTTTGCATTCAAAAAAACTGATGCCATAACCTTCTTTGCTTATTGTTGTGATTTCACCTGCTTTGGAGCTGAACAACCAGCTTCAGTCCACTGTAAACGTTCTTGTTTCAATTTAGGATCATGGTGGTAGATCCAAGTCTCATCCATAGTTATAAAACGATGCAAGAAGTCGGTTTTATTCGGCTTAAAACGCTCCAGATTATGCTGAGAAATTTGTTTTTGATCCAGTTTTTGTTAAATTGTTAATGTGTGCGGCACTAACTTTCCAAACAGTTTTTTCATACGTAATTCTTCAAGTTAAATATGGAGTACTCGTTCGTCTGAGATGCCTTTGGCATTAGAAATTTCACGCTTAGTCCAACTTGGATCTTCACTAACCATATTATGTACCTGCTCAATGATTTCTGCTGTGGTTGCAGTTTTTGGTTGTCCTTCCCGTGGATCGTCTTTAAGGCTAGACCACGTTTAAATTCACCAGCCCAAAATTCAACGGTGCGTTTTGAAGGTGAGGACTCCTTATACACATCTAATAATTGTTCATAAATTTCTTTTGCTTTTAAACCCTTTAAAACAAAGAATCTAATGACTGCACGATATTCAATTTTTTCCATATTAAAAAAAATTAATGACACGTCAACTTCAAATGGCTTGTAAACAAAAAAAGAATTGACAGAATGAATTGCAACTTTGCATGTATTCTCAGGACAGTTTTACCAACTTGAGAAAAAAAAAGTTTGGAGCTAGCAGTGCCATCTCTTGGTGAGCGCAGGAACTTTTCAACCAACCTGTAATTAGAAATTTTTAACGGATTTGGTAGGTCAAATTTTAACATTTATTTTAACAAATGATTAATTTGTTTTTTACCGATGTTTTTGTTGTTTATAAACCATTTAAAAATAAATAACAAAAACCATTTGATTTAAATGAAAAATAATTAGACGGATTTTTAAATGAAATATCATTTCTTTTAAATGATATTTTCTTTTTTTAACTTACAATTTTAAGTGATTTTCTCTATAATGGGTTTTATGAAAGAAATCTTAATATTCAAACCCCACTGTCATCGCTTTTTTTTATTATTAACTAAACAAATGAAGCGTATTTTTTTTTTGTTTTTTCATTATTGCTCAACATACAACCATCAATTTTTTTTGTTGGCTTAAAATGGCAACCAAATATTGTTCACAACCACACACCAGTGTTTTTTTTTTTTTTGTTCATTATTTTAAATCAAACATACAAACGAGTTTGTACACATGTTGAGACTTGAGAATATCAAACAAAAGCAGGCCAAAAACCGAAAGTATGCTCATATATAAAAAATTTATTTATGTATAATCATACATATGTATGAGTTATAAACGAACGAATATGTTCCCTTAATTTGCTATTCTATTCACAATAAATAAACAAAAAGCTACGTATAAAAGGATACCCAGGTCATAATATACAAAAATTTACCCCTGGGGAGCTTTTAACGATAGCATAATGACGATATGTTTTAAATGCACAAATAACAACAGCAAAAAAAGTAACCGTCTACCATTTTTAGTTTTTTTTTCTTTTGGCATCAGTGCCATAGCCGCGTCGTTTGTTGTCGACAACAACGATGACGACGTCCTTGTTAATGCTATTATTGTTGTTGTTGTTGCTGTTATTATTTGAACAATCGTCCTGTGTTTAATGAGGTAAGCGGAAGTAAATCTTATAGTAAAAAAAAAAAAAATGTTTCCACTCGTGCACACACAGTCTCATATTAAATGGTAAATTACATTCATATCAAGTATTATATATTTC
This sequence comes from Eustalomyia histrio, assembly GCA_949748255.1. Classification (NCBI taxonomy): domain Eukaryota; kingdom Metazoa; phylum Arthropoda; class Insecta; order Diptera; family Anthomyiidae; genus Eustalomyia; species Eustalomyia histrio. The sequence continues at coordinate 53,641,549 of OX456526.1, read as the reverse complement.
AACAAGATATTTTATGTTAAGCGTAATGGCGGTACATTTATACACTTTCCCTTGCTTTCTTTCTTTTTACTGCTGCTGTTTTTTTTATATTACCAAAAAGGTTCCTTGTATATTTTTTCCTTTATTTATTGAATTTTCTATTCAAAAAGGATATTTTTATGTATAAATTTTGTTGCTGTTTTTGAGTAGGTGATCATAAAATGCTTTTTTTATACATTTTATGAAGGAAGTCATAAAAAATATAAAATTTTTTTATTAAAATTTTGTGTAGTTTAAATTTATTGATTTTTCTTATATATCGTAAAATTTTTTAAATTGTGTTTTCTTTTCCCCAAAATTTTTCATTTAATAAACTTTTTCCTTAACTTTTATATATTTTTAAATTTTTAATTGTATCCTTGTTTTTATTATATTAAACTAAAAACTTTGTATTTAATTACCATAATCTACTAATGCCCCTTAAAAATAACTCTAATTATTGTACAATGTATACAAACTTTTTTATATAATAAACTGTAATTATCTAGTATTTAATCAAACATTTTAAGCTAGTTTTTCAGTTCTAATAACAAAAAACTAACAACAATAACACCAAAAAAGCCAAAACAAAAAAGGAAAATGAAATAACACTACAGTCTAGAGGGGGCTGAAATTAATAAAAAAAATATAATAAAAACCGGAAGATTTGTGCTTATTTAGGGTGAATTGTAAAGAACAAAAAATTTAAAATCAGTTCAAATTTGACTTAGGTTACATGTACATCAGAGAACTGCAAAATCAACTTTTTTCTTGATTTAATCATACACAAAAATTCTTGTTCACATTTAATAATTCAACAAAATTCACTGTAGAATAAAATCAACATCATGTTACTGAACGCGTAATTCGGATCAGTTTGAATCATATGTAGATTATGTTTACTGCAAATTTAATCACTCAACAAAAAGTCAGCGTTGAATAAATCAGAAAAAACAACAAACAACGCGTATGAGTGTATTTATAATTAAAACAAAATATAAACACATTTCATAAATGATATTGTTTACATTAGGGTGGGACTTAAATCCGCTTTTTTAGAATTTTTATTAGTAATAAAAATATTCTTCTTTGTGAAATATAAATATTTTTTGGAAAAAAAATTTAGGTCGATATCTCAGGCTTGCCTAATCCGGAAAAATTTAAGTATTGTCTAAATTTTTTTTCATCTATTTTGATTGGAAAATTAGGCAATATTTAACTTTAACCGGATTGGGCTAGCCTGAGATGTCGACCTAAATTAAAAAAAAATTTTTTTCACAAAGAACAATATTTTTGGTATTCCTAATAAAAATTCTAAAAAAACGTATTTTATACCCACCCTAATATACATATAACATTTATGAAATGTGTTCCTACAAAGCCACCCCCTTTTTATAGATAATAAACTATTTTGTTTTAATTATGATTACACTCATACACGTTGTTTGTTGTTTTTTCTGATTTATTCTACATCAAAATAATTATTGTTGGCTCGAATGAACAGAATAAAATCAATGGTTTAACAACGACCGATGATTATAAATCAGTGACAAAACAATTTGCACGTCGTTTGATTGATTTAAAATCATCAACAAATATGTGTGTTGGAGTATATTCAGCGTTTGAACGCAAACACATATTTATTCTTGTGTTGATTGCGTATGAACGTTTTGCAATCAGCAAATGCAAATGCAAATGATGTACATTACATGGAGAAAACAGATTCATCGTGAAAATAAAATTTTTTGGCAACTGAAAATTTTGGTTGCAGCAACCGAATTATTTAGTTGTACCAACCAAATGTTTTCTTGATAAAATTGTATTATTTGTTTCCAAACGAAATTTTGTTGCATTAACCGAATTTCGGTTGCGACCAACAAATATATCATTGGCTTCAATCAAACCATTCGGCTTGCAAAAAATTCCGTTGTTACAATGAATATGTTTTCTTTGTGTGGTTCGAAATGTAGGTTAAATCGGATTTCGATTTTTCGAGCGTAATGTTAACATAATTTTATCCGTAATATTATACCCTACACTAGGTAAAATATAGATAATATTTCGAAAAGTAGTCCGAACTCCGCAAGAACCCTCATTGTTGAAAGCTTATATCCCAAGAACTAGCTCCAACACAAAAGGCTGAGATAACAGATAAGATCACCCAATCCTACGTCCGATATCATCTATAGCTATGCCACACCTACTGCATTATACTAAGCGCACCCATACGAGTCTGCCAGTGACCAGTCACCACGGCAGTCAGTTTCAAAACATCTCCTTACTCCTACTGAGGAAATATTTAGTACGCCTTAGATTGACGACAGATCACGTGAGGCCCGCGGTCCTATAAGAGTCCTGTCCGCGCCGTTGTACCGTCGCCTTCCGCAGGTGATGCCCGGAGATTGTACTCTTAATGAGTAATATCGATGTAGCGACTGATATTGCTGTAAAGACATTTAAGTTACACCATGCCCTTGCTAACTTCACTGCCCTCTCATTATCGTAAAAGTCCCTGTGACTAGGGCCCATACCAGGGACTGAAAACTTAGTCTAAACAGTTCTTCCTTACACTGACCGACAAGGATATAAGATGTAATATAAGAGCTAAGGGATGTATGTGCTGCCTAGGTATCGACGAATATACTTACGGTGCCTCGAGTCAAAATCTCTGACTGAAAGACACTAGCATGATCAGTTAGTGTCAGCCCAGAATAAAAACGTGACATGCAAAGATTGTTGCTATGATAGAAAAGGCACCCAAAATAACGGCGTACGATGGTGGCTGCACAAACTGTCTTTTTTATTTTAGTGTATATTGTTTAGAGTATTCAAAAACCGAAACCGAAAACCGGTCAACCGGTTTCTTTTTTTTTTTAAACCGATTGGTTTCGAATATTTTGTAAATTCGAAGAAAACCGAAAACCGGTCTTTTTTGTTCGGTTGAAGATTTAGATGTAAGTCTGATAGATTGCGATGAAGACCAAACTTTGGATATTTCAAATTCAAACAGTTTAATTTCTGATCTAAATAACACAATAAGCAGTATTCAAAATCCTAAAAAGAGACTATACAAAATAATTCATCATTATATGATAATTCCATATATCTTGATAAATGCGACAAAAGAACTGAAAAGTTGAAAAATTTATATCATTGTCTTTTGAAAGAGTATTTTCCACTTCAAGCTTTATCAAAAGCAAACAAAAAAATCGTCTTAAAACGAAACATTTAAATTGAATATTATTTCTAAACTATTATTTTAGAAGTGAAAAATAGATTTTCTTTTTACATATTTAAAATGTAATAAAAAAAATTGTTTAATGAAAAACGTTTTAAACGTTCAAATTACTAACGTACCTAATTTTACCAATTTACAAACTTTATGACCTCTATTCATTTGATATGAATATAGTTTTATAATATTAACTTTTAAGATATTATATTAAAAAATATTAAAAGCGAAACCGGTTTTTTTAAAATTCGATGTTTCGAAGAAAACCGAAACTGGTTTTTCCAAAGGGCTGGTTTTTTTGAATACTCTAATATTGTACCATAGAGATTCATAACTCTCTAGGGTATCCTTTCCTTATTACAAATTCAAATTATATCTTAATAGCCTAACCGAGCACTAGCAACAAAGGCTTTTGGCTCGTTGTAGCGAAAACACACCAGAGCCTCTGGTGGGAATCGAACCCACGACCCCTTCACTGATAAGCTAGCATGCCAACTAGCTTCTCGTGGCGCTCCATTTTATATTTTTTTTGTTTTTATATTTTAATTTCATAAAAACAATAAAAAGAAATAATTATTTTAATAAAAATTTAGAAGCGAACATACTAATGAACATAAATAATAGTTTATTGTACGTTGTTTATTCGTGAGTATACAAAGAGAAGATATGAGCCTTATTATTTTACTTATCATTTGTATTTGTTTACAAAAAACTTTTCAAATGCGGGAACTCAGTTAATATAATTAGAAATAAAAATCAAGAGAATAAGAAAAAAGTTTTAAAAACAAAGTAGATTCTATTGCACAACTTCAACGCTCGGCGCGTTTTAATTTTCAATTTGTATGGAAAAATACATCACGTTGTTATTCTGAACGACACTTTTACCTGAAGCAGTATTATATGTCGCAATTGGCGGAAAATACTCCAAAGGTCACCCCATAACTCATATTTGAACCGTCGGTATGTTCCCTGATGTCAAATACAGCTGATGGTGGAAAATGGACTTCTAATAGGATACGTCACGTGAATGGTCCATTGAGACGGGAACCGGCTCTCGGCCCGGTATTTTCATATGAAGAGACTTGTCACTTTAATATGTACTTGTCATAGAAGAAGGTAAATTCCATTTTGTGAAATGCCACTGGATTGACACAAAAGAACCTGTCACATGACTAACGCAAAATAATCTGATACAAAACTAACCTAAAACGATGGTCAGAGAATTGACGCAAAAGGCATTAATGGGGATGATTCTAAAAATAGATTTTCGCCCAATTATTTGGTGTACAACTTAAAAATGCGGGATTTTTGCCAAATTTTGGGAGTTTATTTTGAAACATTGGTACAATATAAATTTACTTAAAGTATTGGCCATCATTAGCTATGACCTTTTCCAATTTTTCTGTCAACATATAGATTGCGAGCCAAATGAATTGATCTTTTGCTGAGGTCAATAACAAATCAAACCAATTTCGGGTACCCTGTTCTAAAGTGAATCGTATTTCAGTGAGAGCGTTCTGCATCGATCGAAACAAATGGCAGTCAGACGGCGTAAGGTCTGGACTATAAGGTAGGTGAGGTAAAACTTCAATACCAGTATTTTCTAAATAGTTTTAAACTGGTCTTGCAACATATGGCATGATGGAATATTACGGCTTCATATCTGGTCGCATATTCCGCACGTTTTACACCCAATGATCGCTTAAAACGAATGAATTGTGCTCGGTACAGGTCCTCGGTGTTCATCTGTCCCTATTTCAGAAGCTTATAATATCTGGGACCCTTCTGTGTCCACCAAATACTAAGCATTACCTTGGCGCCATGGATATTCGGCTTTGGCGTTGATTTGGTTGGTTGACCGGCATTCGCATACAATTTTTTGCAGTTCGATTTGCCAGTTTTGCTTCGATACAAAAATGAACTCTTTGTGTTACGCTCAAGCAGCATTTCGAATACACAAAATTGACTTGCTGCTTGCAAACATTTTAAAAAATGGACCTCAGAATAATACCCCAGCAAAAATGAAGCTGTCAAAGAAGCAATAAAAGCATCACTCAAAGGCATCACTTCTTTTCTAATGGTTTCATCGATGAATTTAACATTAGCGTATCATAGGATGGAAGTATTCAAATGTAGCTACAAGCATTACTCATACTTTACTCTAAGGAAGCAATGATAATACAATGATTAGATATTCTGATGCAGGAGTGGAAAATGTTCATATACTTTGTAATATTTAAGCTTTGATAAAAATTTAATTCATGAGAATGCAGAAAAATAAGTTTAATTCTGCATTAGTAAAGGATTTTTAAAACATTTTTGAAAAATTTTTATGAATTTTTAGACAAATTTCAAAATATTTTTGGATAATTTAAAAACTGGTTGTACAATTTTGAAACATTTTTAAAATATTTTTAAACAATTTTAAAAAATTTTTGCACAATTTTAAAACATTTTTGGGTAATTTGAAATAATTTTTACACAATTTTAAAATTATTTTGGTAAATTTTGAATTAAAACTGGAAATGATGTAGTGTTAAATAAAATACATAATGCAAAAATGCACAGATTGCATCGTCATAAATATTTAGGCTCAAAAAGTGCAAATGACAGGCCAGCTAGTTTCAACTAAAGGTAAAAAAATCTGTTTTTCTTGATTTTTCAAAACTTTTATAAAAATTGCAAAACTGCATAAATTTTATCCCTCATGAAATTTTAAACTAAAATATAAAAAATTATTAAATAAAAAAATTAAAAAAGTTCATCAGAACTATTTTCTCAGTTTGAATAAATGCTTTAGATTCTAAAAAACATATACGATATACTATAACTTATGCTTTAGAAGTAATGAAGAGTGATATTTTAAGATATACATCGGGTGTATATCTAGATTACTGTATTTCAAATATGAACACATGAATTTTTTGGGAGTGCCTTAGAATAACACCAAAAAATCATAAAAGAATGTTAACTGAAGTTTAGGAAGCAATTAAAGAAGTTGTAGTCACAGAATGACTACCATTTTTTTTTTTGCTGGGACTACAACAAAAAATATATTTGTACCAATTCACTGGTCAATAGTAATTAATAAATTTTTATATATAAATTAATTTCTGACAGATTAGAAAAATTTACGTTTTCTTGAGCATATTTGTTCCACTTCACTGCCATGTGCTGAATGTCTCCTGTTTTCACCAGTTACGGGGTAAGTTTTATATAGGTCTTTCAGAACAGCGCTGATGCCTGAACTTCAACTGACCCCATTTTATCAAAGGTAGTAACGGTTAAATGACTTGTATGCACTATCAATAAGTTCAGTATTCTAAAAACTCCACACGCTCTTGTACCAGAATGTGTTATAGGTTTTAGAATTTTTCACAAATCCACACATCATAAAAATTATTCAAAATTTTTTTTTAAATTATTCCAAATTTTTCTTAACCGCAAACAAATATTTCATAATACTATCATTTAATATTCGACATATTTTTTTTCTAAATTTCATTCCACTCTAATACAGTCTTATCCAACAACTGAAAACTTTAATGACCTTAAAAAATATCGAGTAGAAAAAAAGTTTTACTATCGTATGCAAATAAGGTACAAGTATAAATTGCATAGACAATGAATACAAATGGAATACGGAAAGAGAATATTTGTTGTTGCTTCTACTTCTTTAAAAACTTTTATCAAACAATCGATTTTCAATTAAATTTTTAACCCAGTTTTTAAAATTTAACATCACACACATAACTTTCAGTTTATAGAAAAACTTTTTCTTTTTATTGCAGTAATTTTAACGTTCCTAGTTTTTCTTTTTTAAAGTAATAAAAGCTTTTTTACCATTTTGGAGGAGTAGCTGTGATGTTGTGTTTCAAAGGAAGTACAATTTTTTTAATTATTTTTTAATAATGTTAAGGTGTTGTTATAAAGAATATAATAAAAAAAATACGAAGTAAAATTGAACTGCATTGAAAAATTGGGAAAATGTACAATGTCATGTTAGGCTGGAGCTACATTCCTCCCCTTATAACGGGTTTAATTCGTGGATAAAAAACAACAAGTTCATTTCAAAATTTTGAATTTTTAGCATAATAAATCCGGGTTTAAGGAGGAAATGTATATGACGAAAAATCTTTATAAGTAAGCCGCGTGGAAACTAAACCGTACGCGTCAATTCCCGTTGCAGAATATTTGGCTATTGTGTAATATTTACAAATTCCCTATAAGTACAAAACTTTGGTTATATATTATTTAACTGAAATTTTCATTAAATTTTCATTCAATGTCACCCATTCCAGGAATATTCTGTTTGATACTCGAGTTTTGATTTTTGGTGTACCTTAAATTCAAAAGTTCAAACTTAAAAGAAAAAAAATTAAATTTATGCTTAGTAATTAATATATTATAATTTATTTATACTTTGGATGATCTCTCAGTGATTGACCAATAAAACTGAAAAATGCAAAATCTAACGTGATTATAAGCAATTTTAGCTACATTAAATTTTGTTTTTAATATGACCTATAATTTATTATGTGTTTCGTGTACCAACGCTGGCAGTTGTTAACTATACAGGAATGTTTATAAATATCCGTTCTCAATTCCAACTATTTTAAAACTGCTATACTAAAAATGATTCTATGGAATCACTTACAACAATGCACTCAAAATATTTTTTAGTTTAAGTTAAGTGAAAATTTAATTTAAAATAAATGAAAAATCACATAAAAACAGCACTCTTGACGTTTCATTTAAATGAAATGTTCATTTATATTTAAATGTTCATTTATATTTAAATGTTAATAAATTTTTGGAACCAATATTCCATTTTCCAATTTCTTGCCACTAAAACCTTTGGTGAATGAATGTCTTTGGCAGCTCGTGTGATTTGATTGAAACGTAAACAACAATACAAAATGTTGCCTCGAACATGTCGAATTTCGTACCAGATAAAGTGTTTTTGCGCGGAGTTCTTTTTCAGTACTTTAACATAGAGAAAAGTGCGAACGATGGTCAGCGAATCATGCTCTATTTGAAAAGTCGTATCGGAGGTGGTTAAATTGAAAATGGTGATTTTGAGCTCGAAGAGAAGGAAGGCCGGGTCAATCAAAAAAGTTTAAAGGCGAAGAGTTGGAATCAGTACTCTACGTGGCGAATGCCAAACGCTTTAGGAGTTGTCCGAATCATTGGGAGTGAATGCACCTTAAAGTAATGGGAATAATTTAAAGCAAGGAAACTGGGTGACATACAAGTTGAAGATGTGCGACGTCAAAAGATGGTTTTTCGCTTGTGAACAACACCACGATCTAAAAAAGAGGGTTTTTGCATTGTGCCTCGCGATGAAAAGTGGATTCATTGAAACCCCCAGTATGTACAAAAAAATCATAGGTTTTACCCTTCGCAAAGCCGATTATTCGTGGCTTGAAGTATATGGGTAATGACATGAAGCGGAGTAATCTTCTACGATCAGATCAAACCAAATGAAAATATCACGGGGGAACGCCATCAGGCTCAACTCATGCGTTTAAGTCGCACAGAAGTCCTACCCCACTCACTGTATTATACAAATATCGTTCCTTCCGACTACTACTTGTTTTGGTCGATGACACATGACCTGTCCAATAAGAATTTTACATTATACGAATAATTCAAAAAATGGGTCGATGATTGGATTGCCTCAAAAGGCAAGTGGCTATTCACAGCTGCTATCCGAAAATTGCCAGAAAGGTGGAAGAAAGTTGTGGCCAACCATGGACGATACACTTAAGAGTATATTTGTAACAATTATTGCCCAATAAATCCCTCAATTTAAAAAAAACGCCCATTATTAATTCAGGGTCACCACAACTTAATTAACTGATCTTTATTATTTAATTTATTTTAACTGTTAACCACAAAATTGGTACAAATAAATGATATCTCCTTTATCTATTATTTTTAACTGTTAATAAATTAAATACAAAATTCACAAAAATAAATGTTATTTCGCTTATTTCTTTTCTTAATGTCATAAAAATTAACTACAAATTCAGTAATAGTAAACAGTTTTTCATTTATTTATTGTTAACAAAACATTAAACTGTAACAGAAAATCCATATTTGGTTTTAACTTTTTTTTTTTTTTTAAATCAATATTAAAATGTTGGGTACCAAACATCAATATCAATCTCAATATAACCTCAGAAGTACCAAATCTTAAAATAAAATATCAAATTCATTTGAGGAGGTACATAAGTATTGCAGTACTTCTGATTATTATAATTATGATATTTTAAAAAAGTACTATACACTTAAAATAGTTTAAAAGTTAAAATAACTGAAAATATCATTTAAAAGAAATAATATTTCATTTAAAACCCGGGCTACTTAATTTTCATTTAAATTAAATGCCTTTTGTTATTTATTTTTAAATGTTGATTAATCAACTGACACATCCGTAAGAAATAAATAATATAGTTAGTTGAAATAAATGTCAAAAGTTTACCTATCAATCCTTAAAAAATAAATGCTTTTTTTCATTTATTTAAAATTGTTTCCCTTTTTGTATTTTTTTTTAATATACTCGTACAATACAAAATGAATGTATGCATAGCTATAGACACTTTTTGTGTGAATTTGTTTGTGTATGTATGCATGTTTATGAAGTTATTTTAATTTGTATTGAAAAATTTTGTATATGTACAACCAATTTAAATAAAATTTAAACAAATTGAAATTTTTTGAATATTTTTTTTTTGAAACAGACAGCAAACAAAATTTAAATTTGTAATAATTGTTACGGACACAAATAAACCACAAGTTTCCGTTTTGTGGGTAAATTTTTATTAAATTTCAAATAAATGAAAAAAATACATGGAACTGAAAAAAATGGTAAAATGATAGTAAATTATTTCGAATAAATGTATAAAAAAGTTAATATAGATATTTCTTGAAAAATAAATGTATGTTCCGTTACTTTTAAATGGAACGGAAAACTTTTTTATTAAGCTACATAATATTAAACTACATAATATTTTGAGTGTAACAAATTTTCAAAAATATAAAATTAAAAACTATACAGGCAATTCAGGAAAAATACTTCAAGCTGTCACACATTTTTAATTGCAGCTTTAAAGCAGCTCCAGTGTAGAATGGGTTAAAAAAATTGATAAAAAATGGAAAGCATTTATGAATATTTCCAAATAAGTGAAAGGAGTACCATAGTACTATTAAGGCTCTACTAATACCACACAAGCTGATATAGTTCCAAATTTGCCATTCCAATGTAATCTAAAAAAAATCGACGTAAAAACATAATTACATTTGAGGTGAAAAATTTTTTGAATATAAAAATTTTTATTTTGGCTAAAATAATTTGAGGTGAAGAACAATTTTTGTGGTGAAAAATATGACTTAAAATACTATTCACCAGACGCTACTAAGGTGGATCCCAAACAAATTTTAAGTTTTTAATCGCTTAAGGGATTTTGGTCTACATTCAAGTGTTAAAGCCTGACCAAATTATTTCTCTTACAAAAACATTTGTTTTTGCATGTTGCATGACTTCGTTTCTTCCTCACATACTCAATATATGAAGGATTCCAAAGACAACGTTGGTAATCATTATATTTTAACACGAATTTCTATCATTTTAGTTGATGGCTTAGATTTTAATAAAAATTGTAATTTTTTTAAAAAACTAATAAAGCAGTTTATATCCCGTATTTTTTTTATGAAATATATAAATCCAAATTAGGCTCATTTAGAAAAATTAGCCATTTTTTCTATACTTATCTAAAAAGACATACAAAATAGCTTTATATATACCGACTAGAAAGATTATACAAAAATTGTAATGATCGCACTACGCCCTCAAAATAGATTACTTTTTTAAAGATATATATGCTAATTAAAAAAAAAACAATTTTAAATAGCGACTAAACGCAAACGACAACGAATTTTTAAAAAAAGAAAAGCACTGAAATTTCAAAAGAATTAGGAGAATATACATTTCTAGACTTATATGGATCGGATGAAGTTTTGCCGAAAATATCGTTATTTCGGGAACTAAGCTTCCTGGAATTACCAAAAAAAAAAGACAAAAATAAAATATTAACAGCGGTATTCATAAAAAAATCTTAATTCAAGTTTCAAATACATATTAGTTAAAAAACATTTTTAGCCTAAAAAAGGTTTTTTAAAAATTTGTATTCATAATCAGTATTTTAACTAATAAACGATTTAATGTTTTTTTTAACTTGAGGAGGCAACACTGTGTTTTTTTATTTTTCACATTAATCGTAATGATGCAAATCAATGATAACTAAACCATACGGTACTCGTTTCTATGTATTTTTTTTTTGTCGTTTTTTAGAAATATATTGTTTTTATAAAATAAAAAATTTATGAAAACTTGTTTATTGATTAAAAAAAAAGAAAAAAGAGTCAACACAAAATGCCCAGTTAAAGTGCTACATAGATAATGATTTTATTGTAGATAAAAAAGTATTCAAATAACAGGTTTTATTTTCTTTGTTTTGATTAAACAACACATCACTAGTTTACTTTCAATAAATAATATCAAAAAATATTATTATTATATCTGCTTAAATTCAGGTCGCTCCTCTTGTTGTAAATTTTCGTCTGACGATTTTTTTAAATTTTGGCAATAGTTTCTATTATAAACAAAATACAATTACAAATATCACATTTTTCAAAAAAAAAAAAAATGTTTCTTACCAATTCTTTTGATCAAAAATGTTTAAATGAAAATAAACACAAAGCAAAAATGTCATTATAAAATAGGTTTAAAATAGGGTCGAACCAATTTTAAAATTCGTTTATTTACACAAGGTTTAAAAAAGGCATTTTAAGCTAAAATTCGTTTATGAATACAATTTTAGCAAATTTTGCTTAAAATTGATTTAAAATGCTGTTTAAAATTGTTATGAATACCGCTGTAAATCTTAAATCTTAGGTCATCAATGCGTATACTTATTATAATAATTACTATCCGATATTGCTTATACGCACTGATGTGCTATCCCATATAAGATTCATGCGGATCGTAAGAAGTGTGGTAGAAAATTTAGTTCTTTTATAAATCACCTCCTTGATGGCATCACCCAAATAATTAAAATATTTTACCCTAACATAAGGACATCAGTGCGTATACTTATTGTGGCAAATACGATATTATTTATACGCACTGATGTCCTAGCAAGTTATATGGATTTTTCTATAAAATATTTGCGATGTATTACAATATTAATCGAATATTTTCTCTTAACTAAACCGACTAACATTCTGAAAATTTCTGAATTCAAAGCCAAACAACTAAATTGTTTTCTTATAAATAAAAAATTGCCAATATTTAGATAAATTGAGTAATATTTTGGAGAGTTTATAAAAAATTAATATATAAAAATTTAATTTATAAAGAATGAATTTAAAACTATTTATTCTAGATTTTTCTTTTACCGATTATTTTAACTTAGAAATAATAATCATCCATCTCTGATATGCACAAGCTTTGTATGTTAACACACAATGTACTAAAACGTTAAACTCTTCACACCTTTTTTCCCATTAACCCATATCTGTGCGATAAAAAATAATATTATCGTGACTATTAAATCTTCTAACTTGTGGCATAATACACTCACAATAATTTTAGGTTAAAAGTAACTTTAAATAAAATAATTTTAACAATAGAAAATTCTTTTCAAAACCGGGATGAAAAAAAATAGTACAAAAAAATTGTAAAGACATACAATTAAATTAAAAACTTTTCTTATTTAATGTCGGTAATTAAGAAAAAAATAGTATATAAACGACAAGGTATGTTAAGTAACTGACAAATGTTGAAACCGACTATTATTTTTTTGCTGTAACGCTAAATATACAGGGTTCATCAACTTTTATGTTGGCATCTGAATATTGAATAACATAAAAACCAACCGATTGCCATATCTATGATATCCTTATTTTTAATTAAATAGCTGCCTCTATAGGCCCGGCAACTGTGCCGGGCGGTATACTAATAACGTTTCGCCACAAATGTTTTGCCTTGCGTTCATCAATGGTTTAAGGATTATTGACAAATACTTTGCTTTTCAAGTAACCCCGCAAAAGACCGGAGTGATCAGATCTGGAGATCTGTCGCCTTTCTTAACATTACACTTCCAGGGAACTTTATATATTTTTGGGATTATGAACTATACTTTAATATAGTAATCATATTATGGTAATGAAATAACCATAATGTTTCAATAATATGATCCCTCCAGTTACACTCTAAAAAATGTTCGTAAGTTTACAACTATAAAATGGGTAAAGTTTTATGTAATATTACGACACATCCGTAAGAAATAAATAATATAGTTAGTTGAAATAAATGTCAAAAGTTTACCTATCAATCCTTAAAAAATAAATGCTTTTTTTCATTTATTTAAAATTGTTTCCCTTTTTGTATTTTTTTTTAATATACTCGTACAATACAAAATGAATGTATGCATAGCTATAGACACTTTTTGTGTGAATTTGTTTGTGTATGTATGCATGTTTATGAAGTTATTTTAATTTGTATTGAAAAATTTTGTATATGTACAACCAATTTAAATAAAATTTAAACAAATTGAAATTTTTTGAATATTTTTTTTTTGAAACAGACAGCAAACAAAATTTAAATTTGTAATAATTGTTACGGACACAAATAAACCACAAGTTTCCGTTTTGTGGGTAAATTTTTATTAAATTTCAAATAAATGAAAAAAATACATGGAACTGAAAAAAATGGTAAAATGATAGTAAATTATTTCGAATAAATGTATAAAAAAGTTAATATAGATATTTCTTGAAAAATAAATGTATGTTCCGTTACTTTTAAATGGAACGGAAAACTTTTTTATTAAGCTACATAATATTAAACTACATAATATTTTGAGTGTAACAAATTTTCAAAAATATAAAATTAAAAACTATACAGGCAATTCAGGAAAAATACTTCAAGCTGTCACACATTTTTAATTGCAGCTTTAAAGCAGCTCCAGTGTAGAATGGGTTAAAAAAATTGATAAAAAATGGAAAGCATTTATGAATATTTCCAAATAAGTGAAAGGAGTACCATAGTACTATTAAGGCTCTACTAATACCACACAAGCTGATATAGTTCCAAATTTGCCATTCCAATGTAATCTAAAAAAAATCGACGTAAAAACATAATTACATTTGAGGTGAAAAATTTTTTGAATATAAAAATTTTTATTTTGGCTAAAATAATTTGAGGTGAAGAACAATTTTTGTGGTGAAAAATATGACTTAAAATACTATTCACCAGACGCTACTAAGGTGGATCCCAAACAAATTTTAAGTTTTTAATCGCTTAAGGGATTTTGGTCTACATTCAAGTGTTAAAGCCTGACCAAATTATTTCTCTTACAAAAACATTTGTTTTTGCATGTTGCATGACTTCGTTTCTTCCTCACATACTCAATATATGAAGGATTCCAAAGACAACGTTGGTAATCATTATATTTTAACACGAATTTCTATCATTTTAGTTGATGGCTTAGATTTTAATAAAAATTGTAATTTTTTTAAAAAACTAATAAAGCAGTTTATATCCCGTATTTTTTTTATGAAATATATAAATCCAAATTAGGCTCATTTAGAAAAATTAGCCATTTTTTCTATACTTATCTAAAAAGACATACAAAATAGCTTTATATATACCGACTAGAAAGATTATACAAAAATTGTAATGATCGCACTACGCCCTCAAAATAGATTACTTTTTTAAAGATATATATGCTAATTAAAAAAAAAACAATTTTAAATAGCGACTAAACGCAAACGACAACGAATTTTTAAAAAAAGAAAAGCACTGAAATTTCAAAAGAATTAGGAGAATATACATTTCTAGACTTATATGGATCGGATGAAGTTTTGCCGAAAATATCGTTATTTCGGGAACTAAGCTTCCTGGAATTACCAAAAAAAAAAGACAAAAATAAAATATTAACAGCGGTATTCATAAAAAAATCTTAATTCAAGTTTCAAATACATATTAGTTAAAAAACATTTTTAGCCTAAAAAAGGTTTTTTAAAAATTTGTATTCATAATCAGTATTTTAACTAATAAACGATTTAATGTTTTTTTTAACTTGAGGAGGCAACACTGTGTTTTTTTATTTTTCACATTAATCGTAATGATGCAAATCAATGATAACTAAACCATACGGTACTCGTTTCTATGTATTTTTTTTTTGTCGTTTTTTAGAAATATATTGTTTTTATAAAATAAAAAATTTATGAAAACTTGTTTATTGATTAAAAAAAAAGAAAAAAGAGTCAACACAAAATGCCCAGTTAAAGTGCTACATAGATAATGATTTTATTGTAGATAAAAAAGTATTCAAATAACAGGTTTTATTTTCTTTGTTTTGATTAAACAACACATCACTAGTTTACTTTCAATAAATAATATCAAAAAATATTATTATTATATCTGCTTAAATTCAGGTCGCTCCTCTTGTTGTAAATTTTCGTCTGACGATTTTTTTAAATTTTGGCAATAGTTTCTATTATAAACAAAATACAATTACAAATATCACATTTTTCAAAAAAAAAAAAAATGTTTCTTACCAATTCTTTTGATCAAAAATGTTTAAATGAAAATAAACACAAAGCAAAAATGTCATTATAAAATAGGTTTAAAATAGGGTCGAACCAATTTTAAAATTCGTTTATTTACACAAGGTTTAAAAAAGGCATTTTAAGCTAAAATTCGTTTATGAATACAATTTTAGCAAATTTTGCTTAAAATTGATTTAAAATGCTGTTTAAAATTGTTATGAATACCGCTGTAAATCTTAAATCTTAGGTCATCAATGCGTATACTTATTATAATAATTACTATCCGATATTGCTTATACGCACTGATGTGCTATCCCATATAAGATTCATGCGGATCGTAAGAAGTGTGGTAGAAAATTTAGTTCTTTTATAAATCACCTCCTTGATGGCATCACCCAAATAATTAAAATATTTTACCCTAACATAAGGACATCAGTGCGTATACTTATTGTGGCAAATACGATATTATTTATACGCACTGATGTCCTAGCAAGTTATATGGATTTTTCTATAAAATATTTGCGATGTATTACAATATTAATCGAATATTTTCTCTTAACTAAACCGACTAACATTCTGAAAATTTCTGAATTCAAAGCCAAACAACTAAATTGTTTTCTTATAAATAAAAAATTGCCAATATTTAGATAAATTGAGTAATATTTTGGAGAGTTTATAAAAAATTAATATATAAAAATTTAATTTATAAAGAATGAATTTAAAACTATTTATTCTAGATTTTTCTTTTACCGATTATTTTAACTTAGAAATAATAATCATCCATCTCTGATATGCACAAGCTTTGTATGTTAACACACAATGTACTAAAACGTTAAACTCTTCACACCTTTTTTCCCATTAACCCATATCTGTGCGATAAAAAATAATATTATCGTGACTATTAAATCTTCTAACTTGTGGCATAATACACTCACAATAATTTTAGGTTAAAAGTAACTTTAAATAAAATAATTTTAACAATAGAAAATTCTTTTCAAAACCGGGATGAAAAAAAATAGTACAAAAAAATTGTAAAGACATACAATTAAATTAAAAACTTTTCTTATTTAATGTCGGTAATTAAGAAAAAAATAGTATATAAACGACAAGGTATGTTAAGTAACTGACAAATGTTGAAACCGACTATTATTTTTTTGCTGTAACGCTAAATATACAGGGTTCATCAACTTTTATGTTGGCATCTGAATATTGAATAACATAAAAACCAACCGATTGCCATATCTATGATATCCTTATTTTTAATTAAATAGCTGCCTCTATAGGCCCGGCAACTGTGCCGGGCGGTATACTAATAACGTTTCGCCACAAATGTTTTGCCTTGCGTTCATCAATGGTTTAAGGATTATTGACAAATACTTTGCTTTTCAAGTAACCCCGCAAAAGACCGGAGTGATCAGATCTGGAGATCTGTCGCCTTTCTTAACATTACACTTCCAGGGAACTTTATATATTTTTGGGATTATGAACTATACTTTAATATAGTAATCATATTATGGTAATGAAATAACCATAATGTTTCAATAATATGATCCCTCCAGTTACACTCTAAAAAATGTTCGTAAGTTTACAACTATAAAATGGGTAAAGTTTTATGTAATATTACGATAATTCGGTAAATATAAACACCAAATGCGTAAATCTTTTTTGCTAACACTTTCATATACAAAAATATACACACGAAGTATTTTTAGACACTATGTGTTTACAATTAAACACGTTATGCCTAAAATTCGTTTTATTTTATTGAATAAAAATTGTACGCACAAAGTTTGTAAATATACAAACTTACAATTTTAAAAAAATTATGAAATATTGAATTGAAAAAACTAAAACATTTTCAAAATTTAAAAAGAAAACTAAATTAGTTTTTTAAATTGATCAATTATTTGGAATTACTAAAAAAAAAATTATTGTTTTTATTCTTTTTGTGAGTTTCTAAACAATAAATTTATTGTTTTCATTAAATAATTCAGTTTAATTTCTTCGACCTTTTTAATATTAGTTCTTGGCTGTTTAATTTTCAGGAAAATCGTGTTACTTTACGCACAAATTTGGTAAATTTACTCTTCAATTTTAAAATTTTATTTAAATTTTAGGTACTTTTAATGTAACTTTACTTATTTTGTGTTCATAAATTTACGCATAATGTGTGTACTTTTTTTCATTTACAGACACAGAGTAAATTTACCCAACTTATAGTAGGAGTTCAGTTTCCTACTATAAGTTGGGTAAATATCAGCAGGAATTAATTAGAGTATATATTATGATTCGAAACTTGGAAAAAGTTCTTTAAATTTAAGAATATTTTTTTATGAAATGTTTTTCCGAAAGAAAAAGATTGATATTATGGATTATTTCAAGAAAATTTCTTTGAAAAAGTATATAGACTTTTTAAAAAGAAATTATTAAAAACAAATTTATTCTAAGGACTTTTCTTACTAAAAGTCATAGATTCTCCTTTGTGATTTAGAATTTATATTTTAGAAAAAGTCCTTAGAATCTAAAACAATATCAAATAGGAAAAGAATTTATAATAAATATATATAAAATCAAAGAAAGTCCTTAGAATCTAAGTTTTTTTTAGAATATATGAATTTTTTATCTAAGGAACAGTTTTGCAGCATATGAGAATTTTACTTTAAAATATGAGAATTTTACTTCCAAAAATCTAGTACAAATCATAAGCCAAAATCTTCCGCTATCGTTTCTCATTGATATTTTGATCTTCTCTGAAGAAAAATAAACCAATGCCCGCTTTGACGCAAAAGCCAACCTAAAGAATTATTTCTTGGTCAAGCAATGGTATTTTTAGGATCTCATTTGGATTTTCCGTTCCCCAAATGCAACAATTTTGCTTGTTAACATCACCACATAGTCTTAAATGTGCCCGTCGGTATTAAATTTTTTTTCCAAATATCAGGTTCAGTGGCTGGTCGGTGCCAGCAAAATTCTTAGAAACAAATGAAAATCGTTCTTTAACATGCACCGCAAAGTGGTTCTACTGTCGCCAATTTGCTGAGCGCGGTAAAGATACGATTCATTTGGGTTCTCAGCAATATGCACCGCTTCAACTAGTTCTTTGAAATGTCTTGGGAGTTGATGAGCGACCTGTAAGCGATCTTCCACTACCCGTGCTCAATAAAATTCGACACTAAGCAACGAATAGTGTTGTCAGACCTGAAAGAAATCAGTTGACAGTGTCATAGGTATTAAATGTAACGACAAACGATGGCACAATATGTATAATTTTTGTTTTAACAGGAAATTCGGTGTAAAAATAATAACGCCCCTTTTATTGTAATTTTTTATTAATGACTGATAGGAAAAGTTATAGGGCAACTCTACAGATTTTAATAATTAAATTTTAATAATCCACAATCTGGCAAACTTAAAAAAAGCAGTTGTAAAATAAGTAACCAAGAACACTACCGCCCACATAAGGGTTAAGGCAAACAAAGCACAGTAAAATATATGTTTTTTAGGTACGAAAAATATTATTTTTACGTAAAAAAATTATAGCATATAAAATAGAGCAAGCAAACTTATGTTTATACAAGGTGGCGCAAAAGTAATCCTCCTATCAGAAAATGCTATAAATTTTGCGATTGGCCCCTAATGTCAGTTCTGTTTTGACATTTGTGTAGTAAACACATGCGAAATACACGTTAATAAACAATGTTACGCTACAATGCTCCAGAACGCGGAATATTGGTGACTATTTATTTGAGCAATAATGAAGATGATTTTTCATCAAAAATAATCATGAGTGATGAGGCCCATTTCCATCTTAGCGGTTACGTAAATAAGCAAAATTTACGCTTCTGGGGCACTGAAAATCCGAGTGTAATCCACGAAGAGCCATTACACCCGCTCAAAGTCACTGTATGGTGTGCTGTTTTCGCTGCAGGAGTCATCGGACCTTTTTTCTTCGAAGACGTCGCGGGCCAAACGGTTACTGTGAATGATGAGCGCTACAGAGCAATGATCAACGAGTTCTTTTTGCCGCAACTTGATAAATTGGGATTGGAAAACATGTGGTTCCAACAGGAGGGTGCAACGCCACACACTGCACGTGCCACAACCGATATGCTGAAGGATGCATTTCCAGGGCGCCTAATCTCCCGTTTTGGCGATTTGCACTGGCCAGCAAGATCGCCTGATTTGACCCCTCCAGACTTCTTTTTGTGGGGCTTTTTGAAGTCGCGGGTTTATGTCAACAAGCCTCAGACTCTTGCAGCTCTTAAAGACTATATCCGTCAAGAATGTGAGGACCTATCGCCGGAAGTTTTAGCCAAAGTGATGGAAAATGCCATAAAAAGGGCTCAAATGACAATCAACTGTGGCGGCGGCCATTTACATGACATCGTATTCTCGACTTGATGTAAAAAAAATTAAAAGACCAAATAAAAATAATCCACAAAATTTTTAATTTTTTTTTTTTTAATTACAGCCAAAAACATCGGAAGGTTATTTTTGCGCCACCCTGTATATATGGTTATAAAAAATTAAATAAATTGTACTTTATAAAAAAAAACAGCATATACATTTTTAACCATTTCTATTAGGTCTGCCATATAATTTTCTAACACGAACACCAACAAAATAAAAATATGTAGTATAATAACTTTTAATAATGCATGTTTAAATATATATAAAACAAATTTTAAATTTAAAATAAACAATTTTATTTGTATTTAAAAAAAATGAATTTTATAAAATATAATAACAAAAGGAACTACTCTAGACATTTTGTCTCGTCTTGTTTATTCTTTTTTTTTCGTAAAGATATTTTTTTTTTATCTAATAAACTTTTGAATATTTTTACTATTATTGACTTGTTTACCATCAGCAATGTAATAAATGTTCAAATTGAATATAAGTAATATATTAAAACATATTTTGTCGTTATTTTCTATTTTCTTCTTTTCTTCTGGTTGATTATATTAAACCAAATAAACAACAAATGTTACCCCATGTTGGAAATAAAAAAATAAATATAAAACTAAAATATATTGCAAAATAAACCAACAACAAGTTATAAAAAATCAACCCACTTTATTACAATCATTCATGAAGTAAAAAATTTCTGGGAAATTCAATAACAGCATAACAAAGAACCAAAACCAAAAATCAAACGGTTAGGACTGGCAAAAAAAAAAAAATAACGTCCATAAAATATTATTATTACAAAAAGGTATAAAAGAAAAAAATTCAAAATCATCAACTACTACATCAGATTAAAAAGAAACGGAGTAGACGAAGATATATTAAGGAAATAGTTAAATTTATTCCAATAAACAATACTGAGTAATAAAATAGCACTAACATTAAGTCGTGCTGAATGCCCTTACTTGATTTCCTGCTTAAATTAAGTCTTTACATTTTCTTTAGAGTTTTTCAACGTTTTAGCAACTAAACAGCAAACGAATTAAAAAGAAAGATGTTGATTTATATTGGACATTGCTACTTCGACTTCATCTGAACTAAATTGTCACAAAATAATGATATTCTAGTGGTGTGACAGTTACATTTACGCACAATGATACATTTATTCACGAACTGAATTAAATGAATTTTGTTATTAGTAGACAGATATTCAACGTATAAATTTGGATTTAAATTCAAAAATTGTATTTTAAGTGGTATCTTTTTAATTTAATATTTTGTTATAAAAAGCACATTAAAGGAGTTGACACGTATCGTAACGACTCTGATTCCAGCACAACAAAACACATTTTGATGAATATTTTTGAGAGAACTATTGTGGTGAATTCCACGTGTGACTTACACGACACGAGGCAAAACTTTTGTCATTTTTGATAAAATTTCTGGTACAATCATAATTTTTTTAATTTTTTCGTTTTAAGAAATAACATCTACACGAACATACGTATTAATTCATGCACTTTGATTTTTGATTTGCGATTACATATTTTTAATTTTAATATAATTAATTAGTTGTGACTTACACGACATCAAATCCATTGATTTCAGGGTAATCAAAGATAGTTTAAAAATTCTGTTAATTGTGTAGCCCGACAAAAAATAGTTTTTTTCGCGTGACTTACACGACATACAAATTGTGACTTACACGACACTAAATAATATGAAGAGTTAAAGTTAAAGCTATGAAGTTAAGATTATACAGTTTTTGATTAATTTAATTTTTGGAATTACAAATAAATTTATTTTAGTGCTTCAACTCTTATTTGAAGATGTGCAGTTACATTAAAATGAGTTATCCTCGTCATCTTCAATATTCTTTCCAGTTATAAAAGAAAATGTTTTCCGGCTAAATGTTGCTAAATCTGAAGTTTTTGAATATTGTAATTTGTACAGTCCTACAGTTTTAAAATAATGCCACTTTCTCGAGTTTGGGATAGGTAAAACTTTTCTTCCATTAGGGCTCCATTTCTCATCAAGTTTTGCAATCTCATTTTCTATAACCTTGAAACCTTTAAAAATTATATTGATATTTGGACATACTTGACGGGCCACTTCAGTAAACTCTTCTGCTGTGTTCGGAATAAACTGCCTTGCTCTTACAGCTTCCCGAACTCGACGTTTCACTGTCCCCCCTATTCCATCAATAGGGCCTTTTCCATGCGCAGTTGCATAAAAATGCCATGTTATTGGGATGTGATGTAGAGTTATCAACGACAAAGAAAACTTTTGTTTAAAATATTTTGCGGTACCATCAGATTGATAATGTATCTCTGCAATAGGTTTATCTGGATTCTTTGCCGCAAATTCTTTTAAAATTGCTGAATTGAATTCTCGCTGATTACGACATAAGGTTGCGAAACAACTTGGTCTTCTACTCTGTAGTATAGCATAGATGTGTATAGTGTGAATGAACTGTTGGACCAATATGCAGATTGAATTTCATCTTGATACACATTAGCATAGTTCTCGCTAAAATCAATTTGCATAAGAAGAGTTTTAGTTGGTAAACCATCTTTTAAATTCTTGAAATGATTAGCCTGGCTCCTTTTTATATAAACATGTTCCAAAAAATATGTCAATTTTGTTTTCAACAATGCCAATACCTCTTTTACTGGTTTTATGAACCTTTCAAGTTTAACATGATTCAGTTCATTTTTTTACCCACTGCTTATAGATGACATCCAGCTCTTTATTTTCTTCTATAATAAACTCATATAGAGGATCATACTTCACCAAGTTTTCACACAAGTTACAGGTTTGCATCATGCATTCGAAACTATTATCATCACATACAAGTTTTCTAACAAAATCAGATGTAGAATTCGGTATACCATTTACTGATTCCAAAATCAATTTAATGTTTTCGTGATATATACACAAACACATGTTTACAGGAGTATCAGCACGCAAAAGTATATTAACAGGTCTTAAGCTACAAAATCTCCTCTCAATCTTTATGTCTTGGTATTTTCAACGCTCTTTGTAATTTACATTAGGTTAAAATGTGACTTACACGACAAAAGAAAAATAGCCGCAGTTGGTCTAAAACAAAACAAAAATTTTAACTCTATTTTTTATTTGCAACAACTCAATAAGTAGTGAGAAAATAAATAATGACAAATATTTTTTTACATTTGGTTTGTTTACAAAACGAAAATACTTATAAAAATTGTGACTTACACGACAGGTATTTATGGATTTTTAAATGCAATTTTTTTCACAAGCTTATTTTATAAATCTTTAAATTAAGAGTTTTTATAGTTACACAAACTTTATATGTTATGAAAGTTTAAGATTCATAGGAGGCAAACACCCACTTACCATTTTTTTTTATGTAAACAAGAATGCATCATCACGAAATTAATGTAGCTTGTTCGCTAATTTGTTAAAATACCGTTATAAACTTTAGAAAACTTAATTTTTTTTTAATTTTTTTTTTCAAAAATAAGGAATTCATGATATGAACTTTCAAAAATTGTATCTAGATAATAAAAAATAATAATATGAAAATTTAACTTTGTTGTGTACTTTTGTATGGAATTCACCTTGTAAAAAGTTCTTAATACAAAGACCCAAATAAGAGTAGATTTTTTCAACATTTGGCTAAATTAAAAGCAAATCCTACTTCTGTTACACTTAAATTAGATAAAAAAGGATTTTTAGTTTTCCATTGCGGGTGCAAAAGAAAAACTAACATTATACCAATTACCATTTTAAAATAATAGAACAGTCAAAAGCCAAAACACCCATTTAGTACAATATTAAAAATTTGTAGCGGTGGTTTAAAATTATTTAATGATTTTGTTTCATTCTGTACATTTTAATATGAATTTCACAAAAACAAATTTAAATTACTATTCAATAACTTTTGGTTAAATTTTTTTTGTAATCTGTATGTCAAAATGCATTGTTTAATGCTATTTCTTAAAGAATCCGCAAAACGTATTTTACGGGACACACTAATAAACAAACAAAGGAAAAATTTTCACTTAGAATATATAGTAATAATACGTTTTTAATAAGTCGAGAGCATTAATGTGGTTGATAGAGGGTATTGCATTAAAAAATAAATCTTATGGTTGGCAGAGGAATAACATATATTAAAAAGTACTAAAATTTAATTTTCCTTTACGAATTTTTTGTTAGAGGTGTCATCTATGAAGCATTTTCCATCAAAAAATGATTTTTAAAAAATTGGTTCATAGAGAGTATTGAATATATGTATAGCTTGACTCATATAAGAAAAGAGTAAAAAATGCTCTGAACCTGTCTTATTGAAAGCCAAATAGTGTTTGGCTTTGAAATTTAAGGGATTAAAATGGTTTTGTATTAATTTTTGTCTATAAGTAAGGCAACAATTTAAAAAATCTGGGAGAAATTTTTATTGCACTGATGTTAGTTATATTTAAAAGAAAATCAGAAATGTGGTCCATATGGTCACTAGGTCTAAATATGAAATAATACTTTTGTTATGCGGTTTAAGTGTTTTTTTTTTAATATAATTTACCATATATGATACGGATAACTATAACTGTTTGGTGACCCTTACATGGTTAGTCTAAAGATATACTGTTTCTAACCACATTAATAGGTTTTATGCCTGGGTCGATAGTGGTATATCTGAGTCGATCGGTACTATATAATGTTCAATAAATTTTGTTATTACAAGCATCGGTATAAACTTTTATCCTGCTGACATAGTGGTGCAAAGTACGAGTATAACGATTGCTCACTAGTTTATTTTTGCTTAATTTTTTTAAAACGATATTTTGAGATCGCTCTCTTTTTACCAAACCATATCAGTGCTGTCTATTAAACTCTATACTATTTTGACTGATACAACTGTTAGCTAAAATGCAGCCAATATTGTTGCTAGCTCAACAAAAAGTAACATCAATCCATTTAGTCAAATAACGATAAATATCAACCGTTAGATGAGATGTCCTAGACCGGGTACTTAAAAGTGAATAAAACAGTAGAAAACGTATTACAGATAAAAATTTTTTAATTAGGATTATCCTTAATGTAGCTGTATAATGGTGGATTTTTTAAAGCAACATTTAATTATTGACATATTTTGACCCCTTTTAAACTGCCGCATCTAATTTAAGCCCAGATAATTTTAGATAGAAGTGCAATATATCAACATACTTAATAGCATGCGATCGTTTAAAGTCTGGGTTAAACAAATAATACAATAAATTTTTAAAATTTCTGTTTCAGAATTGCCTAATGATGATTTAAAAAAAGATTTTTGACGTCCAGCTCTATTTTGAAAAATTATTTTCACTCAAAAGAGTTTATCAGTTACGAAATGAAACTGTCACAAGACATGTCACTTGACTGGTCCATTGGAAAAGGGACGGGTTCTCGGGTTTTGTAAGATGTCGCAGGAATAAGGCAAGAAAAACAGTCGCAGAACTAATAAAAAAGCACCTGTCACCAGACACCAGACACAGAACTGACGCAGATGATGTTATAGATTTCCACTCAATTAATTAAAAAAGTAAGTCCTTAAACAAATCAGCTGGGCCCCAGCAGGGTTTGATTACACAACGTTCTGCTTACTGTTTCTGCATATTACTTTTCTTGTCTTTTGCTTAACTTCATAAAATTTCTTAATTTTATACAAAAATGTTGGTCATAACTGCATTTTTTCTTTAAGGAAAAAAACACATAAACACACTAAACAGACCTCTTAAATTTTTGTTGACTTGAGGGTGGTAAGTGGCCAATACACTAACATTAGTTAAATGAAAAAAAAAAATGTGTAAAAAAAGTTTTGCAAAAATCTATATTCAATAGAGTATGCCAGAGTTTCCATGGTTTTTGGTGGTTGTTAGCAAAATTGTTAGCACAAAAAAAAAACACAAAGTTTAAACAAGTAACCAAAAAGGATTAATGCAAAAAAACAAAATCGGAAAAAATATATTTTAAAAACTTTAAACGAGAATTTGCTAATATTCTGGTACATAACTAGCATACATGGGAATTTTGCATTACCTTGCACAAAACAGCTATTTTTAAATTTTTCCAGTTAAAAATTTTGTTATATAACAAAGCTAGAAAAAATTATTGCAAATTTTGCAATTAATTCAATAAAACTATTATCAGTGATAACTTTTACGTGTAAAATTTTAAATATTTATAATTTTTTTTAATTGAATCAGTTACATTATAATTGAAATTACTTCAATGTTTATTGAAACCATTGAAAAATTTAACTTACTTTTTGCGCAAATTCTTGATGTATGAATCAATCTATCATTTACAATATTTGTAAATATTACTGCTGACTCCTGCGTATAAAAATAATACAATGTTTTATGTTATTCGCGGCACTATGGTTGATAGAGGGTTTTGTAATGGAAAAAATAAAATATTTTTCGGCTAAAAAATATAATATAATTTTTATAAAATTGTAACATATTCTTTGACGGTTTTCCAGCATAGAATAAGCAGATAAGAAACCAATTAAACAGAAACAAGAAATTTGTATTATAACTTTGATGATCCTAAAAGTAATCATATTCTGGTTGAATAACAGGCTTTAAATCGTGTAGATATTTCAATTTACTAAGAAGTTGATAATTATGTAAGGGTTATGGTTCAGTATCCTGAGACCTCTTTAATTCGTTTGGGTTAGTTATTGTATTCTTTATAAAAAATTCACTTTAAATTTAGCACTAACTTTTGGTAAATACTTTAAAGATCTTAATTGCACAACTGTTAGATCACTTTTGACTCGACCAGGTCTAATGCTCGTAAAGCGAATAATTTTGCCATTATTGTAGAACAAATTGTCATTCAAATACGTTGCATCGAATTGTCTACTAAAAAACGGTATCAATAAATTTTACCGTTTTTCGTGCAATTTTTTTTTTGTAATGATAGAGTATATAGGCAAGTATATTGATTGATTTTTTTAATTTGAGTTCTATTTTAACATGTTCATTGAATTGTTTCAGAATATCGAAAATTTATTTTAAGGGACACACTAATAAACCATCATTTGAGTGACATTGATATGTTTAGTAGAGTTAAATAAATAGCTGTAGAAAAAAATTGCATTTAATATATATGGTAATAATACGTTTTGAACAAGTCCATAACTTTAGTGTGGTTGATAGAGGGTATTGCATTCAGAAATAATTTTTTTAACAAATATTTCAAAAAAGAACTTCAATTAAATAACACAAAAATAGTTAGTAAATTTCATCTGTACTCAATAATAAAAATCAACTGTATGTTAGCATAAAATAGCTTTTTCCGTTGATTTGTGAGTTAAATAGAGATATTTACAATTGGTATTTCGGCACAAAGAATGTTGATGAAAGTCGTAGCTGACCAGAAAATGCATTCCATTCGGCTGGTGTCTAATAACTTTTTCTGTGTATTCTCCATGTTTACTAAAATTAAAAAAATAAGGAAAAAATTTTTTTCATTTGAAAAAAAAAAAAAATTTTTCCTATGATCTCGAGTCAAACTAAAAATACATTTTCATACATATAAGTATTAAAAAGATCAACTATAAAATATAAATTTCAATATTAATTTTTTTCCTCTGATTTTTTTTTTTTTAGATTGATAAAAAATAAATTGGTTCATAGAGGGTATTGTATTGAACACAATTAGGTTATCATTGTCATATCTAATCAAAATCTTCTCTTAATTAGTCAACTCTATAAATAAGTCCCATATATGACAACTACTGGTAAAAACGTGTTTTTTATTAGTTTTGCTTTTTTTTTAAATCATTTTTTTATTCACAATTTTTTCCATGGAACTTTTAACCACAAAATTGTGGGCATATTGGTTGGTCATATAATTCTTAATTTTTTGTATTTTTCAATAGCTGTTTCTATCATATGTAGACATACATACAAATAAATATATACCCATACATGTGTAGACATTGCACACATTTTAACAATTTATTTGTAATACATAGAACTGTAGTTTTAAAAATTGGACACAGTTTTATCTACACTTACACTCAAAAAATCTAAGTGATTAAAAAAAAAATAATAACATGTCTTTTAAATTGAAATGATTTTCAATAAATTTGTAATTTCCTGAATAAATTTGAAAAGTAAACAAATTCTTTAATATAAATGAAAAAGTTTAACTTATTTTATTAGAAAAATACACTTAATATAGATACATTATTCTAATTTTTGTTTGTCTCTAATTTCTAAATATTTTTTCTGAGCGTATGCTTGTTTATGCATTTAGGCAAATTTTAGGTTATGTCAACACTTATTGATTAAATTGACATTTTATATATAACCAACAAATACAGCAACAAAAAAGTGGTTATAAATACTTGAACTAGTGTGTGAAATTATTGCACAGCTGGAATCTGGCTTTTAGATTTTTGGGTAATAGTATTAAATTTAAAATTTACTGTACATATGCATAACTATTTATATGTTTTTTTCAAGTTAAATAAGTTTTAATTTAATATATAACTTTTAGTTTGACTTTTAGATCTAAATGACCATTTACTATTTATGAATTATATTGATTACAAAAATCAATCTCAATTAAGCAAAATATATGTAAACATATACAAATAAACTTATATAGGCAAATAATTTGATGAACATTTATAATATTAAGTCAATAATTCTCATCTATTAATACAAATACCATAGAAAATTTTGGTAGGAAAATTATAGTTGACCATGGCAAAGATCGAAGCTACAACTGCGAATGATTTAGTTCATATATCAGAAGTATAACAAATATGAATTTTATGTTCTACTCTATATAATTAAATGTTAACGTAATGTGAATAATATATTTTTTAAATTATAATATTCACACATCACGTCTCTCAAATAAGAACACAATCACATTTAAATTCCCGAGATTTCTCAATAGAATTTTTATAGGTACTTTTATAGTTTTATGTGTTAATGTAAGGAAGAGTGGGTTAATTGGGTAACACTTTTTTCTAAATCCAAGAAAGCACCTCCCAATTGATTTCTGAAACGTTTTTATATTTGAATAGTTATTTAGTTCCCATTAAAAATGAAGTGTGACTAAGTACAATCTTGTAAACTAGTTATTTGCAGATTTCTTCGTTTTACTTCGCTGCAAAAAAAGGACCTATCCCAGGTCACGTCCGAGACCAGTTTTTTTATATGAAAA
The DNA here is from genome assembly GCA_949748255.1 of Eustalomyia histrio. NCBI lineage: Eukaryota > Metazoa > Arthropoda > Insecta > Diptera > Anthomyiidae > Eustalomyia > Eustalomyia histrio. The sequence continues at coordinate 53,612,058 of OX456526.1, read as the reverse complement.
GGATCGGTTACTTTAACATGAGCTTGGCCTAGTAGGAGGTCAATTGCCATCTGTGGGATGTCACAGGACTAGTCTAAAAGAACATGTCACAAAACGAACCCAAAATAATATATTACAAAACTAACGCAAAAGAACATGTCATGCTTTTTAAACCGGTAAAGTGAAAGGACTTTAGTAACCGGTCCTCTTTTCACTTATCTCGTGATATGTATTTTCGGAACCGGTCCAGTTTTCATTTATCACAGGACAAGTCCCAGTTCCTAACTGACACTTTTTTTCCCACAGGATTTTTAAACTGCATTAAAAAAAAATCGTATGGCTTTCGATAATATCCTTTTCTAGAGGATATTATGAGTGCTTTTGTGTTATATTGTTATGTTATACTGATTTTTCATTTGGAATTTTTTGTTATTCGAAATTTTGGCATTTTCAATTATTCGAACAATTATTTAAAAAAATTGTTAAATTAATTAAACATCTATTGAAAAGTCCACACTCAAAAAAATTAACTAGAATTTAGAAAAATTAACTACTTTCCACCAATATTTAATAAAATTTTCCTTGAAATTAAGAAACAAATTTTTCTTAAAATTTGGTCAAAATTACTAAATTATAGAAAAATTTTACTACTGAGAACTAAATTTTTATTAGAAAACAGTTAAATTTTTTCCTAATTAGTTCATACATGATCTAAAATTTTACTGTTAGTTAGGAAAATTTTCTTTAGTTTTAAGAAAAATTTTATTTTATTTAAGTTCATAAGATAACTTTTTTTTATTAAAAAAAGGACTTAACTCCCTAAAAATAAAAAAAAAAAAATTTTAAAATCAAGATAAATAGTTCTTCTTTTAAGTGACAATTATCCTTAAATTTTATAAAAATATTTTCTAATAAATACGAAACTGTTTTTATGGTAAAGGTAATATTTCTTAAAGTACTTTACACTCATTGTGTAAGTATTTTCCCACTTTCGGAGGACTTCCGCTTTGTGAGGACACTGCGAGGACAAGGACTGTGGGGACAAGCTTTCTGCTATACATTTTTGTCTTTAACTTAAATTAAATTACACTAAACTCATGTACTACAAATATAAATTTAATTTTAGTAGCAAAAAGTTAAACAAATTAACAAATTGTGACAAAGTCAGATCTTATCGTAGTTAATAAACAGTTCTGCTTGAGAGAACTACAAAAAGAGAAGCCCTAAGTGATAAGCGGCATCTATGGCTAAAGAACACTGGGGGTCCATTGTCTTCTTAAACTAACTAGTTTAAGGAAATTGTTGCAAAAATACAAAATATCGCAGTTACATTTTTTGTTATTATTGGAAAATGGAAAAATATTAAAAGTTTATTTTAGCTTAAACTTTAATTGAAATATCCAAAATTTTAAATTATTTATTATTAAGAGTAAAAAATAGTTTAGGTGCCTTCGATAAACATAAAGTTTAAGGCGCAATGTATAAAATGTGCTTGCGATATTTTGTATTGTAATCAGCAAACAAAATTATTACATATAAGCGCACGTGAGCCATTTTTGACTCATACACACGCAAGATCACGAACCAAGAATCACAATCATGCACAATAACTTTTTTTAAATGGTTACTGGTTTGTGGTTAAAATTAGAAAAGCTAAGTAGTTTGTTTTATTGTTTTTTTTTTTTAAGAATATTGAAAATAATTTAAACCTTTTCCAATATCCTATACCTAAATTTATTATTTTTCGAAACATAGAAAAATTTTACTTAAAAAAAAATATTTTATTAAAATTTTTAAAATTTATCTGAAATAATTTGGATGAAAATTTTCCCTAGAAATAGTTCATCAGTTTCTAAACTTAAATACAATTTTGATTATTACATAGAAGAAAATATATTGCTTTTGTTTATAACTTACTAATTAGTAGAAAACAATTCTTAAAAATTAGAAGGTGGTAGACTTAAAAACTGAATTTTGAAATGTTTTCTACAATTTAGTTAAATTCACTACTCTCAAAAAAAATTAACACACATTAAGTTTAATAGCCTGTTCCTCTATTTCGAAAGAACACGTTCGTTCGCTTTCTAGTCGAAAGAAAACTGATTTGGGTTTCACTCTATTTCTATGCGAACGATGACTCGAACGACAAGTCGATTGAAAACGTAACTGTTTTCATACAAAATTTGGTTTCTCTATTTCGAACAGCTCGAACGCAAATGTCAAAATCAGTCACTTGCTATTTTTTGTCGAGTAAATATATATTTGATATTTTTAATAGCAAAATGAAGTAAAAAAAGCAATGGATAACAAAAGGTAAGTACAAAATAATATAATTATTTATAGTTTATTAAGAATTTTAAATTTTATTTAAAAAAATCAACAATGGACCAGCCGAAGACGCATGTATTTTATATGGAAGAAAGGCCTGATTTTGCCAGAGGGACTCTGGTGTTCGGAGCAAACAAATTTTCTGCAGAGGAGGAAAATTTTACCAGAAAACAAAACTCCGTTTCACCTCCTATTATGCTGTTGCTGAGTGGTAAAAGATAAGTGTGTATTGTTTGTGACTTACGTTTGCCCCAAGCAGCTCATATTTAAATTTTTTTTATTTTAAATCTTTTATTTTACAAGAGCAGTGACCGCACCGAACAGACAACAGACAACAGCAACAGGCAACAGAAAAGCTTTCTGATTATCAATCTTACTCAAAACCAATCGATAACAAACATTTTCAAAAATAAACACATTCTCAAATAAAAATTGATTTGTTTATTGTTATTTTTTTATTTCATTTGTCATATACAGCTGATCACTGTTAAACAGGGTTGTTTTTGTCTTTAAGCAGTTTAGTAGTATTTTTGTTACTTTTAAAGAAAATTTTAACAAATACTTAAAATATATGATCTGGCATCTCTGTGATATGCAAATGCGTAAGAAACAAAAATTGACACACGTAAGTCAAGTCGATCGAAGGCTTTCGAAATAAAGAAACCCGAATTGATTCGAATTCGAGTGACTTGCTTTCGTTCGAGATCGAGGAACAGGCTATAAGTACTTTATCATTTTAAGTTAAACACATTTTTTGAACTAAATGGTAGTAAATTAGGTTCTAAAGTTTTTTTTTTTTTGAACTAAACTTAATTTTATTACAGTTTAGTATGCAAATTTTATAAGACTGAAATGTTTTTGTTTTAAATTGATAAATTTGTATTTAATATAGTTGCTTTATCATAAAATCAAGAAATATTACTTAAGAAAAATATGACTGTTTCTGAGTATATAAACTATTTCGTTTTTACCCAAAGAGGAATTTTTATTCATTTTAAGAAAAGTTGTTTAAGTTTTAATAAAATTTTACATAAATTAAGAAAATTTTTAAACTATTTTAAAGGAAATTTTGGATTAATTTTTAGTTCATGTCTTTTTTTTTCTGAGTGTAGTACATATCGAATATTTGCAAAGAGACTGGCATTACTCAAAACAAGCGATTTCGAGATAATTGAATTTAAAGTTTTCAATTTAGCCTAACTGCTAAGAAAAATATAAAACACTTTTGGTCGCGATTTAATGAAGAAAAGGGGTATCTATACCATTATATAATATGTTTTAGGTTATGGTGTGACCCACATTTCTGCATTATTAACTCAAAAATCAAGTTATTAGAGTTATGCCGGTCTTCTCGCAAATGAGCGATATGGATACACTAAAGTACACGTACTAAGACAACATTTTTTCCAAGAACGGAAAAATCTCCCTCTTGAAAAATCTGAAATATAAAATATGTATATCATGAGGCATGGACAAATTCACTAAAGATGTTCTTTATTGATGGCTTAAATGGATTATAAAGGGGGAAATTTGTATTTTATTTTTTTTTTTTTCAATTATATCACCATAAAATAAATAAATAAATAAATAAATAAATAAATAAATATTTGAAACTGCCGGTAATGAAATAATGAGATTTTAAGCTAGTGGAAATATATAACTATGTATTATGAAGACCTGGAGCTTTATGCATTTGTTACAAAATTATCCACGAAGAAAAACTTATATTCTGATACTTTTTAAAAACTAAAATGTTTTGAAATTTTTTCAGATTATGGGTCTTATTACCTTTAGAATATTTATCTTTAATAGAAGAGTTTTCAGATTCTGAGACATTTTTCTATAGGTTTATTATGAGCATTTATGCTTTACCCTCGATTTCTGTCTTATTTCAATTAACTCAAGTATTACCTCCTTTTTGAAATAACAAGAAACGAATAATTTAATAATCAAAACCAAAAATCAAACATTGTTTTACACCTTTTGTTTGTTTACAAGGGACTGAGATGAAAATAATATATGATTTATGGCTAGAATTCCAAATAATGTACACATGTATTATATCGTATTGTTTAATGTTATTGACATTAATGTTTGTACACTTAAACAAATCAAAAAGCATAAAACTCCTAAGAGGAGGAGTAATAGCAAAGAACAAGAAATAACTGGCACGCCTAACAGGCAGGCAGGCAGGCAGATAGACATGCAGGCAAACTGATTCCATGGTTGACTGCTAAAGTAACAGTACATTCATATATTAAACATAACAATATGTCAAAAGCTATAAAACATTAAATTAGTCAAGCGATATATAAACATAAATAAATATATTAAGTTAGAAAAGGTATGTGGTAACGAAAGTATGTTCACCTTACGATAGTCAAAGAAAAAAAGTATTAAAATATATAAAACTTCTACACTACCCCTATAAACGAATCCATGATACAATTTTCACTAACTTTGACAGAAGCAAAACAAAACTAAAAATTAAGATATCTGTTTAGTTTCATTTGAATTGTTTTACTTTTGTATTACACCACTACCATCTAAACACAAGTGGCAGAGAATGTCAATGTATTTGCAAGGATTTTTCTAGGTTTTCTTTTTTTTTTTGGTTTTTTGTTTTATATACATTTTTTATTTGCGTTTGGTAATTTGTCACGTAAACTGGTTTTGTTAGATTGTATTTATAGTGACATTTTTATTCTTACCTTTGCTGTGGTTTCGTATTATAATGTTTTAGTTTATCTAACATGACTTCATATCACTTACACTATGGAACAAGAATCAATTTTTATTAAGATAAATAATCATCTCATCAAAAAGGTGAGATTATCTTATATGAAAAGGTTTCTTAAAGTCAAGGGAATTTTAAAGCTTTTAAAAAAAATTCTAATTTCTTCTAATCAGGGAATTGCACTCAGGCATTTATATAAAGTACAACAAGAATATTTGAATTAAAACTTAATAATTCAATATATTTGCTATCTTGTTTGTTTGTTTTTTTTTATAATACCGATCTATTGTGACATATTAGCTTGAGAGTTTTGTTTGTTATTATATTAGTCTTTACATATGTATGTAACTTATGATGTGTCTTGTGGGGTTAAGGTGTTTCAAATGAATCATTTATTAAAGTTGTAGAACATGCATATTATATCAGGACTTCTTTTAGGCATTTTATCATAATGAACGGTGATGCCAGATAAAAAAAATTAACCCCACATTGGGAATTGTAAATTTTGAAGGGAAATGATTTTTATTGATTTCTACACTATTTTTAGACGTTTTAAAAGATTTCTAGTACTCTTTATAATAAATCTCATAAGGTTTCCGAATTTCTAAATTCCTATAATATTTTAATGATTTTTTATTAAAATTTTATATTCACCAGAAGGTGTCTATACACCATAAGTACACATAAATTTTGATGGCTAATTTTGAATTAAATAATTTGCTTGATTAAATTCACTATACAACAAATACAAACTTTTTCCAAAATAACAACGTTCCTGGCAAAGGATTCTGGTAGAGGGGACCAAAAAAAAATATATGTGTATCGGCGTTTTGAAAGTTTACGTCTGAATTTTAACTTAGAAGGTGTAAAAGTTTGCCCTCTTTTGCATATTCTTATGGTGAATCGCCAAAGGAAACAATGTGACCTTTACAATTTAGGAATAAAAAGTGTTTGTACATTTTATATAGATAAAAAAAATCAGAACATTAAATGTCGTACCACTTTAACCAATATTGGACATCTACACCATATAGGCGCCATTGTTGCTTAAGCCACGCAGGAAAAAACATAGTTGGGGCAATCGTAGTTCAAGAGCATCATATTTTTGGGAATATAAAGGCGCCAACATAGTTGTATTAGAATATAGTTATCATATTATGATATTCCCTGCAATTATATTATGATTCGAAACAATGAAGAAATTCTTTAAATTTAAAAATATATTTTTAAGAAATGTTTTTCCTAAAGAAAATATTTTATAATTTTAAACAAAACTTCTTTGATACAAAGGACCTTTTTTAAAGAAAAATACTTCCAAAAACATTTAAAATTATAAGGGCTTTTTATTAAAAGAAAAAAAATATAGTTTCTATTCCCTTCCTCTAATAGAAAAATTCTAAGAATATTTTTAAGGTGTTTTATAAGATAGTCCTTAGAGCCTCAGAATTTTACTTTTAGAAAAAGTCCTTAGAATCTAAATAATATTCATGATGAAAAGTCCTCAGTATCTAAGTATTTTTAATTTAAAGAAAGGACTTAGAATCTAAGTTTTTTTTAAGAATATATGAATTTTTACTTAAGAAACAGTTTGCAGCATCTGAGAATTTTACTTTAAGGAAAACTCCATAGAATGTTTTTATTATAAAAATTTATAAAAATCTTGTATTTTGTATAAAAAAAAATATTTTCGTACAATTCAACTCTTGGGTTTTACAGACTTTTTCCAATAAATTATTTTATTAATATTCTGAGTAATTTTCTACAAGAAAATCATTATTTTACAAGAAATCAATTAAGAATCATATTTTTATATTTATTTTATCAAAAAAATATTTATATAGAATCTTTTTGACAATGAATTTTTTGACAATGAATTCATTAGTGTAAATTATAATGTTATATGTATAAAGCATTTCCAAAAGTTTTTACATGGGAGACTGAACAGATAATTTTTTTTATGAAAATAATACAGTATTGTGACAGTAAATATCAAAGTCATATTTTATTTAATTAATAATTATTCATTGGAACTCTGATAACTTCCAGGATAATAATAAAAATTATAATTCAACTGAAAAATTGTAAATTTTAACAGATTTAGACCGAAAAGCAGATAAAATTTGTGAAGGGTTACCTCTTTTGATATGCTCAAAATAAGGCTTTTCTGTAGTTTTAGTTTGAAAAATATTTAAATTTATGAACTATATGGAAAATATGAACTAAAAAGGAAATATATGTAGTCTAAAAACCAAAAAAAAAAAAAAAAAAACAAATCTTTAAAAATTGCACCGTGTTCAGAAAAGATCCGGACCTTAACCCCAATACCAAGTTATGGGACCATGTCAGCAAAGCTTTCGCTTATAATCCCAGGAATGCAAATGGGAGGTTCAACCATTTGCCAAACAGCAATAATATCTTCCTCGCCAAAGGAAAGTCTGCTTTCAAAAGTGGGAAATTTCTATAAAAAGTCGATTTATAGAAACATACACATAGAAAATTAAAGTGCTAACCGAAATAAAAAGTGTATTATAGTTTTTCCAACCAATAAATTCGGATAGCACAACTAAATTCAAATGTGTTTGCTCAATATTTTGGGTGTTGTAAACAGAATTTAGTTGTATTAATCGAATTTTGTTGTGGAAAATAATATTCGGTTTGCATCAACAGATTTCAGTTGTAGAAAACGAATTTCTGTTGAAAATATACCAAATTTTTCTCTGTTTGAACTTTTATGATTTTTTCATATATATCAATAAAGTTTGTCTTGGAATGGGTCAAAATTATAAGGTCAGTGCTAATAAATCTGCAGTCAGTAACGCATTGTTCTTATAAAATTTTTGTTTATGTAATATTCAAACTGAAAAGATGGGAAGAGAAATAGCTTTATCTGAAAATGAAAAGGGTCACATTTTTTAATTGGGAATACGAGAAAATGCACGAAAATATACTCAGTTTCTTTGTGTCGTACAAAATTATTTAAAATATCACGATAATTATGGAAAAAAAATGGTTTGGGCCAAAAAAAGCCCCATCGGTTCGTGAAATTCTCAAATTTTCCAGATTGGCCTCAAATACTATACGGTAAACTATTATGATTAAAATAACTTGGGTTTGGTTTACGGTTTTGAGAGCCATTAAAGCACCGCCCCAAATTGTCCGAGCTAAATTAAAAAAAGTTCCACGGTTAATTAGGATACATACATTAAAACGCTTGGAATATTAACAAAATCACATATCAAGTAAAAAACATCAGGTCCTATTTTTTTAACTAACCTTCATCAGGTACTAAATATGACAATTATTTTAATTTTTATTTCGAAGATTATTTTTTCAGATGAAAAAAATTTATCTCGATGATCCAGATGTTTGAGAGACTATTGGCGAGTTTTGAGAAAGGAAAAAGAAATTTCGGTGAGGGTTCCCTACTGGTTTGGGGTACGTTTAGCCCTGGTGGAACCCTGATATTAGCCTTGTCTAATCATTTGTTGCAATATCTGTCCACGTATCGTAATCATTTATTTTTCAACAAGGCATCGCTGCAATCCATGTTGGCAGATCAACTAAGATTTGGTTTGATGAACATGTAGCACACTCACAATATATTTTCCGTAACGGACGGTAGTTTATTAAAAAAGTAATACGTAAAGTTTGTTTTAAAATGAAGAATCAATTGAAATTCATATAAATTTATTTTTTAAGTATTTGAATCAGTCATTCAAAAAACAAAACATAAAAATTTACAGACATTCAGTAGGAGTTGATATTTTCAGTTAAATGTAAAATTTTGTGTTTTCTACTTGAAAAAATAGAAATTCATATAATTCCTTTTTGTTTTTTTACCAAAATAGTTTGAATATATACAAAATTATTTCAATAAAAATTACAAGAAATTATTCAAATATGCATACTCACAAAGCCAATAAAAATATATACATCTGCACGTGTTGTGTTCTGTTTTGTAATTACATACAAATAAAAAAAAAACTTTCAATTTGAATAACAAACCACAAAAGTAGGTTTTTTTAACTTTTTGTCAGTAAAAATTTGATGGTTATTTTAAAAGAATCTTCTGTTGTTTTTATTTTTGCCGATTATTAAACAATGATTAAAAATAAACAACAAAATGGGTTGAATATAATGGAAAATCAGTAGTCCTCTTTTTGATTGTATTTTCGATTAATTTAATATGTATTTTAAGTTGTTTTTAACGAGATAATATTGTGAGTGCATCTGCTATGGAATTGACGGCACGTTCACCAGATCTTAATGTTACGGAGAACATGTGGGGGGTTACTTTTGCGGGAAGTTTATGCTTAAAACTGTCAATATAATTTGGTGGGAAAACTGAAAGTGGCAATGTTGGCGGGATATAAGGCTAGAAAACCTAGACATTTTTTAATTCTATGCCGATTCGAATTTATAATATAATTTAAAAAATTTTTAATGTATAAATGAAGAAAAATGATATGTGCAATTTTATTTAAATAATGTGTACTTTGTGCATTTTGATGCACTGCAAAACAAACATTCTTAATATTTTGGTTTTTAAATAGAATTAACGGAAAACAAATGTGAACAGAACAAAAATTAAGTGACCTTATCATTTTGAGGCGCACCTTAGTACGTTCGGACTGAACCCCAAAGTAAATATTTTATTTTATTTTAAATAACATTGAATCGCCAAATTTGTAAAACATATCGACAGTTTTGTATGTCTACACTGAACTCTCGCAAAATGAACTAAAATTGCTTTATTTTACGTTTTGGTGTAAATACTATTTAAGCTAAATTCTAAAAAACGTCAAATTCAATAGAGTTCGTTATTGAGGTGTTAGAAAGTTGTTTACCAAAGATTATAATATCTGCAGTTTAGATAGCCACACTTAATGTTTACATACACTTAAAGAAGTTTGTAAGTTAAAATAACTGAAAATATCATTCAAAAGAAATGATATTTCATTTAAAAACCGGTCTATTTAATTTTCATTTAAATTAAATTCCATTTGTTATTTATTTTTAAATGTTGATTAATCAACTGACACATCCGTAAGAAACAAATGATATAATCAGTTAAAATAAATGTCAAAAGTTTACCTACCAATCCTTAAAAAATAAATGTTTTTTTCATTTATTTGAAATTATTTCCGTTTTTGTATTTTTTGTTTTTTTTTTAATATACTCGTACAATACAAAATGTATGTATGCATATGAAGCTATAAACACTTTTTGTATAAATGTATTTGTATATGTATGTGTGCTTATGAAGTTCTTGTAATTTGTTTTGAAAAATTTTGTATATATGCTACTAATTTAAATAAAAAAACAAATTGAAATTTTAAGAATATTTTTTTTGAAACAGACAGCAAACAAAATTTAAATTTGTAATAACTGTTACGGACACAAATAAACCACAAGTTTCCGTTTTGTGGGTAAATTTTTATTAAATTTCAAACAAATGAAAAAAATAAATGAAACTGAAAAAAAATGGTAAATGATAGTAAATTATTTCGAATAAATGTATAAAATAGTTAATATATATATTTCTTTGAAAAATAAATGTATGTTCCTTTATTTTTAAATGTAACGAAAAACTTTTTTATTAAACTACAAACAGTTAACTACATAATATTCTGAGTGTAGACATATCCAGACGGTCGGACGGACTGGGACCGTTAAATCGAATCAAAATGTGGTTCAGAATTGATTTCTTGATAAGGTGTGTCTAAGTCTGATTATACGATGATAAAGTTATAAGGTTCCAATATTTAGCTATTGATTTGTTTAAACGATTTAAATATATTATTAATAATATTTTTTTTTTTTTTGAAAAAAATACGATTTTTATTGAACAGAAAGCTACTTTTATCAAATACTCGTATATTCGTAACCCTGTTCATATTCAAGTCATTAAAATAATGAATTGTATCAATTGTTTTTGTGTATTTAATTATAATTCTTACTGACTCTGAATTAAACTCAAAAAAGGAAATTACGCCTTTTTCAGTCACGTCATTGTATAACAATAGTGCATATGTAAATGCATGAATAAGCATGTCAAAAGAGCATTTTTTATCAAAAAAAATTAAATATTTCATAAACTATATTATGATTATCACGTAAGAAAAATTATACAATGCAAAAAAAAAGAACTTAAAATTTTTGTTTACATGTTACAAACCAATATTGCACAATGTGCAAAATCGAAAACAACATGAGCAAATAATCATAAAAATAAAGCAATAAAAAAGTATTTAAAGGAATTTGCATATAAATGCATATTTTAACAATAAGAAAAACTACAAAAAACATGAAAAACTAAAAAATTTATTATGATGTAAAGAACCTTTTTAAATATAAATAAACGAAAATGAAAGCAGCAATGGATTATAATATTGTAGAGCGTTATGGCATAGTAAAATTTATGACCCTCACATGTTTTTATATTTTGATTATCATAAATTGCTAACTCGTACGAAGATACTATACCTATACAGGAGGTATAGAGTTAAATTTATCGAAACATTGATCGAGCCATCAAGCCACAAAGCCACAGAGCCACTAAAAGTACCTCATATTATAAGTTTTCAATGAAGTTATTTTATTTGTTTTAGTGGGTCCAAAATGCATTTGTTTTTTTTACTATCATTCTTTTTAAATTGAAAATCAATTAGCTGTATTTACAATTTGTAGTTTGTGGTAATTTTATAATTGGCTTGTTACTCGAACATTGACTCGTTGTCTTTAAATTTTTACATCCTGTATAGTTGTAGCATCCTGGCCTCTGAAAACAACAAACCTTTAAATGATATATCACCCTGAAGATATTGCTGCATTTTCATTTCAAAGACAATCAAAGTAATATTTTGAAAATTTCTTCTTTTTATTATCTGAAGGTTAGATCGCCAAAATTAAAAACAAATGTAGTTTTATGTCATTTAAAAAAATATAAGTTTAAATAAAGAAAATGTATCAAGAAGCCGCAATATTTTGCACAAAATTTTTATAAACAAAACTGTAAATATGTTAGCCGTAGTTTTATATAAAAATATTTTGAAAATTTTAACGGAACTGTTTTTTAAAACAAATACGATTTTATATGAACTGTTTTGTAAGATGCAGATATGAATTTACTAATTTTAAGATTCTTAAATTTAATAATGAATTATAACGATATTTGAGCGTTATTTTTATATTCTAGATGAATTGATTTTATATTGCTTGGTATCGATTTCGGGGCACGTTTTATAATAAATTGGTTATCCACCGCAATATAAAGAAAATTTTTGCCGCAATTAAGTTTATCTTTTAGGCAATACGATTGGGGAATCGGTTTTGTATTTCTTTGTTTACTGGGAACTCCTAATATTTGGTGATCCATTTCGAGATACTTTTTTCAATAGCCTTTTTTTTGCAGATCACGTGTGAGTCGTGTCATGCTGTCATGTTGTTTAGTATTGTATGGCATTTCATAATGGAAAGACTTACGCCTGAACAATGTTAACAAAGCGTTCAATTTTATTACGAAAAATCACGTTCTGTGAGGAATGTGTTTCCTGCACTTTGCTCAAATTATAATCAACATAAGTGGCCTACTGAGCGTACTATTTGCAACACCATCACCGATTTTGAGACCCAGCATTAATTATTGGATAATATTCGACCGAATAGACCACGTCCAGCACGCTGTGAAGAAAATAAAGCGGCCGTAGCTGAGAGTGTACACGAAGACCGTGGAGAGTCAATTTGGCGCTATCGTGCCATGATAACAAACTATTTGATGCCTGAAATTAAAGCTTGCAATCTCGGCATCATTTGGTTTCAACAAGACTGCGTCACTTCCCACACATTGCATCACTCAATAAATTTATTGAGAGAGCATTCGGTGAGCACATAATTTCACGTTTTGGGCCGGTCGATTGGCCACCAAGATCGTGCGATATCACACCGTTAGACCTTTTCCTGTGGGGATATGTAAAGTCTAAAGTTTATGCGGACAAACCCGCTTGGATTCAGGCCTTGGAGGAAAGCATCACCTGTGTCATTCGCCAGTTACCAGTCGAAATGCTCGAACGAGTCATCGAAATTTGGACTCAACGGATGGACCATCTGCGACGTTGCAACGGCCAACATTTGATTAACATAATCTTCAAAAAATAAATGCCAAAGAATGTTCTTTCAAATGATTATAAACATTCCCCATTAAATTTGAATTTTCTGAATTTTTTTCTTTAAAAAAGTAGGGAACCTCGAAATGGATCACCCATTATTATGTTTGGATACTAACACCCTGAAAATAGCATTAGATGTGGCCACCGAATTCGTTACCAATCGGATTCTGGCAGTTACGACAAATATCTTTATATTAAATTATATTTTCAGTTGTATAAGCCAATATTTAGTTGTCTAATTTAATATTTATATTTTACATAAATATTATTACGTTCCACAAAATTTTATGTTAAAAAATATTTTATTTTTAGATTTTACCGAACCAAGGCATCCAGATTCATAATTTACACTCTTACTTACTGCACCATAATTTAATTTAATTTTCTTTGACATATTTTTTATTTAAACATTTGAATATTTTATTTTAATTAAAAAAAAAAAAAAACAAAAAAAAATTTTTAAATATTTGCCTTTACCGGGATTTGGACAAATCTTTAGTGGCTTTTATAATCAATACAATTCAACTGAAACCCAAATTTAATGATATATTTGATAAGGATAACTAAATTTGTATTTACCATTTTAAATATCGACAATTTTTTAATAAATCTCATAGATTATACTAATTTTCTAGTACATTAGCTAAATAAATAGTTGCTTCTACTATACGCAATTTCTAAACGAAGGGTATTTGTAAAGTTGATTGGAAATACCAATAATTGGATAATAGTTTCCTTTTTTGATTTCATTTCCCTCTTTTAAATTCCCAATGCCATATTTTTCGTATAATAATGGATTTTAGGTTATTTCAAATAAAATAAAATCCTTACAAATAAATGTTACTGGTTTTGATCTAATTGCAACCAATCTTTTCTCTGAGTGAAATGACACCTGTATGTTAAAGTAGTCGTAGCGTTTGCTTATCGCAAATTATAAAATTTGTACATACATTTTCTTAAAATGTATCTTCTTTTATTTTTATATTCTTGATAATTATTAACGCATTTACATATTTTTATTTTTTATATTTTTCCAAAAAGATTTTAAAGATTTTTTCGTATTTAAATATTATTGATATTGGGAAATAAGTTTTGGCAACAAAACTAAGGCTGAATAGTGCCATCATACTAAAAAAAATATCCGCTGTAAAAATTGTTAGTTTCCGTATACTAGAAAAAAACAAAGTTCAAATTGATAAATATCATTAAAATCCAGGATGGCTATACTCGATTTTGTTCCCTACGTTTGGTATTTCAATTTCAATTGTTCCTCGTTCCATCCCATTTTGTTCCCTTGCCTTGTGTTTCAATACCCCTTCGCCGACATTTTATTTTAATCCCCTTGTATAGTGTTTCAATTTCATTCGTTCCCTGTTCCATTCTATTTTATTCCCCATGATAAGTATCTCAATTTTACTCGTACCCCCCTATATTTCATTGTGTCTCCCATGCCTTGTGTTTCAATTCCAATCGTTACCCGTTCCATTTTATTTTGTACTCCTTGCCTAATGTTACACGAGTTCTTCATTCCATTCCAATTCGTTCCCCTCGTATTGTATTTCAGTTTCACTATTTCCCCTTTTCATTCTATTTGGTTTATCTTGCCTGGTGTTTCAATTCCACTAATTCTTCTTTAATTCCATTTCGCTCCCTTTGTCTAGTGCTTCAATTTCACCCGTTTCACATTTCAATCCTTCTAATTTCCCTATTTAAATTCCACGCATTTATATTAGTTTCAGATTTCTCTCCTAACAAGGCCGTCAAAACGGGGAAGCATTCCCTTCTTCCCCCTTTTGAACCACCATTTCTACCACGTTTCTGTTGTAAATTTTTAAAATTGCTTTTTCAGTGAATTAGCATCTCATCCATTGCACATTTTAAATTTCAGGTTTCTAACAGACCATTAAGTGGGAGATATTTCCCCATTTTTAAGCTCATTTTTACGACATTTCTGACAGAAATTTAACAAATGCTTTATCAGTCAATTTTTCTAAGCTCCAGGATTCTGGTAAAAGTAGCGTTGGCAGGCTGTTAAGAAGAGACTTTTCTCTTTCTTTAAACGTCCATAATAACCACCATCCTAAGGAAAATTCCACAGTGTATCTTATAATACTCTATATATTTTAAATTTAAAGTTTGGGCAGGCTGTCAAGAGCAATTTTTTTTTTTACAAAAATTTCCGCCAAATTTTCAACTTTTAAAAATTTTGTTGGTACTAATCCATTAAATATTTATTTGAATCGATTTTTGAGTAAAGGCAGCCCAAAATATAAAAAAAAAATTATTTTGACACCAAATAGCTGTTAGTTTATACTCAGTGTTATAAAAAGAAAAAGTTCTTATAACTAAATTTATATAAACACATCAAATTTTAAATAAATTTTTAACTTTTACTTGTTGAAAATTAAACCACTAACGTTATAAAGCAGATTCTCCCTTCTTAACAAACAAATTACATCTACTTAACTTAGTTTTCTCCCTCTGATAGAAAAGAAAATTTAATAAATTTCCCCTTTTATAGTTAAAAAACAAAAACAAATAATAAAATTAGTAAATTGTTATGAGCTCATCAACTAACTACACCGAAACATAAAGGAAACCCAGGAAACGAGATAACATTCATGCACACATTCTTACCCACACACACACCCACACATATACGATGAAAACTTAATCAAAAATGAGAGTTGGTAAAAGATTTCCAAAAATACAAAACAAAAAGAAAAAGTCGTTTACTTTATATCCAATTACAAAAACAACAACACAAACAAAAGTTACTTACTTTTCCTTCAGACAACTGCCAAAATCATGTTGGGAGTCATTTTCATCGTATGGCTGGGAGGATGTTGTTGTCGGCGAGAGGGGAGCTGATGATTGTTGACGTTGTAGTTGCTGTTGAAACAATTCATGTTGCTGCTGT
The DNA here is from genome assembly GCA_949748255.1 of Eustalomyia histrio. Classification (NCBI taxonomy): domain Eukaryota; kingdom Metazoa; phylum Arthropoda; class Insecta; order Diptera; family Anthomyiidae; genus Eustalomyia; species Eustalomyia histrio. The sequence continues at coordinate 53,595,926 of OX456526.1, read as the reverse complement.
TGCATCTGTTGTTGTTGTTGTTGCAGGCATTCTTGGGGTGATAATGATGATGGAGAAAGCGGCGTGGTAGGTGGGGTGGATGATGCATAGTTGGCCAACTTTTGCTGTTGCAACTGTTGGCTGTTGGTACTGCTGTGGTTGTTGTTGTTGTTGTTGCTTGGCGAATTCGGTTGTTTCTGATAAGGATGTACGGTATTGTGAGTGATGTGACATAATTTGTTTCCATTGCTATCCAAGCCACCATTATAACGATTACCGTTTAAACGTAAAAAATGTGTTGATTGTTTCTGCTGCTGCTGCAGCCTTTGATGGTGCTTTTGTACAAGTTGCTTCTGTTGATTGTCTTCACAATTCTCTTGTTTCAACAGTGTGTTTTGTGAGTTTGTATTTGAGAACTGTTTTTGTTGCTGCTGGCTTTGTGCTGTTTGCTGCTGTGAAGGAGCAGTTTTTCCTGAACCAGGTGATATTTTACTAGCTAATGCATCAAGCGAACTTAACATTATGTTAACTTCTTAATTATGAAATAATTTTTGTTTTGCGTTTGTTTTATTTTAAGCCGTTCTTTTGTATTTTATTTAATTTAAAAATTTATAAATTTTTTATATTTCTTTTAACACTTTAAACAATTTTTATTAAATTTTTTTATTTTCTATTAAAATATTCACTTTATTGATTTTGAATTCACCAGTTATTTAGTTTTTTTTTTTTGGTTTGTTGATGTTGCCTGAAGGAAAAAGTTTGAAGAAGAAAAAAGTTTGGAAAAAATGGCGATTAGTAAAACAATGAATTTTTATGATGCATGTAAAAAAATGAATGTTAAACACAATTTAATTAATAGTTTAAATTTATACAATACAAACTACACAAATCTAATGTATTCATGAATTTATAATAAAATTTTGCTTAACCCTAAAAGTAATTAATTAAATTGAGTAGTATTAACAGAATTTCCATTGTAGTTTAATCCATTTGTTGCCAAAACCAAATTCGTCAATATAATAGATTTTTTTTAAATTAACTAGCAATAACCAGCCAATAAAAACAGGTAAATTGTTAATTTTTATTGAATCACCAGTCCCTGTAAAAATCCGCAAAAGTCTGGTTCCAAAAAATTAATGTTTAACAAGTCTGTTTAACAGCCACCCTGTTTTTTATGCCCATTTTACACACTGAACATGAAACTTAAACACTAAAACATATGTAAATTTTAGCCAATTCAAAGTGAAGAACTCTCAGAACTTTCTTTTAAGTCACTTAACTGATTCTGATTCCTTAACTCAAATGGATTTGTTTTGGAAATTTAGAAAATTTTCCAAAATTTTTTTTCTATTTTTTGTCATTCGAAATTTAAAAGGAACGTAAGATTTTTTTGCGGTTCGCTGGAATAACGAAACAGGCAGTGTATGTGGAGATTATACGATCTTAAGGTGACGAAACTTATGCTATCCTTAGCTAGCAGCGATTGTAGAATTCTGGAGCGGGTCACTGATGGACTGCAGTTTTTGCCAAGAGAGTGGGAAAGTTGGCGTGTGATAATTATAGGTTTCGGCTCTTACGTGCCCAGAGAAAGTTGCTTAAAGGATTATGTTTTCCGAGAACTTGCTAGAATCTCTAGAATCTGATTTTAAGACTCCTGGATTTTTTTAAGAGAGTGTGATGGCACTAGATGTGCCATCGTTTTTTATCGGACAACGCTAATCGAAAATCAATATCTCTATGCGACGTCTTTGACCAGCCTAATAACCTAATAACAACCTAACCTAATATACCATTTTTAGAATCAAAAAACAAACAAAAAATACAAAAGCTGATTTTTTGTTTGTTACGCGATTTTGCATATTTCGTACACACATGTTAGACAAAATGTTTAAATAATTAAAAAAAAAAAAACAAATAAAAAGAACCAATTTTTGGCATCAGTTTCACCTCAAGAAATAAACTAAGGATTTTTTTCTCAACCACATATCCCGGTTTTATCTAAATGGGGGATATCTTTGTAAAAGGAAAATATTGGTAAAAGTTTTTCATGCAAGAACGAAACCTGAGGAAAAAACCATTGGGTAAGACCATTTTGTAACAAAAAATATCTACAATTTATTTGGGAATTAAGGGGTTAGGTTTTGAAAATTTGTATTCGTCACAGGCAAGAGCAGAAGGATTTTGCTGCTTTTTCAAATTGTTCTCTTTATGGTGCAAGAATTGATGATTAGATGATGTAAATTTAAATTTATTATAAACTTCGCCAAAAATTCGAATTTAAATTTTTTTCTATTCTTCGTTAAAGCACGAGCTTTATACCCTGTGGGAAAAAAGAGTAACTTGGGAATTAGTAGCTGTCCAATGACCGGTTCCGAAAATACATATCACAAGATAGGTGAAAAGAGGACCGTTTCCTAAGGTACCAATCATCAGAATGGTTTAAAAGCCTTTATCGCCTGATATGAGTGAAAGTACCATTCTTTTGGTATTTGAAAACAGGCTCGGTTTCTAAAGTACCTACCAGGTGATTTGTATAAAAAGTCCCTATCACGTATTTCGTTTGAAAGTACTAGTCCCGTGTTGGGTGAAAAGAGTACCGGTTCTTAAAAAACGTGCCCGGTTTAAAAGCCTCTATCACCTGATGAGTTTGAAAGTACGAGTCCTGCGATATATTCTTGGGATTAGTTGTGTGACATATTTTCTTCGATTTGCTAGAAAGGATGCACCGTTCACTCCGGCCTTTAACGTATTAAGCTTATAATTTGAAAGTTGTCTTTGAGATCATCGCGAAATAATACCCGCTAAAAGTAGGTTTGTGACTGGGATGAAATGCACTAAGCTTGCAGTTTTAATACCACCAAAAAAAAAAAAAGAATTAATACTCTGCCGTCTGCTTGGAATATGAGTCGAGGCATATTTTACTATTTAGGATCACGCTATTGTAGTACAGGTTCTAGTTGAAATTTGACATGATAAAGTTTAGGTTGTAATAAAGCCATAGGCAATAAAGCCATATGGCTTTATTTCATTGAGAAATCATGCCGCGAAGGCGACGCGTCGGCTGCGAAGACACCGCGCCGGCTCCCTTCCAACGCCTGTACGCCATACCTTTTCAACGCTTAACAATAACAACGCATTCTTTTGGCAATACATATGTAACTGATACAATTAATTGCATTATTTCCACTTCAATTGACACACTCATATGACTTTATTTCACTCCTTCTGTGGAAATAAATCCATATGGCTTTATTTCCCAATGCGGTGTGAAATAAGGTCATATGGCTGTACTGCCTATGGCTTTATTACACGGCACCTGAAAAACTTCACTTGTTATAATCCAACCGAAGAATTCTTTGGGCGCCCATGTTGCCATAAGGATTTTTTTTGACATCCATAGTTAAAATTCTTGAAGAAATATTTCCTATAAAATGTATATCCACACAGGCATAACCCCAGCAAAAAATTGGTAGTCATTCGGTGACTATAAGTTGTTTCATTGCTTCCTAAACTTCAGTTGACATTCTTTTATTATTTTTTGGTGTTATTCTAAGGCACTTCCAAAAAATTCATGTGTTTATGTTTCAAATGCAGTGATCTCAGAATACCTAATCATTGTATTATTATTGCTTCCTTGGAGTAAAGTATGAGTAATGCTAGTAGATACATTTGAATACTTCCATCCTATGACACGCTAATGATAAATTCATCGATGAAACCATTAGAATAGAAGTAATGCCTTCGCATTGTAGTGATGCTTTTATTGCTTCTTTGGCAACTTTATTTTTGCTGGGACTGAATCAGTCATAGAATTTTCGATGAAATTTAAGGATACTATATTGATCAACCGAATGGTTATTTTCGCCAACACTTAAGCTAATACCAAACTGTGGGTCAATCTACCGTAGTATATCACATGCTTGAAAAGCTTCCAAATAAACAATAGTTTATGCCATTAACTTATGGTACTGAAAATATAAGTATATATATATATAATCCATTGACATAAACTATGCAGGTATTCCAGTCCATTGAAAGTGCTGATAACTTCTTAAATTTTATATAAGCAGATGATGAATTTTAAGGGTTTAAAGGTTTCTCTTCTATTCTCAGTCAGATTCTTATTTATGGGGTCTGTTTAAGCACAAATGCTTAATATTTATCGATTTTTTACATTTTTTCCCTTTAGCAAACTCTGACCCGTTTTTGGGTTAATACATACTACGCTATGATCTATTTTACTCCCCTTTTATATCTCTTTAAAGGGAGTATTTACATAGGTTAATAGTAATAAACGTCACTTAAGCGTTGTTTGCCACCACCATTTTGCTTTAAGTTCAGCTTAGTTCTTTATACAAAACCATTGGACCTTTTCTCTCAAACTTAGTAACAGTTTTTGTCTTCTTACTTTTTGTATTAACTCATCTTGTATTTATGGCAAACAGGGTTTAAGATGAGTGCGAGCTTGTCTGGAAGTACCAAAAGGGAGTGGTAGCGGAGATTGAGAAAAAAATTTTCATTTGAGATTTGAACAGGGTACGTTTAAGATTCTTAAATATTAAAGGGTATAAAGTGTTTTAGAGGCAAAGAATTGATGACAAAATGCATGGTTCTTTTGGTTGGGTCTTAACCAATGAAATCCTATGGATCTTATATCTGGAATTAATTTCTATCAAATGTGTAATGTCCTTTCGGTCGACCTGTTCCAATAATGAATTGTATGACGGGAGGGAGGAGGTGAAGTTGTTATAACTTAGTTGGTTCTTAGGCGATTAAGGAAGATAAGTTATTAGAATGATAATTTTTGAAAATCAAAATTCTTTAGTCCTTTTAATTCTTATTTTCCTCTGGAGGTACGGTTTTCAAACTTCAGACTTTGCGATATCCGATTATTTAATTTTTTGGGAGACTTACATGCCTATTGCTATTAAAAAATCTGAGACTATAGTTCTGGCTACACTCTCATGTGTGTGTTGTTACAAAGTAACAATAAATAAAATTATTGTATTAAAAAAAATTTTTGTATGAAAAAGTTAAGACCTGATATTGACACAATCAGAATATAGACAAATAAAATTTGAATTTTATGCAACTTATTATTGTTTTGTATGTAAAGTTAAAGGACCAACTACGATTGGCTTAAGTGACTTAAGCTTTGTTTTAGTTTTGGTATGAAACGAAATGTTAAAAATTTTAAAACTTTTTTAATTTTCGTTCCATACATACCCTGCGGGAAAAGGACCTATACCAGGACACGTCACATGACCGGTTCATTGTGATAGGGACCAGTCACGGCACCGATCACTTCAAAATGGCCCTTTCCTAGGAGGGGGTCAATGGCCCTCTGTGACATGTCACACGACTGGTCTAAAAGGATAAGTCGTGACTTTTAAACCGGCCACGTGATAGGTACTTTAGGAACCGGTGCTCTTTTCACCTATCTCGTGATATATTTTTTTACCTATCCCGGGACAGGTCCCAATTCCCAACTGACCCCTTTTTCCCGCAGGGTAGCTACTCGTCACAAGTAGGAATAGGTACGTTAGTTTCACACCTAAGTAAATATTTCTATAAGGGGCTGGATCAATAATTCACAATTTAGTTCCTGAAGATTCTAATAAACATAAAAAATATATAAAAGTTTGTTATTGTATAATATACTGTTAATAATATTAAATTAATAATAATTTTCTATTTGACAATTTTTATTGCTACAAACAGATATTTAACTCAAGACCTTCTGCTTGCTGAGCAAGCATCTAAGCTACAAGACACTTAAGGCTGTTAGATTATAATACTGCTGTTAGGACCCATTTTTGAATATATTTTATATCGGTCCTTCCATAAAAGTACAAACAAATCTTTGCAAAAAGAATGTCTATGCCATATTTTGGAACTATTTTATGTATGTTTACCTAAAAAAAGCTTTAATCGTTTCTCTTACAACTTAATTTCATTAAACTTGCACGTGTTTTTACTTAAATTGTATTTAAAAAAAAAATATATATAAACCTTAAGGAAAGAAAAAAGAAATATCTTACAGTAGTACCTTTTTAATTTACAAGAAAATCTCTTCATCTACAGAGTTAAGTGTTTAGTAGTTGTTTTTTATACTTTTATTTCTATTTTATTTTATACCACTTGTAAATAAAGATTTTTACATTTTTATTTTCAAATGTTTATAAATTTTATAAACATATACAGTTAAAGAGAAAAGACACATACTTTAAGTCACAGCGCCACCTTATACAGAAACACGCACACATACATATACAAATAATATATTTACTTGTTTAAACAGTGGGAGACAAAATGATTTTAAAAATTGTTAGAGCATATAATATTTTTATAGTTACTCAAAATCATATATTTATAATTTTTTTTTATCAGGCTCAAGATCATAATTTTTAATAGTAAACACTAATTTATTTTATTAAATGAAAAAATTGTAAGGATCAGCGCTAGAGGGAGTGCACACTTTCGACCCGAACGACCAGGTCATCTTCAGCCTCCTTCTGAACCACCCAACACAAATAACTCATGGTTTTGAACAGGCATCAGTTATTTGTGTTGGGTGGTTCAGAAGGAGGCTGAAGATGACCTGGTCGTTCGGGTCGAAAGTGTGCACTCCCTCAAGCGCTGATCCTTACAATTTTTTCCATTTAATAAAATAAATAAGTGTTTACTATTCGTTATTGACATTAAAAATTATGATCTTGAGCCTGATAAAAAAATTTATAAATATATAATTAAAACAGATAGACCAAATAGCGTACAAAATTTACTTTCTCTAAACCTTTCAATTTTTCTAAAAAAAATTATAATGTTTGTAAAGTAAATGTTCTTAAAAATTTATCATAGAAAAATTTCTACAGAATGTGAAACATTTTCTATGATAAATAAAGTATAAAAAGTCTTTTATAAAAATGTTCTTCGAATTCCAAATTTTTTTGTAATGTAAAACTTTTTTTTATAAATCTTTCTTTTAAAACATAAATTTTTGTAAAAGTTTCCGCGTTGGCTTAATTATTTTATGCAGAACAAATAATTTCAATAGTTTATGTAATTACACCTATTCTCACTAAAAGTTACTTACAAAACTTTTCCCCTAAAAACGTTCTTCAAAATTTGACATATTTTCTGTTGAAAAATTCATTTAAAACAGGACTTCTTGTTCTATAGAGAGCACCTAATGAGGTTTGCCCAAGAGCCATTGAATTTTGCATTTAGTATTGTTCTTGACTACACTCTTATTAGTACGTTTGTGTAAGTGAACAAAAAACTACACACATTTTGTGTAAGTAATATAATAAACACTCCTTTCTGTAACAAAACCCTTAGTATCGGGGCACTTTTTTCTTAGCGAAAAACATCAAATTCTAAAGGGTTTATCTTACACCAAAAGGCTTAGATTTATAGATTGGTTGTTTCAAGCCGCCTTAAGCAACAAGTAACGTCAAAAAGTGTATCCGACAGGTCGTCCATTATATGATCGCCATGCAATCACCGAGTAGTTGACCAACGTCTCCTACTCAACCGATATATAACAGATACGGAATTAAAAAGATACGCGCTTAAATCTGCTGCCGTGTCTGCCTATCAGCTAATGACCAGGCACGTGGCCTCCAGTCTTGATGCATCTCTTCTAGCTCTACTCAGGAAAGATATATTTCGACCCAGATCATATGTCCATTCCATCCACTCCCGCAAACCCGGCTCTTGCGTATTCCTCTTCCCGGTCATTACAGTAAAATTCCTTGTGGCAGGGGACCCATACCATAGTAATCATAGACTGTCAACTTAACCTAGACAGTTTTTCCTTGTGATAAACGAGTTCATGAGCAAAGCGCGGACTCGCTATCGATGAATATAGCCACGGTAACCCGAGCTCCAACTCCAACTTAAGTCTATTAGTTTTCTGATAGCCAGAATATCCGCCAGAAACACACTAGTATGTCATTTAAGAATGGAACACAATATCATTCATATGACAATCACGACTGGCTCGGCAGTACCTCATCCGATCAACCCGATTTTTTAGTATTTTCGGCTCCAATCTTTTCCACGGCAACTTCGATTTCAGATTCAATTGTCTCTGGATGGTTTGCGTAACATATATCCTTAATGGAACCCCTCAGAATAAAATCCAAAGGGCTCAAGTCACAGCAAGATAAGTTATCTTATTGTAAGTGCTCCATCTGAGCAGATCCAACAATTTTATAAATAAAACATAAAAAAAATCACAGGATCGAGGCGTCAATTAACATAAAAATTTCGGCTGATTATTCGCACTGTGTACTGTGTGACATATGTCGTCCATGTCATTCTCTTGAATATTTTTGAAACAAAAATTTGTTAAGCATGGGACGGTAACGCTCACTGTTGATGGTAACGGCGACTGCTTGCGCATTTTCGAAGAAAAATGGCCCAGTCGTGGTAGTCATATGCACGATATCGTGTTCCATTCTTAAATGACTTTCCAATATAACCAGAAATTTGAAAAAATAATCAGTAGTTCTTTTATAGCCGATTCAAATTTTAAATGGCCCACCCTATATGTCGCAATCCCCAAAGGCTACAACATCACTCAAATTTGAAGATTCGGTGTATATGCTAATGTCAAATCCAGCTGTTGGATCTCTCCTTTCCCATTGTAGTTGTGCTGCAGAGAAATCTGACCAAAGTCAATCCAAGGAGTAGAGTATTCAGATTGTAGTCTGTTCTGCGGAAGAAGTTGGTTGAATAACCTACCATATATGTAGCTTCTAACCTTACAAAAATCCATAGCAGTAAGTTGTGCCGCACTGCTAACAAAAGCTTGCATCCCATATAAATTAATAGGTATAACAAAGAATAGCACTGTGAGTTTAGGAAGGGAAAGTTGCTATCGCACTAGAAAATCCAATATAAGTTCATCGCTGAATCCTATTTAGTTGCTTCGAAGCAACTTGCTTAGTAGCTGCCGTCCAGCCGTAAATAAGTGTTGGGAGCACGATCGTCGTGTACAACCACAATATATTTTTTGGAACTAAACTCCATGTTGAACCAAATATGTTTCTGCAGGAGTAGGAAGCAACCGTTGCCTTCCGTGGATGGTGTTAAGATTTCATTATAGCTTAGATTCTAAGACAATGCCAAAATATTTTAAATGTTGCAGCCCTGAAGCCGCGGTAGTCTGAAGTTTGATTTGGTTCTGTTTTACTTGTATTCACTCTCAGAACACAGCCAGTGGTACAGTGGGTGACTGTTGTCAGAGCGACGAGATCACTTCACCTAGGGATGAGATCACCCCATCTTGGGGTGTTCTCCTTCTTACTTTCTTCTGACCTCTCACTTTTATCCAGATAGTTCGAGAGCCCAGCATGGTAATTATTAGGTCGTCGACAAAATTTTCAAAATCCACAACCAACAGGGTCTTCTCTATTCCATCCTTTCTGATATTGCCATTTTTATATCTAAGAGCAGCCAAGGTATATTATCATGAAGAGCAGTTTCTGTTGAGCAACGCTTGAGAGAGTTGGGGCGATCTCTGTAGATATAATCTAGCTATTGTGAATCGATTATCTATTTGTGCATCGATTAGTCTTTCCAGGTTTTGAGGATTTTCCCCTATTAAAAACTATTTTTCTATAGAAAATTTTGAATTGGGAGTCCTTAAAATCTACAGGTTTTCTGTAGGAATAAGTCCTCAGAAACTGAAGGGTTTTCTATAGGAAAAAGTTCAAAAACTCTAACGATTTTTCTATAGGAAAAGTTCTCATAAGCTAGAAAGTCCTAGAAATATTATAGGTTTTTCTTAGGAAAAATACCCCCAAATTATGAAGTGTTTCTATGATAAAGTGCGATTTCCTATAGAAAAAATTCTTCATGATCTCAATATTTTTTCTTTTGGAAAAAGTGCTCATAATCTGTAGTTTTATAGGAAAAAGTTCTATAGGAAAATTTCCTTTAAAAGTAAAAAGACTCAAATAAAGCAAATTGAAAAATCCCTTATTATTCAATATAAACAAAATATGCCTTGAATCTATCAGCTTTTGAAAAAATTCTACAGTTTTTGAAATCTTTTGGACAAATTTTGAAATTTATTCAATAGAATTTCTGTAGAATATTTTGCTTAAAATCTGTTAATGTTTGAATTCTATAGTTTTTGCAATCTTTTCAACAATACTGGAAAACTTTTCAGTCGAAAATGAAGATTTTCTATACCCAGGTGAAAATGTTCATATATGTTCATATATGTTCATATATTATCATATATGGTTACATGTATGAGCATATATGGTTTCATGTATTAGCATATATGAACATATATGCCATGTATGTAAGCATATATGGGCAAAAAAATTCAAAGAAAAAGTTCATATATAGTAATATATGATATCATTTATGGCAATATATGATAATATATTGCACATATTGAACCATATATGTATATGTATGACTACATATATTATTCCATATATTGGTAATGTGTTTCCTTTTTTTATCAGATATGGCCATATATGAAGGCAAACTTTTTTCATGGTTACATGTACTCTTTTAAAAATATGGTCTATAAATTTAATAAACAAATTTCAGTTGGCTTTTACCAATTCAAAAAAAAAGACAATAATATTTGTTTTTTAAGTTTTGGTCAACGTATCCAAGAAAAAATAAATACAACCGAAAAACGTTCGTGTTCTTAATTGTCAAAATTAAAAACTCAAAATATATTTATGAAAAAAAAAAAACTAAAAATTTAAGACATATTGTAAAATATAAAAAAAAATAAAGGAATAAAATAAGAAATTTAAAATTGTTTTGAATAGGATTCTGCCGCTGCAATAAATTAAAGGTAATTGAGATAAAACTATTTTGTACACTCTAAATTTTTATTGGTACAAGAGCGTTTGTCCACATCACTAACAGCTTTGTTTTCTTTTTTTTTGAAAATTTTAGTACACCTTTCTTAGCAAGTTTCACACTTGTGAAGCAAATTATCATATTACATGGAGTTGTATAAGGTAGCATGAAAAAAAAATCCTCCGATTCTTGCCGCCAGCTCACAAAATGGTACAATAATTGGTAAATGATTTGTTAAAGAAATCAAGCAGTGAAATTGTGTCGGATTTTACTATACAAAAAAAAAAAACACTTACAACAGGGGTGGTTGGGTCTGTTCCTTATATCGGGTTTGCTGTAGAGGAGAACAAATAAGCGACGTTTATATGTATATAGTTTAGCTGCACAAACTCATATTTAGGGGTTAAATTTTGGCCACATTTTTTGTGTATTGCGTTTCCTTCATGTGGATTTCCTTCGGTGAATTTTTATTATAGAAAAGCCTTCAGATTCTGCTGACTATCTCAAAAATCACTTAAATTGTGAGCAGATTTCTTGAAAGTTTCTTCAGATTTTGAGGCTGGTTTCCTTTAAAAAAATTACTTTTTAGTATGAAAAATATCTAAGAATCACCGTTGTTTATAAAGGATTGTCCACAGAATCTAAAGACTTTTTTTATAGAAAACTTCCCTAAAATTTTTAGGGAAGTCTTGAATATCTCAGAATCAGAATCTATTGAGTTCTCTAAAGATAAAAGTCATTAGGATCGAAGAGTTTTGTCTAGTAAAAGTCCTCAGATTTTGAGTTTCGCTCTAAAAAAACATCTTCAGAAACTGTGTTTTTTTCTGTGAAAATTTCTTCAAAATTTTAAAATTTTCTATATAAAAAAATCCCCAAAATATGAGGCTTTTTCTGTAGAAAAAAGTCTGAAGTCTTTTTTCTTGTCGTAATTTAATGGGAGAAAATACTCAGAATTAGAGGGTATTTCTATAGGTAAAGGCTGTTTCTTTAAGTAAAGTTTTTGAATATTTTTCTACACGAAAATTCTCTCAGGATCCGAATTATGTTTTGTGTAGGAACAAGTTCTCAGATCTAAACGGTTTTTAAGGAAAACTACTCAGAATCGAAGAGGCTATCTTTATGAAATAGTTTTCAGAATCAGAGGGTTTTACTTTAGATAATGTCCAGACACGCAAAGAAAAAACATGGTTGGGAGAATCATATTCGAAGAGCATCATATATTTTTGGGTTTATGATTGTGCTAACCATAGTCGTACTATGATATGGTTATCATATTATGATAATAAAATATCCATAATTTTACCATAATATGGTCCCTACAGTTATATTATGATTCAAATATTATGATGTTGAATTTATCATAATATGATTGCATGTACTCATAGTATGCTCAAAATGATATTACATTATGGTCCCCATAACTATATTATGATTTCTGGATTATCATAATATGATCCATATAAAATCTTTATATAGAATCTTTTTGACAATGAATTGATTATTGTAAATAATATTACATGTATAAGGAATTTTCGAAAAAAAAACCTCAAAAAAATCTTCTTAATTTAAAAAAAAAAAATAAACTGGATCTTAATAGGTCAATTTATGAAATGTTTTAATGCCACATGAAAGGTATTTTCTGTCCAGTTTTAGTAAACAATATATGATTGTTTTTTAAGACATTTTGGTTTTTATGAAAACAAGACAATACTCGTATTAGGACTGCAAATGTCAAAGTCATGTTATATTTGATGTATAATTTTTCATTGATTGTTGAGAGCATTTTATGGTTACATAATTATCATATTTTTTTCATAGTCAGAATTTTTGTTACCACAGTATGCTTACAGCCAATCATGTTATAAAATAGAAGGTGTTAATAAAAAAATTGTAAAATATTTACTATAGTAATGATGGTAACGACCATGTTGATGGTTAGACAACCAATAATATGGTTGTGACAACCATACCCGATTGCAGCAAGCACAATATAGTAGCAGTGATCATGTTGCAACCATGTTTTTTCTCTGCGTGGAGAAATGTGAATTCAGAGTCAGATGCAGCAGTTCCTTAATTTGTCAGAATATATAATTTATCTTTACTCTTGTAAAAAATATCTTTATTATCTTACTTGAGTATTTCTTTTTTTTACTTTTTTTGTAATATGTATCTATTTATATTGTATTCTCTTCAAATTAATAAAAACTTCAAATGGAAACAGTGTTTTACTCGTATTTAATTTAATAGAAAGTTCAAAAAAAAAAATCGCTAAGGTCTACTGAATGTTCAATTTAATTGATTTCTTCAGAATGTATGAATTCATTAGCATCATGTAAATACGAGTAGAAGTATAATTAAATAAAAAACAAATTAATTTAAATGAAAAACAATTTTTTTGTGAATAATAAAAAATTAATATAGGAAAAGTACTCATATATGGCCAGATATGAACATTCATATATGGCCATATATGAGCATATATGGCCATATACCCTCAAATTACGGATCCAAGCATATATGGAATAATATATGTACCCATATATGACCATATATGAACATTTTCACCTGGGTAAGAAAACTTATTCTGTATATGGTATGATCTTCTTCCAAAAAATTTTCTGTAAATCGATTGATTATTTTTTGTTACTTACTGTTCATATACTAAACAAACAAAGCAGATGAATATTAAGACAAAAAAAAAAGAAAGAATAAAAAGTAAGTAAAAGACAAGAGAGCAATGGAGCGTATGGCATATACTTTAGTTTATATATTTCTTGTTGCATGCAACAACAACAAAAATGAAAGAAATATCCAACAACAAGTACTTGCTTATCATTTTTTATTACAGAAGGTGGAAAGGAATATTTTAAGCATACGATAATAGTACTGGGGAGGTGGGAGGGAAATATGATACCTTATGAAATTGTAGCTGCTCTAGTAGTTGTAGTAGATTTAACAAAAAGCTTATGTGAAATGTAGCTGACCTAAGCTTTAAAATAAACATGCATAGTCAGTGTGTAGGTATGTATGAATGGATGTGTGTTTGTTTATAAAAAATAAACTAAATGATCAAGAAAACAGGACTTCTAAATATACCGACATACTTATACATATGTATGTGTAAATATTTCTATCATATACTAAAGCACTGGTAGTTTATATATAAATATACATATATACTTCCATATGCATGTATGACAAACATGTACAAAATAACATAAATGTCTTGATGATAAAGTGCAACAATATTTTCTATGTTTTTTTTTTTGTGTAGAGGAGTTTAAGCTTGAGATGAAAATGGAAAAAAAAATATGAAATTGTAGTATGAAACTTGTTGTATATTTATAAATTTTGTTAGTTTTCCTTGTTTATTGTTTAGTGTTTATATTGTTTGTTTTTTTTCCAAGGGTGTGGGATAAATACGTCTATTTACATGTGCTAAAGCAACCTGTCACATTCTTAAGTCTATAAAGATCAAAACAATAAATGTTTATTTTTTTATTTATTTTAAAGCTTTATATGGTTTTACAGTAGAAAATGATGATGTTAGATAGCAATAAAAATGAAAGAAAACTTATTGTATAAATATTGACTACACATATTTATGCATGTCCTTTTTAAAATGAAGATGTGTTTTTAAAATATTCGAAAATAAATAACTTTTTGGAATTTTTGCAGTCTCTTCGATTGGGTGTTTTTGAAAAAACAAATGTGTCTGAAAGTAGAAGAGCTAAGCTAAGCTTTCGTACGAATTCAATCGAAGAAGTAAAATGTAAAAATGTTTACAGCAAACGAAAGTTAATATTCTAGTTAAAAGGAATCGACTGGTTTTTTTTGTCAATTAGCTATTTAAAGTTAAATGCTACACCAAAAGTTGGGACTTTTCTTATATTGCTTTTCTTATTAATAAAAATTAATTTTAAGGCCCTCTTCACTATTATTGAGAGCTCCACTCTGCAAAGTGGATTTTGCCTTATTCTTCCTTGCGCTTGCAATTTTTTTTTAATTATACCGTTTATATTTTAATATACTCCACTTTGTAAAGTGGATTACTCGTATTATTTAGTTCATCCATCAGTTTGCTATGGTCATCTTTTAAAATAAAGTTTTTCAGAAAATTATTTATATACACACAGTGTAAACATTTTCATCGTGATAACCGAATTTCTTGCCAACTGAATATTTTGGTTACAGCAACCGAATTATTTAGTTGTCCCAACCAAATGTTTTCTTGGTACAATTAAAATAATTGGTTTCAATATAAATTCTGTTGCATTAACCAAATTTCGGTTGTGACAAATAAATATATCGGTGGCTCCAACCAAACCATTCGGTTGACACGAAATTCGGTTGTTACAATGAATCTGTTTTCTGTGTGTAAAAATTAGTTTTTGGGTAATTGAAGTAAGTTTTTCCCAAATCTCTCAAATCATAAAAAACTTTTTAAAAAACATAATGAAGCTGAAGTCACAACGCTCGTTTCTGTCTACACACGTTGCGATTTACCACAGTTGTCCTAGATAAAACCTGTCATGCCTGGAGTTTGTCCTTCCCAAATTGAAGTCATAAGAGAAAGTGAGCAGTCCCAGGTAGCTGTTGTCCTTTTAAGGCAGCCCAACATAGGAGTCCCAAGTCGCTGTGCTTCCTAAGACGCAGCTCAACAGAGGTATCGTGCCGCCTCAAGTCGTTGTCCTCCCCCAATCGTAATCAACAGAGGAAGCGTGTGATTCTAGGCCGCCGTCCTACTTTAGCCACAGCTCAACAGAGTAAACTTGTCATTCCTGATCGTTATCCTTATCAACACAGGAAGCGTGCCATCCCCGATCGATGTTTTTCTTTAGACGTTGTCGCTTTAGACGTTGTCGTCCGCAAATCGAATTTCACAAAGTAAGAGTCCCGTCTCTGGTCGTTATCCTCCCCTAGACATACCTCAAAAGAGGAAATATGCCGTTTTAGGTGGTTGTCTTTTCATTAATTTTGCTAATGCAAATAAAAACTATATATTTAATTTTTTCAATCCGAGATTTCGTGTCAGAACACACAGAGAAAAGATTGCTAGCAATTCGATCAAAGCCATTAACATTTATTTGTAAGGATTTTATTTTATTTGAAATAAACTATAATCCACTATTATAGCCAAAATATGGGATTGGGGATTTAAAAGAGGGAAATAAATCAAAAAAAGGATACTATTATCCAATTTTTGGTATCTCCAATCAATATTACAGATAAAATTCGTCTAAAAATTGCGTACAGTAGAATCAACCGTTTATTTAGTTAATGTACTAAAAAATTAATTATTAAAAAATGGTCGATATTTGAAAGTGGTTACTACAAATACAGTTATACTGATCAAAAATATTATTAAATTAGGAGTTCAGTTGAACCAACCGAATTGCGGATTGTATTGATTATAGAAGTTACTAAACATTGGTATTTGTAAACGAATTTTCTGCTATATTTATTATCCTAAAAAAATATTGTAGGCTTGTGGGTAGAGAGCTAGCCTAGTACTCTTAATTTACGAGTTCAAATCCCGGTAAAGGCAAACATTTAAAAATAATATATTTTTTTTAATTAAAATAAAATATTCAAATGTTTAAATATGAAATATGTGCAAGGGTATGAACTATGAATCAGTATACTCAAGTTGGATACGAGAAAAATCTAAAAATAATTTTTTTTTTTAAATAAAATTTTGTGGAACATAATAATATTTATGTGGAATATTAAATATTAAATTAGACAATTGAATATTAACTTTCACAACTAAAAAAATATAATTTTATATATAATAAGTTGCCCTAACCGCCAGATTTCGATTGGCAACAAATTCGGTGGCCACAACTGAAACTGTTTTCTGGGTGTAGATGGTGATTCGACCTTATTTTTTCAAAGAAGCCGACGGTAATGCTATTGCGGTAAACGACGACCGCTATGGAGCCATGTTAACTGAAGGTTTCTCACCGGAAGTATTTTGAGGGATGCCTTCCCAACGCGTGTGATCGCGCGCTTCGATGATTTGGCTAGGTCAGCCATATTTCCGGATTTGACTTTCTCCGGTTCTCTTAGATGCACATACACGCAAAGAAAAAATATGGTTGGGTCAATCATATTCGAGAAGCATCATATATTTTTGGGTTTATGGTTGTACCAACCATATTTTTACCATAATATGGTCCCTACAGTTATATTATTATTAAAAAATTACCATATTATAGTCCTAGATAAACACTTTGTATTGAATTTATCATAATATATTCGCACGTAAACATAGTATGCTTAAAATGTTATCATTATTTTTTCATAGTCAATCATGATATAAAATAGAAGGTGCCAATCATAAAATAGTAAACGATTTACTAAATAATGATGGTAGCGACCATGTTAATGATTAGAAAACCAATAACTTGGTTGTAACAACCATACCCGATTGCAGCAAGCACAATATAGTAGCAGTGATCATATTACAACCATGTTTTTTCTCTGCGTGTACATCGATAATATATTTATTTTTTAAGATAAACCAACACTCAGGGGATGCCTCTACTAATGCAGTACATTATGTTGGAATTATAAAAATAAGTTCTGGGACTGAGAATAGAGGTAGTAGTGTTTGTGGATATTTGTCTTATATTTAGCTATATTCTAAGTTACATGGAAGATATCTGAGGGGAGCTTATTTCACATACGACTTGTGCTAAAAATAAAAAAATGTTCTCTGTAATGCGTTGTTCAATTTATTGGACAATCGACGGATATACTCTTCTAGAAAATTGAGTATTCAGAATTTCAACCCGGCCTGTAGTTATAAGTTCACTTATATCGGCAGAACAGTTCCCATGGTAATATCGATAGAAAAATGATATCCAACACACATTCCTTCTATGCTCTAACGAGTCAATAGGGCTGGATACCCTGCTGCTATTAGTGTTATAAAAACTAAAAATAACATAGAATTTTGTTTCTAATTTAATTTACCAATAAATGTTCATTAAGTAGGAACTTCAGTAGAATTAAGTTGTTTAGTCAAAAATATTTAAGAATTCCCTTATTTGAAATCTTAATTGCACACAGAAAAATCAGTAAGGAAACATTATTTACCAGAGTTAGTAATCGTAAAGCACTATATTCCACTGGTACTACTTTTAGTTTTATCTGCTGACTGCTTCCGTTGAAACAATTTAGAAATAAGATTTTAGCTTCATAATTAAATGTTAGCTTTGTTCCTAACATGAGTAAATTTTATCAAAATTCAAACCTTCCGGCAACTTTAAATTTTGAACTACTATAAATATGTCGCTATTTTTCAGGCTTTTGCAGTAGAAAACCCACTTACATTCCTGTAATTTTTTTTTAATTTGAATTTAAAGTTGTGCTCTTGGTGGTAAAACTTTTAAATCGATAATAGGCTAACGTGGCGTATGATTGTTATAGAGATATGAAATATTACTCATACGTCAAGTATAACATAACATTGCCTTACTTACTTACTACTAATAGTAGATATATAAATATTAAATGCAAGAGAATACATTATTTTTAATACAAAAATTGTACCTCATTTAAAATGTTTGTTTATTTATTTTAACTTGTTGTTTAATAACACCGACAATCTATTCAAGTGCAAGTGTATGCATTTATGCATACAAATTCTTACACAATGTCAGTTGATGTATATAATTCCTTAAGCTTTTTTCATTTATACATATTTATATACTTATACAAATATATTTACACATAGATACATATATAAAGATTGTTTATATATACTTTACATTCTAAATTGCATACTTTGTGGTTGCACTCGTGTCAATGTATCCTTTTTCATTATTACAATTATCTTGTGAATTTTAGACATGTAAACACTTGAAAACATACCAAAAGAAGTTCAAAAAAAAAAAGTAACAGTAAAATTGTCTAAACACTTATACATCTTGACTTTACTATACTTGCAACAAAACAAACACATGTATGGGAATGCATATAAAAAAGCCACAATTTCACAAGTTACCTTTACAATGTTTTACTGAGTAAAATTATTTGTGAGAGTGTGTGTGTAATTGTTGTAATTTAAGTCTAACATTTTTATAACTTTTTCTTTTTATAGAAAACAGAAAAAAGTCAAATATAAAAGCCATAAACGGAGACTTGTTTTTTGTAAATTCAGCAACCACTTGTTAAATATTGTTGAATCTACAGTTTTTGTTTTTAAATAGAATTTTCTATTTTCTTATTTTTATTTTGTTTTTTTTTGCGTTTATACTTCAATGGTTTTGTGTTATGTCATCTTGTTTTATAAACTTCCGGGTTTTTCTTTCAGATTCATTTACAAAAAACAAACACACACACACAAATACTCATTAATGCTCTCATACACATTCATTTATCGTTATTTTCATCGTCCTCATCATCATTCATCATATTTTTAATAGTTTAAGGAAAAAGCAGTTAAAACATTTAACGCGTTTTTTTTTTCTTACTACTGTAGTTTAAGTGTCGATGTGTATGAGTGTGCGTTTGTGTGTAGTTAAGAATATGGTGCTGTTTATATTTTTTTTTTATACATCAAGAGACTTTTTTTTATAGCATTCATGTTTTTCAGTATGCGTCTATAAGTGTTCCATTTATAAAACTAGTAAAAAATTTCTTTTTAATGGCCTGGCATTCTTGTAATAATTTACTATAGGCAACCGGGCAGATTACAGAGAGTAGAATTTTACTGTTTATAAGTAGGTTGTTAACCTATGAAGGTGTGATTAAATACTCATGAAATCATTAAAAAATTTAAGTGTTTTATACTAATGCCTACTTTTTTTTAATACGGATTATAAACGCTTTTTAAGGACAAAATTATTATGATTTAAAAGAGGTTGTTTGTATCTCAAATTACGCAAAATATTTAATATACTTTTCAAGTAGCTATGATATAAATATACCAATTATTTTAGAGGGATATAGGGCCAGTTTTAGTTGAGTAAGAAATTTTCTTACTAAGTAAATACACCATAAGGACTACACTCCTTTGCGTAATATCACGCAAAATGCCTAAAATTAGGCAACATATGTGTAAAACTTATGCGTACACATTTTTGTCTACAAAAATGCACACAAATTTTATTAATAAGCATATTTTATTTATAAATACGCATTTTGTGTTTACAATTACTGTTTGGTTCTCAAAAACAAATATTTTTTATGAAATGTAAATATTGTACAGGTTGGTTGAAAAGTTCCTGCGCTCACCAAGAGATGGCACTGCTAGCTCCAAACTTTTTTTTATCAAGTTGGTATAACTGTCCCGAGAACACATGCAAAGTTCCAAGTCATTCTGTCAATTCTTTCTTTGTTTACAAGCCATTTGAAGTTCACGTTTCATTGATTTTTTTAATATGGAAATAATTGAATATCGTGCAGTCGTTAGATTCTTTGTTTTGAAGGGTTTTACAGCAAATGAAATTTATGAACAATTGTTAGAAGTGTATAAGAAGACCTCACCTTCAAACGCACCGTTGAATTTTGGGCTGGTGAATTTAAACGTGGTCGTACCAGCCTTAAAGACGATCCACGCGAAGGACGACCAAAAACTGCAACCACAGCAGAAATCATTGAGCAGGTACATAATATGGTTAGTGAAGATCCAAGTTTGACTAAGCGTGAAATTCCTAATGCCATAGACATCTCAGACGGACAAGTACTCCATATTTTACATGAAGAATTACGTATGAAAAAACTGTTTGGAAAGTTAGTGCCGCAGACATTAACAATTCAACAAAAACTGGATCGAAAACAAATTTCTCAGCGTAATTTGGAGCGTTTTAAGCTGAATAAAACCGACTTTTTGCGTAGTTTTATAACTATGGATGAGACTTGGATCTACCACCATGATCCTAAATTGAAACAAGAACGTTTACAGTGGACTGAAGCTGGTTGTTCAGCTCCAAAGCAGGTGAAGTCACAACGATCAGCAATGAAGGTTATGGCATCAGTTTTTTGGGATGCAAAAGGAATTTTGTTGATTGATTATCATCAGAGAGGTAAAACAATCAACTCTTAATATTATTGCAGCCTTTTGGACCAGCTGGATGAAAAAATTCGTGAGAAAAGACCTGGTTTAAAGCAGAAAAAAATCATTTTTGATCAAGACAATGCACCTGCTCACAAAAGTGTTTTGACGATGGCTAAATTCAAAAAATTAAAGTACGAATTGCTTGAACATCCACCGCATTCACCAGATTTGGCTCCCAGTGACTACTATTTCTTCAGAAATCTCAAACTTTCTTCGTGGAAAGCATTTTTCGTCGAATAAAGAGGCCATAGCAGCCGTAGACGGTTATTTTGCAGAGCTTCCGGAAAACCATTATAAGGATGGGATAAAATTATTGGAAGATCATTGGAACAAGTGTATTGAGCTTCTTGGAGATTATATTGAATAAAAAAATATATTTCGTAACAAAAACAGTATTCTTTTATTTCGATCGCAGGAACTTTTCAACCAACATGTATTTGTGAAAAAAATATAATATAAAAAATTATAAGAAAAATTTAATTTATTAAAAAAATAACGTTACATCACCAAATTTAAATGTTATCATATCAGTGTTATCATGGTATGTTATATTAGCTGATTCTTAAAGATAATTTTTTACTTTTAACGATTTTAATATTCCTTATTTTTGCAGCCTGTAAAAATTGTAATTAGCATGAATATTTGTGAATTTGGTAGTTGCGATAGATTTATTGGGATGCGCAAAAGCAACATCAACATCAACAATAGAGGTAATTTTATTTATTTTGTATAATTATAATTTGATGCCGGTGAATCGAGAATTTGCATCGGTAGCGGATAGATGCCGCACTATAATCGATTAAGTATTACCACCAGCTACATACTTATTTTAAATTCATTAAAGAAAGTTCTAGATTTTTAGGTTTATTTTCCATATACAGATTTTGTAAGCTTTCTTTACAGGATAGTTTTAAATCTGATACATATGATTATATTCTGTAATTTCATTTATTTAATTTTCCTAAGATTCCTTTAATAATAACATTATTTTTATTCAAAATCATTTTCAACAAGTTCATAAAAATATTGATTGCTTTTATTATATATAGATCACCAATTAATAAAACACATACCAAAAATATTTTGGGCTTTTTAATTTTTAATATAGTGTTGGTAAATAAAACCATTTTTGGGAATTTTTACGCATTTACAATGGATTTTTACACATGTTATGTGTACATTTACACATAAAACGTGCTTATTTACGCACAAAATTGGTAAATTTACTCTTTAATTTCAAAATTTCATTTAATTTTTACGCACTTTCAATGTAATTTTACTGATTTTGTGTTCATCAACTGTGTATTTTTATTTACGTGTATTTTTTATTTACGCACATAGAGTAAATTTATCCAATTTATAGTAGGAGTACAGTTTCCTACTATAAGTTGGGTAAATTTCAACAGAAATCAATAAGAGTGCAGCATTGTATTACAATAAAATTAATCACTTAAGTAAAATGAAATTAAAAATTGTAGTTTCAGCTGACTATTCAACCGGTCCTTACTTAAATAAAATTTAAGAAAAGCTTCATTATATTTAAAAAAATTCATAGATATGACTGAAAATTTCTTAAGATTAATGATGTTTAAAATTTCAGAATTTTTATCAATATTTATAAAGACGTTTCATCAAACTTATGAAGAAATTTCTTCAATATAAAAAAATAAATAATTTTAATGTGTATTTTTGATTAAAATTTATGAAACATTTACCAGCATTTTTTATTAAACACTTAATTATATTTATACATATGATACACTTCATCATTAATATAATGAAGAAGTGATGACAAACAACTTACGAAATAGTTTCATTCAATATGAGTGTAGTACTGAATATAATAAGCCCAATATAGAAGTTTAAATTTTCCGAAGGATCTCTCCTCTTGCAATACATTTTTTTGACTTAATTTGGCATTTTTAATGGAAATTAAAATAACAGAAAATACAAATTAAATGAAATGATATTTCATTTAAAAACCGGTGTACTTACATTTCATTTAAATTAAATAGTTTTTGTTATTTACTTTTAAATGGTAGTTGAACAACTGACAGATCAGTAAAAACAAAAGATTAATAAGTTAAAAATAAATATTAAAATTTTACCTATTAATTCCTTAAAAATAACTAATAATTCATTTATTTGAAATTGTTTCCGTTTTCTGTATTCTTTGTACTCACACATTCGATAGACACATTTGGTGTGAATGATCTCATGTGTGTTTATGAAGTTCTTGTAATTTGAATTAAAATAAATTTTGTATAAAGGGTGTCCCCAGAAGAACGCAATTTTTAAATATTAAATAAAACACAGATATTTTTAAAAAAATCGTGAAGCTTTATTATATCGTAAAGTAGATAGAATGAGGTTATGTATGGAACAATATATCGTGCAGATGGCCGCCGCGGCTTTGCTGGCATGCACGCGATCTTTTAATGAAATTTTCAATGACCGTTTTGCATGAATGCTGCGGTATTTCATTAATGCAGCGTCCAATTTCTTCTTTTAAGGCTTGAGTCGTCGTCGGCTTATTCGCGTAAACCATCGACTTCAAAAAACCCCAAAGAAAAAAATCTGATGGTGTTAAATCGTACGATCTAGGCGGCCAATTCTGATCTCCAAAACGCGAAATAACACGACCGGGAAATGACTGATGCAGCAATTGAATTGTTTCTCTGGCTGTATGACATGTGGCGCCGTCTTGTTGGAACCACATGCCCTCCACATTCATTTCTTCAATTCTAGGCAAGAAAAAACTGGTTATCATTTCACGATACCGAACACCATTGACTGTTTGCGCTTGACCTGCCTCATTTTCATAAAAAAAAGGTCCAATGATTCCTCCAGCCCAAAAACCACACCACACAGTGACACGTTGAGGATGCATTTGCTTCTCGTGAATCACCCGAGGATTTTCCTCACCCCAAATGCGACAATTCTGCCTATTGACGAAGCCATCAAGATGAAAATGGGCCTCGTCACTGAAGATGATTTTATCGGCAAAATCAGCATTTTCATGTTGTCTCTCCAATACCCAATTAACGAACTCCCTTCGCTGTCCATGGTCAGCTGGCTTCAGTTCCTGAGTCAATTGAACTTTGTATGCATGAAGATGCAAATCTTTCGTCAAAATTCGCTGCAAAATGGATTTGGAGACACCAATTTGCTGAGCTCGGTGTCGAATTGAGGTGGATGGAGTTTGAGCGACATCATCACGTACAGCTGCGACATTTTCGGTCGATCGACCTGGTCGATGGCGCGTTGTTGTCTTTACATCACTAACAGTCCCAGTTTCGGCAAATTTATCCATTAATCTCTTTACAGTTGACTCTTTTGGAGCATTATTGTGACCCCAAATTGATCGCAATTTGCGAACTGTAGCCGCAAAACTTTCACCATTTTGGTAAAACAATTTCACAATGAGAATGCGTTGTTCATTCGTGTAGCGCTCCATTTTTACTAACCTCGTACCTTCTACTAGCAAACAATAACAATTGTTCAAATGTCAAACAATGACACTTCGAATGTTGCCAGATTTAAAAATTGCGTTCTTCTTGGGACACCCTTTATAAACACACAATATAAATAAAAAACAAATTTCACCACAAATTTCAGTTCTGTGGGTAATTTTTAATTAAATTCCAAACAAATTAAAAAATAAAGAAAACCGAAAAAAATTGGTAAATGACTGTAAAACATATTGAATTAACATATAAAAAAGTTTAAATAAATATTTCTTTGAAAAATTATTATATGTTCATTTATTTTTAACTGAATTGAAAACATTTTTATTAAATTACAAACAGTAAAGTCCATAATATTCTGAGTGCGGTTAACGGGTTTTTTTATAAATAACGGAAATTATTTCATTGAAAAATTTTGGAAATTTTGAATTTAAAAAAATTCAAATAGTCTATAAAATTTCTTAAGGCAACAACTTGGTGGCATCTTGCAAAACTATAATTTTGTCATGCTACGTAATTTTATAAAATATTCTACTAAATTATTCAAAATTGAGGATCTACTGTCAAATGATCAAATTCGACAACTATTTTGTCCTGAATTTGAAAAAAAAAAATCAAAATTGCAACCCAAACTTTAATAATTTTTTCATGAAAAACACTTTTTAATGGTTAAAAAATAGAACGTCCCGGTAGGCTAGTTGGTAGTGTGCTAGCTTATCAGTGCGAGGGTCGTGAGTTCAATTCCCACCAGAGGATCTGGTATGTTTTCGCTACAACGAGCCGAAGGCCTTTGCTAGTGTTCGGTTAGGGTATTAACATATAATTTGTAATTATATGATTAATAAATAAAATAAATAAATAAATAAATAAATAAATGGTTAAAAAACAATTGTATATACCCAGGTAAAAATGGTATTGTATATAAACATATATGATTCATTTATGGTTAAAAATTCAAACAGTATCATATTCCCTAATTAGAACTTACACCATAGAAGATATATTTTTAATTTCTAGCCGTTGCGGTTTATGAGAGACATTAAGGGGAAGACTTTCACATCGTAAAAATTTAAAAAATTCTCTTTTGGTAGATATCTACCCCGTAGGATGCTCCTACCATTTGCTGATTGATTAAAACAATTATTTTCCCATTTTACCAGAGTCTTACTGGAATTCTACAGAGAATATAATTAGTAAATTAGAACGTATTCCACAGCAACACAAACATTTTTAATTTCAGTTTTGGTCAGCCCGTTAAGGGGGAGGCTTATCCTGCACTGACACCCCAGTGTTGAATTCCTGTTGAAAATTGGAAAGAATACCTTAAAATAAAGAGAGCTCATAGATCAGGGCACATATATTTTAAATTTTAGGTTCCTTTCCAAAACGGTTTGGTTCGGCCGTTACGCCTTTAACCACCACTTGTCATCTATTCTTGACGAAAAGTTTATAAGGTACTTTATCAGTGAACTAGCCCATACCTCAGAAAATAAATAATTTGAATTTCGTTAAAAGTAAAGATTTTCCCCTTTTTTGCTCCTGCTCACAAAATTTTTTTAAAATCCCGACCTGCTAGAAGCTTAAGCCAGAAAAGGATCTAACTAAGGTCCTGCGGTATGAGCTGGGTGATTAAGGGGACACCTTCAACTATAACCACATTTTTTAAATTTTCTTATTAGAAGTTCTAAAAACTAATAACCATACCTTTTAATTGCATTAACATTTATAACAAACGTTAAATTCTAAAAAACATCCCAAAAAACAAAAAAAAAAGGAATGTAGAAATTAATTAATATAACTAAAAAGCATGTTAGTTAATGTTTCAACTTCACTCATTCCCAGTTGCATTTCACTTCGTTCTCCTTGTCTGGTGATTCAATTCTACTTGTCCTATTTACATTCCATTTCGTTCCCATGGCTGGTATTTCAATACAACTCGAACCAGGTCCAATTCCATTTTGTTTCCCTGTCTAGAGTTTAGATTTTACAAGATCCCTTTTTCCAAATCAATTCGTTTCCCTTGTCTAGTATTTCAATTAAACTCGTTCACCGTTCCATTCCATTTCTTACTCCTTGTATGGTGATTCAATTTAACTCGTTCCCTGTTCAGTTTAGGCAATTCCTTAAGGCAGACTTTTGCCCCTTTGAATCAGTCGTCAGAATTCTTTGCAAAAAATTCTTTTTTGCATCATTTAAGTTAAATCTTTTATGTTGCATCTAATATAAAATATCGTTTCCACTAAATTCGTATGATATATACACAAAAAAAAATACAAAATTCTGTTTGTAATAATATTAAACATCTCTCATAGAATATGTTTGTAAACAAAACTAATTTTTTTCAAAGGCATCAAAAACCATATTTGTAAATAAAAAACTAACTTTTATTTTTTGTAACTTAAATTTTTGTTTTCAAAGAATTTTTATAAGAAAAAAAATTAAATAAACATTTCAATCCAAAAATTGTTAGAAATCGAATTTGAATTTTAAAAAATATTTAAAATTATTTAAAATTTTTTAAATTGTTTCTGTGAAATAAAAATTACGCAAGTATGTTTGATTTGTAAAACAAAAGAAATTTTTAGTAATTTCAGTATTAATAATAAAGAAAATATTAATTAGAAATTCAACTTTATTTTTAAGGACTCGCAATTAATTATTTTGTGTACGCAAATCTTCGTTAAAATGTATGTTTTCATAAAATCAGAAAGCAAATTACCACCCCAAATGTATAAAATTAAACTCTATTTTAGATTTGTATACAATGTACTACGGCTCTTTGATTTTTAGATTATTTTTCAAAAATTACACCAAAGGGAACGAAATATCCCCACGGTAGCATTTCTATAAGTTTTTTTTTCATAACAGTAGTGTTCTAGGGTTAATGTAAAATAATAGTTTAAATGGCAAAAAATCAATTTATATTTTCTAGTCAACTAGGCGTATTAGTATTTTGAATCTAAGTTAAATATTACGTATACGTAATTGTTAGAATATCAAAATCTGCTAATGGTGGATGGGTCAGAAAACAGTTGTGTTTGTATAGAAACAATATAAAGGGTGGTTAAATTTTATGGTCGATGTTGAATGTGAACCACACCTAAACGTCAAGCTTTTTTCTGCATTTCATTTGACATTTCTCAATTTCAGACTAACTCAATTTGAACAATGCAAAGACACACAATCGAGCAACGCGTTAAAGTTATTCAGGCTTATTATGAAAATGGGCGTTCAAATCCAAATGCATTTCGTGCACTTCGTGATTTTTTGTTCAGCATAATCGACCAAATGTGTCCACAATCGGGAGAATTGTGGGCAAATTTGAGCGAACCGGGTCTGTGAAAACACCAGTGCATGCTCGCCCAGTTCGTTCTGCGGAAAATATTGCTGTTGTTTGCGTTAGTGTGCCATGAGGTCGGCCAAGTATTTACCGTAAATGGTGTTTGCTATCGCGATATGATAACGAACTTATTGTGGCCAGGAATTGAGGATATGACCCTGGACGATATGTGGTTTCAACAGGACGGTGCCACTTGCCATACAGCTAACGAAACAATGGCTCTTTTGCGCGACGAATTCAATGGCCGTGTTATCTCACGTGATGGCGATGTCAATTGTCTGCCAAGATCATGTGATTTGACACCGCTGGACTTCTTTATTTGTAGTTATTTGAAAGAAAAGGTGTACGTCGATAAGCCAGCAACAATTAAAGAGCTAAAGGATGACATGATTCGGCACATTAACGGCATAGAACCTCAATTACAGGTTGGTTGAAAAGTTCGAAATGAAAGAATACTGTTTTTGTTACGAAATATATTTTTTTATTAAATATAATATCCTAGAAGTTCAATACACTTGTTCCAATGATCTTCCAATAATTTTATCCCATCCTTTTAATGGTTTTCCGGAAGCTCTGCAAAATAACCGTCTACGGCTGCTATGGCCTCTTCATTCGACGAAAAATGCTTTCCACGAAGGAATTGTTTGAGATTTCTGAAGAGATAGTAGTCACTGCGAGCAAAATCTGGTGAAAACGGTGGATGTTCAAGCAATTCGTACTTTAATTCTTTGAATTTAGCCATCGTCAAAACACTTTTGTGAGCAGGTGCATTGTCTTGATGAAAATTGATTTTTTTCTTCTTTAAACCAGGTCTTTTCTCACGAATTTTTTCATCCAGCTGACCCAAAAGGCTGCAATAAAATTCAGAGTTGATTGTTTTACCTTTCTGAAGATAATCAATCAACAAAATTCCTTTTGCATCTCAAAAAACTGATGCCATAACCTTCTTTGCTGATCGTTGTGACTTCACCTGCTTTGGAGCTGAACAACCAGCTTCAGTCCACTGTAAACGTTCTTGTTTCAATTTAAGATCATGGTGGTAGATCCAAGTGTCATCCATAGTTATAAACTACGCAAGAAGTCGGTTTTATTCAGCTTAAAACGCTCCAAATTACGCTGAGAAATTTGTTTTCGATCCAGTTTTTGTTGAATTGTTAATGTGTGCGGCACTAACTTTCCAAACAGTTTTTTCATACGTAATTCTTCATGTAAAATATGGAGTACTCATTCGTCTGAGATGCCTATGGCATTAGCGATTTCACGCCTAGTCAAACTTGGATCTTCACTAACCATATAATGTACCTGCTCAATGATTTCTGCTGTGGTTGCAGTTTTTGGTCGTCCTTCGCGTGGATCGTTTTCAAGGCTGGTACGACCACTTTCAAATTCACCAGCCCAATATTCAATGGTGCGTTTTGAAGGTGAGTACTCCTTATACACTTCTAACAATTGTTCATAAATTTCCTTTGCTTTTAAACCCTTCAAAACAAAGAATCGAATGACTGCACGTTATTCAATTTTTTCCATATTAAAAAAAAATCAATGACACGTCAACTTCAAATGGCTTGTAAACAAAGAAAGAATTGACAGAATGACTTGCAACTTTGCATGTGTTCTCAGGACCGTTATACCAACTTGAGAAAGAAAAAGTTTGGAGCTAGCAGTGCCATCTCTTGGTGAGCGCAGGAACTTTTCAACCAACCTGTATGACTGAGCGTCTTCAAAAATTTGGACCATCGGATGGAGCTGTGCCGCCGAGGTCGCGGCGGCCATTTGGCCGATACTTTGTTCCATACATAATTAAACCATAAAAATAAATGAAAATAATTTCCTTAATAATTTGTGTTTTATTTAAAATCAACATCGGCCTTTAAAATTTAACCACCCTTTACGTATACACTTTATATATGAGGTCCGTTTGTTATATTGAGCGTTATTTGTCCCGATATAAGAAACAATTTCAATTATTATTATAGGATCTATAGATTGCTCTCTAGCAATAAAAATTACTTATATTAAATATTTAATTTCGCTATAAAATTTTTTTAAATTTTAATCTGTTTACATATAATGTTAGCTAAAGACATAAATGGAACTTTGTTTTACTGTTTTAATTTTAATGATAGCATTCTACTAAATTCAACTTCTAATATAGTATTGATATAGAAATGTCACTAAAAATTTATTTTATTTATACTTAGTTTTCAATTATTTTTTTTGGGAAATATAGTGCTGATAGCAATAAAGTACATTGACAATTTTATTCTTCTTTTTATTTCAAACAACACATGGCAATTGAACTTATTGTTGGGACAATGACTTTTATATTATAGTATAAATTTTTCAAATAATGTCATGATTAAAAAGCAATTTTCCCCTAAATTTATATGTTTCATCATTCCAATAATTTTAGTTTTGTATATCAATAGTTTATTTTTTTGTTAGCTTTTTGTCATGTGCGTGTTTAACTGTTTATTATTATACTTAACTGTATTTCATTCAACTTATACACGGTGTTGCAAAAGTAATCAATAAATTTTCTATGTTAGTGGATAACTTTGATTAACTATTACAAAGCGAATTGAAATTATATCACAAGGGATCCTATAGTATGAAAACTTTAAACGATGTCGATATTAGAAAGAGATTTAGTTGTTAAAAGGCACTGTTTGAAAAAATTACGAAATTTTTTAATAAGACAATAAATTGTAGATTACCCCGTGTATGCAACGAGGAGATGAAAAAAATTTTTCCTAAATTGACTCTAAGGATCTTCTTTTAACAATCATTGTTCACCTATAACATTTTGGGATACTAATATTAAAAAAAAAATTATCTTTATGATGAAGTGACAATTTTTTGCTAAAAAGTGTTAAAAATCTTTTATACAAATTGGTGTATTTTAGTACAATTTCATGTTGTTGTATCAACTTTAGAGAACATTTTAATAAATAATAGTTTTTAATAATTTTAAATAAATGCGGGATGACAATCCTTGAATTATTCTGTCACATAGTCAGATTGCCATGAAAATCGTGTTATACCGCCCATACTAAAAAAAATGTCATAGTAGCGTCTGGCGAATACAATTTTTTTCACCACTAAAATTTTTATTTTTCACTCCAAAAGTTGATTTCACATCCAAAAAAGTTTTTTACCTTAAACAATTTTTTTTTACACCTTCATATTTTAACTTATATCTTTTTACATTAATTTTGGATCCGAAAGTATATAGTCGCATATGAGAACACGTATGGTCATGTATGCCCATCTATCCATGTAAAGGGTGTCCCAAGAAGAACGCAATTTTTAAATCTGGCAACATTCGAAGTGTCATTGTTTGACATTTGAACAATTGTTATTGTTTGCTAGTAGAAGGTACGAGGTTAGTAAAAATGGAGCGCTACACGAATGAACAACGCATTCTCATTGTGAAATTGTTTTAGCAAAATGGTGAAAGTTTTGCGGCTACAGTTCGCAAATTGCGATCAATTTGGGGTCACAATAATGCTCCAAAAGAGTCAACTGTAAAGAGATTAATGGATAAATTTGCCGAAACTGGGTCTGTTAGTGATGTAAAGACAACAACGCGCCATCGACCAGGTCGATCGACCGAAAATGTCGCAGCTGTACGTGATGATGTCGCTCAAACTCCATCCACCTCAATTCGACACCGAGCTCAGCAAATTGGTGTCTCCAAATCCACTTTGCAGCGAATTCTGACGAAAGATTTGCATCTTCATGCATACAAAGTTCAATTGACTCAGGAACTGAAGCCAGCTGACCATGGACAGCGAAGGGAGTTCGTTAATTGGGTATTGGGGAGTCAACATGAAAATTCTGATTTTGCCGATAAAATCATCTTCAGTGACGAGGCCCATTTTCATCTTGATGGCCTCGTCAATAGGCAGAGTTGTCGCATTTGGGGTGAGGAAAATCCTCGAGTGATTCACGAGAAGCAAATGCATCCTCAACGTGTCACTGTGTGGTGTGGTTTTTGGGCTGGAGGAATCATTGGACCTTTTTTTTATGAAAATGAGGCAGGTCTAGCGCAAACAGTCAATGGTGTTCGGTATCGTGAAATGATAACCAGTTTTTTCTTGCCTAGAATTGAAGAAATGAATGTGGAGGGCATGTGGTTCCAACAAGACGGCGCCACATGTCATACAGCCAGAGAAACAATTCAATTGCTGCATCAGTCATTTCCCGGTCGTGTTATTTCGCGTTTTGGAGATCAGAATTGGCCGCCTAGATCGTGCGATTTAACACCATTAGATTTTTTTCTTTGGGGTTTTTTGAAGGCGATGGTTTACGCGAATAAGCCGACGACGACTCAAGCCTTAAAAGAGGAAATTGGACGCTGCATTAATGAAATACCGCAGCATTCATGCAAAACGGTCATTGAACATTTCATTAAAAGATCGCGTGCATGCCAGCAAAGCCGCGGCGGCCATCTGCACGATATATTGTTCCATACATAACCTCATTCTGCCTACTTTACGATATAATAAAGTTTCACGATTTTTTTTTAAATATCTGTGTTTTATTTAAAATTTAAAAATTACGTTATTCTTGGGCCACCCTTTATAACAACGAATGTTCTTTAATTTGGACCCAACAACAATAAGTTCGAATTCATTCTATTACTTTAAATTAATTATAAATCGTGTGAAATTAAATATAATTATTACGATCGGGACTCGTACAACTATTTTAGGATATTTACGAATATGAAATCAAAATTAAAAAATTAGGAGACGCGAATTTCGGGAAAATTTCATACAAAAATTATTGAATTATTGAATTTCTTAAATTTACCTCTGTGAAAAGTTATTTTTTGCATGATTATATGTCCACGAAATGCCTTCTTACGTGCAACCGGATTTTTGTTAACAATTTAATTTTAATAGGATAAAAAAAAAAAAATAAAATTTTTTACCTTCAGTTGCAAGGATAACTATTATGCTATGGCGCAGAGAGTTTTTAGACACTAAGGAATAGGGGCAATATTGTGGAGATTACAAATTCAAACTTTAATATTTTTTTTGGATGCACCTAATGTGCACATAGTGTGCGCCATCTGTTGGCGATTTCCATGTGTATGATGTTTTTATTTAATTTAATTTGCACTACTTTTGAATTCGTTTGAGCCCGTCAATGGTCTGAGGCTTGTTGGTGTAAACTTTTCCTTTCAAATAATCCCACAAAAAGAAGTCAGGAGGGCTCACATTAGGATAAAAGTAGCTTTGGCGCAAATGGTGTCGCAAGCCGCCGCCGTTTTTTAGTCATGCACTGCTATTTCCTGATCTCGTGCGAATTTTCCATTCTTTGCTTGTTAACGCCACCAAAGGGTGTGAAATGAGACTGGACGATATTCAAAATTTGTTTGCAAAAATCAGGTTCAGTGTCAACTATTCAAGCGACTGTTTGGCAAAATTCTTAGAGTTAATTGCACCTTATGCGGAAAAATATTCAAATCATGATTCAAACTGCGCCGCGTAGTGGTTGAATGACGCGGTGATGATACGACTTTCAAGATTCTCTCTTTCTCTTACAGCTTCAACTTGTTCATTGGAACGTCTTGGGCGTGGATGGGCGGCATTCGCTAACTATATGTTAGCAATGTGATAGTAACCAGCATGTCCCCTGTTCAAAAAAAATTACTCCCTTAACGAAGAATAGTATTGTCGGACGGTGCTGCTTCGCCACAATATTTTCGACAATATGCACATAGAGTTAATGCAACTAAACACTATTTTCAATGTAAAGCGTAACTATGTCGGCGTGTTGTTTTGATGTAAAGCATTTACTGAAGTGAAGTTTCAAAAACATGTGCTCTGAAGTCAATCGGATGTCAAATGTCGCAGTTAATAAATATTGCCATATCGACGAATAAGATGGCGCACCCTGTATCTAATTATACATGCAATATTAAAGCATTTAAGTACTATGCCATGATAGATATCGGAGATATATTTAGGAATACGTGCCAGCGACATATTTGTTTTGGGTGACCGAAATTCGATTAATACAATGGAATTTCGGTTGGTTGCGACAATCGAATAATTCAGTTATTCAGCGACTACAATACTCATTTGGTATGAAGTTCGGTTGTCGCGATGAATCTGTTTCTATGTGTGGTTCTTAAAGCAGGTGAAGCTATCGTTGTCAGCAAAATATATCTCAGTTTTATAATTTATAGCCTCAGTATTATCATTATTAAAAGTAATGCATTTGGTATGGATCTTCTCAAATGGTCTTGATATTGTATTTCAAGATTTGGGGAATTTTTTTAAATGAAAAAATTTTAGAAATGTACATAAAATCTGATATTTTGATTTCCAAAAATACTGATATCTATTGTTACCCAATTGAAATTATCTCGTATTGGTAGAGGGTGTAAAAAAATCACTAAAGCTAAATTTAATTCTCTTACTTTTTATAATTTCTTTTGTCGTCCATGTTGATAAATAACACGGTGTTACAAAAAAGAATGAAGTCGAAATCCCTGGGATATCATACTACTTTTCTGGTAGGTATTGTCGATTAGAACAAGAATCTGTATTTGAAATTTTCCAGGCACGTCAGAATTTTGAGATACGGGTAAAAAAACGGTTTTTCGGACCTCTATGCACTTAATAACGGGTAACTCAGTTGGTTCTCAACCGATTTTAATTTTATAAACGGATTTGGATAGAAGATACCTATACCTTTAAAATGATATATATGATTATATGGTTTGATCCAAAAATATGTGTGTATTTCTGCACCAAAGTCATTTTTTACCACTTTTTTCGACATTTTTTAACTTTGGCGATATTTTTACGCACTTTTTTATATGGGAACCGTAAAGCTTTATAATTTATATTAGTAGCATATTTAGTTAGGAGTAAAATGGAATTTACGGTTTGAAAATCCGTTAAAAAATGACTAAGTTATTAAATATTGTATCAAACCAAAATTCTTGCAAAATACAAATTTCTTAATATGATATTCCTACGCATTATTTTATACAGAAATTTTACTGGGTAAAATTCAACTTTGTTTTAAAAAATTCGTTAGAAATTAAGAGAGTTATTAATTTTGTTTTTAAACCTAAATGTTTGCATAATTGCTTGCACATTATTTTTCTAGTTTTTTTTGCTCTCTGTCTAGTGATGTTTTGCTAGAAGTTAGCAGGTAAAATTTTCTAAATGCAATGTGGAGCAAATTGGGACAACAGAGTTTGCCAAACTTTTTTTGCTTGGAGTCAGATTGTTATTTGTACAGAACTTTACATTCCGAAAACTGAAAATGTTAAAACCTATAGTTAAAACCTAATAGTTAAAACCTTTAAATCTGCGATAATTTTCCATTTATGAGCGGTATAGTTGATATTTCTAAGTATTTTTGTCATCACTTCGTAGGTTTCGTAGGTAGAGATAACAAATCAGTTTTTATAAAACAGAAATAAAAAATTTCTTTGGATTAAACATACTTTTACATGAACCATCAATGAAGAGTCGCCATTCGTCTGCCTTATAGTTTTGATTTAGTGCCGAAAATAATTTAGGTACATCTGGTCACTCCTTCTACAAGTTGTTACACGAAAAACTTGATCCACCAAATTCCACTGTTTTAATCGTGACCCGAGAATTTCACATTGTCGTTTTGACAAATGTAAATCACGAATAAGATCGCTGAAATCTGCATTGGAAATTAGATGCCGTTCCATTGAAGAATACTTAGGTGGAAGGTACTCTTCTTCTTGCAAATCTTTTTCAATTTCAATAGCAGCTTTGCTAGTTGTAGGAACTTCATCACTTACATATATCGGTTTTGTTACAGTTAAAACATTTGCGTATTTGACACTTTTGCGCGTTTTAAAAGAGTAACCTTTTGTATTGGTTTGACAAAAATAGCAATCATCTGGTTTATGGTAGAGCTGATGATGCCAAATCATAGGTGTCGAAAAGTGTAAAGTAACTGACGGCTTTTTTAATGTTCTACAGCAATAATCACAAATAAATTCAGGTTCGTACCAGCGACTAAATTTATAAGAGCGATTGAAGAGTTTGTTATATATTTCCACCACTCCACCATTGTTTCTAAAATCACGTCTATGATCGATATCTACCAATAAACCACAAATATAACAAAATTTATTACGTCTGTCGCACATTTTCTATTTTTAATAAAATTTATTTATTGGGATAAATTCAAATTTAATTTTAATTGCACTTCACTATTATCAAATGGCTAACTTTTTTATTTATTTAAGTAAACAAAAGTGATAAACAAAACAAATTAAAAAAACAATACTTTTACATGATTTAAGCTCTCATTGCTAATTGTTGTTGTAATTCTAATTTGAGTTTAATATAACAGTGATTTACAATTTATAGTCCTCAGAGTATATCAATCACATTTATTATAGTTAGTATATATCAAAAAACATACAGTGCAAAAAAAATACCACTTTTGTTTAAATTCATTATTTTATATTAACTAAGAAAACCCCTCCAAAATCTTTTTTAAGAAACATTTTCAGTTTTCGGAATGTAAAGTTCTGTACAAATAACAATCTGACTCCAAGCAAAAAAAAGTATGGCAAACTCTGTTGTCCCAATTTGCTCCACATTGCATTTAGAAAATTTTACCTGCTAACTTCTAGCAAAACATCACTAGACAGAGAGCAAAAAAAACTATAAAAATAATGTGCAAGCAATTATGCAAAAATTTAGGTTTAAAAACAAAATTAATAACTCTCTTAATTTCTAACGGATTTTTTAAAACAAAGTTGAATTTTACTCAGTAAAATTTCTGTATAAAATAATGCGTAGGAACATCATATTAAGAAATTTGTATTTTGCAAGAATTTTGGTTTGATACAATATTTAACAACTTAGTCATTTTTTAACGGATTTTAAAACCGTAAATTGCATTTTACTCCTAACTAAATATGCTACTAATATAAATTATAAAGCTGTACGGTTCCCATATAAAAAAGTGCGTAAACATATCGCCAAAGTTAAAAAATGTCGAAAAAAGTGGTAAAAAAATGACTTTGGTGCAGAAATACACACATATTTTTGGATCAAACCATATAATCATATATATAATTTAAAAGGTTGAGAACCAACTGAGTTACCCGTTATTAGGTGCATAGAGGTCCGAAAAACCGGTTTTTTACCCGTATCTCAAAATTCTGACGTGCCTGGAAAATTTCAAATGCAGATTTTTGTTCTACTCGACAATACCTATCAGAAAATTAATATAATATCCCAGGGATTTTTTTTTGTAACACCGTGTAATTTACTTTAATTTCTATAGATTTTAATTACTAAATAATAATGGCACTGTCAATTTCGCTAACCACGCCATTTAAGTTGCTTATGCATGACCTCTTCTAAACATATTCCTTCTACCCTCGTACTATATAAAATATAATCCAATATACTATGTAGACACAAATAGCTAAAAACGATGTCGATGATAGACCAAACCAAACATAAAAGACATATTTAGACAGACAAATGCTTTTAAACTGTCATTAGCTAATTATTGCCACAGTCATTAAGTTTCTAGTCGCTCCAATATTAGATTTTTTTTTCAACGATAATAAACAATCAGTGATGACTATTATATAAATATGTATATACACTCACAATATTTTTTTGTTAAAATCTTAAATACACTTACAATATTATTTCATTAAAAACAACTTAAAATACCTATTAAATTAATCGAAAATATAATCAAAAAGAGGACTACTGATTTTTCATTATATTTAACCCATTTTGTTGTTTATTTTTAATCATTGTTTAATAATTGATAAAAGTAAAAACAATAGTAAGTCGTTTAAAATAACCATAAAATTTTTACTGACAAAAAGTTAGAAAAAACAACTTTTGTGGTTTGTTTTTCAAAGTAAAAGTTTTTTTTTATTTGTTTGTAATTACAAAACAGAACAAAACACATGCAGGTGTATATATTTTGATTGGCTTTATGTGTATGTATATTTGAATAATTTCTTGTAATTTTTATTGAAATAATTTTGTATATATACAAACTATTTTGATAAAAAAACAAAAAATAATTTTATGAATTTTAAATTGAACTGAAAATAACAACTCCTACTGAATGTCTGTAAATTTTAAAAGTTTATTTTTTGAATGACTGATTCAAATAGTTAAAAAATATATTTCTATGAATTTCAATTGATTCTTCATTTAAAAACAAACTTTACGTATTACTTTTTAAATAAACTACAGTCGGTAACGGAAAATATATTGTGAGTGTTATCTATACTTAAATTAATTGAATATACAATTACAAAAAGGATTGCTGATTGCACCCGACTTTGTTGTTTAATAATCGACTAAATTAGTAAAAACAATTGAAAAACGTTTAAAAAAATCCTCAATATTTAAAAGACAAAACGTTAGAAATAACGACTTTTGTAGTTTGTTTTTCAAATTATTTTTTTTTTTTGCATGTGTAATTACCAAACACAATACACACATAGGTTCACATTTTTATTTTCTATGTTTGTATTTATATGCGAAAAATTGTAATTTACATTGTAATTTGTATTTAAATAAAGTACGAAAAATATATTGTGAGTGTAGTTTTTGTGTCTGTGTATTATAGCATGATTTTTAGTAATATACAATTTTGTATATAACATTGTTTTTAATAATGTTATACATTGTTGTTATTTCTTGTTTTATTAGTTAATTTATGACGTTGACTTATTTTTCTTATCGATTTTGTGAAAATCTAAATGAAATAAAATTAGTTTTTATATTAAAATTATATATTTTAGTATTATATTTTGTAATAAATTTAACATATTAATGATTTTAGCAGTGGTATGTATTTTCTTTCTGTTATTTATTTTTATTGCAATTTAATTTTTATGAATCATTAATTTGATCAAATTATTTTTCTGTGAATATTTAATAGTGCGGTTTTTATTATTTTTGTGGTTATTCATTTATTAAAATTAAGTAGTTTCGAAATGACATAAATGGCAAAACTAATTTAATTTCTTATATTAGAAATGTTATTAATAATAATTTAATATAAATTAGTTTAGTTAGATGAATATAATAATAAAAAAATTAAAAAGTTTAAGGGCGGTTTATATTTTAAAAAAGGTACCAGAGTATGGTGATATGATATAACCTTACCGAAATGTTTTCAGAAATTATCCCCAAATTGAAAATTGGGAATACAAGCAAAACATTTTTATAAGAGAAAAGAAGGAG
Organism: Eustalomyia histrio; assembly: GCA_949748255.1. Classification (NCBI taxonomy): domain Eukaryota; kingdom Metazoa; phylum Arthropoda; class Insecta; order Diptera; family Anthomyiidae; genus Eustalomyia; species Eustalomyia histrio. The sequence goes on along the minus strand of OX456526.1, from coordinate 53,556,977 downwards.
ATTCATAATCCCGAAAAATTTTTCTAATTATTTATTACACTTACCGACTAATTTCTCAAATAAACGTTTTGTGGGTGGACAGCATACGGCCGAACTCAGGGGTTTTCTCATCTGGGGTATACCCAATACAAGCTCAGCTGATAGGTTTTTTGTCTAAAAGGCTTTGACCAAGTTTAAGGATTTTTACTCTGTGGTACGTCCTATTCCGAATTCATTATTAAAAATTTTTCTATATTCATAATACCAACACAGAGACTGCAACAGAATTTCGGTTAAAACAATATATTTCACTTGCATCAGGAATATATTTGGTTGCGTCAACCAAATAATTCGATTGGCACAACCAAAATATTCACATGTCATGAAATTCCGTTGTCACGATGAATTTGTTTTCTCTGTGCAATAGTGATATGATTGTTTAGCAAATGGTCATAATCTCCATTTGCATTGTTGGGATCGTTACCGAAAGTTTTTCAGACATAAGTCATTTGGGGTAAAGCCCAAAAACCCCAAAATAAAACGTGAATCTTTTATATTCATAACTGTAAATAGGCACTAGGCTGTTAAAATATACTCAATAAATTTTATTGTGCCCAAATCGAATCTGGCAAAAAATGGTTTTTAAGGGAATGTCTTCAGAAATAATTTTTTACCTATTTTTGATTGGTTTTTTTAAATATTAAAAATTTGCCTAAATCTAAATCTAGTTGAGCACCTAAGCAAGGTTGTTTCGACTCGAACTTGTTTCTTCTCTTGACTTTCCTCACCGTTTATTTATAGTTTGGAAGTTAAAATAACAGAAAATGCAATTTAAAAGAAATGACATTTCATTACTTTTCATTTTATTCAAATGGGTTTTGTGATTTACTTTAAAATGTTGTTTAAATAACAGACACATGAGTAAAAAACCAATGTTTATTCAGTTAAAAATAAATGTTACAATTTTACCTACCCAAACGTAACAATACCTGATTATTTATTTATGTGAAATTGTAACCGTATTTTCTATTTCTGTTTGTTTTTTTAATCTACAAAACTTATACTCATACATTTTATAGACACATTTTGTGTGAATGGTCATATGTGTGAAGGTGTGTGTTTATGAAGTTCTTGTAATTTGAATTAAAATAATTTTGTATATAAAAAAACAGTTTAAATAAAAAAAACAAATTGTAATTTTTTGATTTTTTTTTTTTTGAAACAGACAGCAAACAAAATTTAAATTGGTAATAACTGTAACGGAAACAAATAAACCACAAATTTCCGTTTTGTAAGCAAATATTTATTAAATATCAAACAAATGAAAAATGAAATAAAACTGAGAAAAATCGGTAAATGATATTAAATCATTTTGAACAAATGTATAAAAAATTCAAATTAAATATTTTTTTGAAAAAACACACTCCTTCTAAGTGTAATAATAAAAAACTTTAAAATCTAAAAAAACTACAAAAATCGTTTTTCCAATGCTTTGTCAGTTAAATATTGAAGATAATTTAAAATGACTCGGTTGTTTTTTTTCTACTTTTTTTTCGATTATTAATAAATAATTATAAATAAACAGAAAAATGGGTTGAATATACGATCGTCCACTTTTTAATTGTATTTTCGATTAATTTAATAACATATGTATTTTAGATTGTTTTTAACGAAATAATATTGGGAGTGTATCCCTTTCTAATTTCGAATTTCTAGTTTTTGGAGTTTGATGTCCCTGTTTTGCACTCCCTATACAAATTTCTTAAAATTCCATCCTGCCAGATGCTTATTCCAGCGTATGAACATAAATACCAAATATCAAGTTTCTAGATCCAGCAGATTTTGTCTTTGTGATTGAGGGGACACTTTTTAACCGCAGTCAGGATTTTAAGCCAATTGGCTTGGAAGGGACGTTCTTTCTTCGTTTGTTGCTGCAGAATATTACAATATGTACCAGATCCGTAAAACTCTGTATCAGTCGAAATTTTTTTTGGAAATTTACAACAATAAAATGGTTAATAATATTACGAAAATTCAGTTCATATGTACATTAAATTTCATATACAATAACACACACAACGACGTATTTTTAGACACTTTGTGTATGCATAATGTGTGTACTTTTTTATCATTTACGCACACAAAGTAAATTTACTCAGCTTAGAGTAGTAGAACAGTTTTCTACTATAAGTTGGGTAAATTTCAACAGTAAATATTTAGAATGTAGCCCATGCTTCAGAGAATATAATTTTAATTTTGATTTTAAGGCCAAGGCGTTTTATTATAACGTAAACACAGAAACTTTTTCCTTTCTACAATACCTTAAAACTTTTCCAAAAATAAAAAAACTTAAATACTGTCTTAACTACCACATGTGGGATTAAATAATAAAAATTTTTTAAATTTTATTAGCATTAATATTGCACTAATTTACAAAAATAATTTCAATTGACAGATATGTTTTACAAAAACATAAAAATGGAGAAAAATTGCTAAAATATAAAAACAAAAAATTTACACATGGATAAATATCAATAAAATCCAAGCTCGATCCATTCCATTCTCGCTCTATTCCATTTTGTTCCTTGTGTTTGTAATTTCAATTCCACCCGTTTAATGTATCAATTCCATTCGTTCCCTTTGACCAGTTCCCTTTGACCACTGATTTTTATTCTAATCGGTCCACGCTCCATACCATTTCTCTTGTGTAATGTCTTAATTTCAATGGTTCCCCGTTTTACTTAATTCCGTTTTTCTTGTCAGATATTTCAATACCACTCATTCGCAGTTTCTCTTCATTTCGTTCCCTTTGCCAAATATTTCAACTATATTTGTTCCCCGTTCCAGTTAGTTTCATTCCTCTAGCATATTGTATCCCATTCCATTTGGGTTTCTTTATCTTGTGTTTCAATTACACTTGTTCTCCGTTTAATTCCATTTAATTTTCCAATTTTGGTGTTTCAATTCCACTCGGTTTAAAATTTGCGATTTTTAGCCAAAGCGGTTTTATTGTGCTCTTTCATTAAACTCTAGATAAAAAATTTCTTTCTATATTAAACAATCGATTTATTAAGCCATTCGAAAAATACTTGAATATATATAAAATAAAAAGTTATTATTCCTCATACGCTGTGGTGTACTCGAAGCAGATAATTTTTTCATTTTATATTATTAAATAAAAATAAATTTTCTTAATACACACTTAAAATATATTATTAATTTAATATGCTCATTTAACTGTTGTGATCATCAATTACCGCAATAATGTAAACACGTTTTGTTCGTACTAAAATTGGTAGGATGAGGACTGCGGTATTGAAAAAAAACAAACTACATACACATCATACTGTTGACTAACCAAACCCAAAAAAAAAACACAGTTCAGTAACATTACAAACACGATATATTTATATTAAAAAAAACAGTAAGTTGTGCAAATAAGACTTAAATTCTTGTTTAAGCAAAGTAGGAATATAAAGCGGAAAATGTTCGGTACAAAATTAAAATTTACAAACTGTAAATAAAACACAACAATAGCAAACGAAAAAAAAAAACAACATCCATAAATAGGCAGCATATTTATATAAGCATCCAAAAGATGAAATATATTTTGCATATGATGCCAATTACAAGGGAGAGACTGACAGAGAATACACATATTCGGTTACGACAGAAAAAGAAGAAGCAAAACGCGAAAATAAACCTTAAAACAGTAAGCTGACACCCGTACATACCTACAAACACACGCAGACACGCAATTTTTGGTTTTGTAAACATGTCAGAAAGTCAAAAAAACAGCTGCATCATCACAATTAATGTTGTCTACATTATACGCATAGAAACACGATACATATTTATTTAAATACGCTTAAAATTAAGTCAATGTATATGATAGACAACATACATATACTCACATATAAAATCATACACGTAATATCATATTCATAATAATTTGTTTGTTTGTAAAATCATTCAAATATAAACTTGCTGAAGTTATCAAAAGTTTTTTTTTATATTTTATTCATTTAAATATCTGCAGTTATCAGAAATTCCTTTAATAAACCGTTTTTAAGATCGTTATTTAAATTTTGTTTATCAACATGTTTGTACATTCTTTTAGTAAAACCCAAATATAAAAATTTTAAGCAATTTCAAGTACACAAAGCAACAAAAAAAAATATACACAATAGAATTTAAAAAAAAATCTCATAAACTTTTTTAAAGCTTTACAAAAAAATCCATTACTCCTGTTAATCTTTTTTTACAGAAAAAAGTTAAAAAATAAAGTTTTTTACATATAAAAAAGTTAATAGGATGTATGAACAAATATTTGCATTTGTTGTTATTTTTTATAGTGGTTTAACAACATATTAAAAAGTTTTACCATTTTTTCATTACTTTTCATCATAAATGTCTAATGTTCTAGTTCAAAGAAACAAAAAAAAAAATATATTTTCTATAAGTTATCCAGCCAGAAATTGTGCAGTGTCACCTTCATTTACCTAACTAGAACCATAAATATGTAATTTTTCGATTAAATTATATTTCTTATAGCTGTAATAATTATACTACATAATATTTGCCAAACAAATATTACTATGAAAAAAATATTTATTTAAGTATCTATATAAGATTAAGATTTAAGCTACGCTTTATTTAAAAAAAAAATATATATTATTGCAGTGCTTTTGAGTAAAGGTAATAGATATTTATATCCTATAAGACCTGAAGGAAAAATAATTAACTCATTTTACAAGTAGGCACTCTAATCTAGCTTCGCTAATATCAATAATGTAAGTCGGAGCATAAATCTACTTTTGATATTTAAACATTTTTTTTTTAATTTAAAAAATTAATTTATTTCAAATATATGAAATTGTGAATTTCAATCTTTCTTGCTTAAAAATCTTTTGCTGTACAAAAGATTATTAAGGCAAAACAAGTACATAGTTAGGTTTTCTGTTGGTAAAATCCCATTGCTGTAATAAAAAAAATTGCTGTTTAGCCAAAAATTACTCAATATCTGACAACCGCTTTTTGGCGGCCGTAGCAATTAGGGGGTTATTAAGAGCTTGGTATCTTATTTAACTTGAAATTAATCGGAAAAAAATAATTATATTTTAAATTGGAGAATTATTGACATGCTATTATAAATCGATTTGTGATTGCAAACATCTTTTTTTAATTATTTTAATGAATCGATTTTTTTTTTGAGAATATTATTTCAAGCATACAAAAAGTGTTCAAATATCCGCTTAAAAGGGATTTTTAGAAACTCCACTCCGTGATGGCCTCCAAAAAAATTCTTTGACCAGATACATTAAGTTTTTTAAATGCGTTCCTGAAATTTGAAATAACTCACCAATAAGGTAAATTTTGAAATTTCCCACGAAAGTGAAAAAAATTGGGTTTCAAAAGGGCAAAGTTACCCCTTTCGCGGACTGCCCAAACCTCTTTGGTGAGAAGCCCAAAATTTAAAGCAAATGTTCCTTGAAGTATTGGCTTATTCATCAATAAAACATTTTTTGAAATTTTCGTCTGGGACGTGGTACAAATTTGGGTGCAGGAGCGAAAATACCTCATTTAACAACTTAACCAATCCACCTTGACCGGGGTACTGGAATTTAAAATAAGTGTATCCTGGTTTATGGCTGGAAGATCTACAACCACAAATTTGTCTGTTTTTACTAACTTTTTGTATTTCTTCATTTGAAAAGGGTGTTTAAATTGATACAATTTACACAGATTTCGCCAAAGCTTTTGATCGGGTTCCACATGAACTCTTATTATTAAAGCTTTCCAAAATTGGCATTCATTCGGAAATGCTAACTTGGTTCCGGCATTATTTAACTGGCAGGTATGCTACAGTATCTGTTGATGGAATTTGTTCCGATTTTTTCATTCAAACTTCTGGTATTCCTCAAGGTAGCATACTAGGTCCTTTATTATTTAATATTTTTATTAATGATATAAGTTACTGCTTTACAAATTCCTAATTTTTGATGTATGCAGATGATCTGAAAATCTTTAAGACAATTTTTTCTCTAAGGGATATTTCTGACCTACAGGATGATTTAGATAATGCAATTTCCTGGTCAAATCGTAATGGTCTACCGTTTAATTTTTCTAAATGTTTTCGAATGTCTTTTCATAGACGTCGCAATGTTCTTCCTTCTGAATATAGAATGAATGGATATCTATTAAAATATGTGGATGAAATATTGGACTTGGGTGTGGTTTTTGATATTAGATTATCCTTCACAAGTCATTTAAATTTTATTATTCCCAAATCATATTCTCTTCCTGCATTTATACGCCGCAATTTAAATAAATGTTTTGATCGTTTTACAAAAAAAGTTGTGTATACATCTTTTGTAAGATCAAGGTTAGAATATGCTTCTTTTATCTGGAGTCCAACTGCAGCTATTCATGTAGCTCGTATTGAGAAAATTCAAAGAAAGTTTTTTAAGTTTGTGCTACCATTTACTAATTATAATTCTTATAATGTTCCCACTTTTTCAATTCCCTCATATGAAGATAAATGTGAATTTATTTCTTTGAAAACTCTTGAAACTCGTCGTAGTATTGCTGCCTTAACCTTTTTGCATGGTATTATTTGTGGTGTTATTGATTCGACTGAATTGTTAAATTTAATTTCAATACATGTTCCTCCAAGAACATTTAGAAATGTTAATAAATTTTTTCATATTGATATACATGCAACTGATTATGCTTTAAATGAACCACTTAATAGATCTATGAGGTTATTTAATATGTATTGTGATCAATTAGACATAAGTATATCTCATTCTCTATTTATTAAATAATATATTTTAATCTAATTTTTTAATTTTATTTTTTCTAATGCTAGTCTGTAAGAAAATATTGTATGCATAGACTGAAATAAATAAATAAATAAATAAATAAATAAATAAATAAATAAATAAATAAATAAATAAATAAATAAATAAATAAATAAGTAAATAAATAAATAAATAAATAAATAAATAAATAAATAAATAAATAAATAAATAAATAAATAAAATAAATAAATTCACTGAAGACGTATTTTTAAAATTTTCCCCAGGAACGCGATTAAATTGGGTGCTGAAAGGGGGAGTCTATTCATCCACCAGAAATTTTAAGGAGTGGCATTGAAACACTAAAATTAGGAAGCAAACAAAAATAGAAAGGAACTGGAAAAAAATACTTTGAAATAGGTGTGGTATTGAAAAGCTAGTCAACGAGAATGAAATGGACTTGAACAGCGAACGGGTGAAATTTAAACAGTAACCGAGCACGCCAAAATGCGGTGGATTGGGGAATAAATGAAATTGTAAAACTAGACTAAAACTAGATCGAAATGAAACGGTAAACGAGTACAATTGAAATCTAGAAGAGAGAAACTATATGAAATGGAACGGGGAAGGGGTTAAATGGAAACAATAAATACAAGAATAAAATAGAATACCGCGATATTTATCGATTTGAAAATAGTTATTTTATTTTAGCGATTTTTTGAATTTGTTGTCTTTTGTTTCTATTTTACATCATTTTCCTTTTACTTTTATTTTGGATTTTGCAGTTTTGACCCTAAAAGTTCTTTTTGAAAAAAAAAATAATTTTTCTCCTAGTTTTGTGCTTTTTTCAATAAAGAAAATTTTTTTATTTTTGCTTTAATTAATATCTTTTTGCTAGGAAGTTGAGATTTGGCATTAAGAAGGGATCCCTTCCCCACATTTTTATGTATTTCTACTTTGAAACTTATTTATTTTAAATTAGTTATCTTTTCAATTAATGTCTTTGAAGTTTAATAATTATTCCAATTTTTATTCTTTTAAAATAAAGAACATTTTTATATACAAATTATATTTTTATATTTTATTTGTGGGATCCAAATGGAAACCTACAAATTTACGGAGAAGAGAAACTCCTTTGTCTGGTAACCTAAATTTTAAAATATGTCTTTCGTGGGGTATGGGCAAACTCGATCTAGAGAAACTCTTTGTAATTTGGAAAAAAATTGTGGAAATAAGTTGAGTTAAATGGCGAAAAAGTGGAATCATGAAACAGCTGAACCTAAGATTAAAAAATTTGTTAGCTAATATTAATATACAGACATTTTAACGCCCCACTTAAGCCCCTTCTCTTAAAAACCTGCAAATTAAAATATTTTCTATAGGCTAATAAATTAATAAAGGACTTTTTGGAATACCCAATAACAATAGTAAGAAAAGCCCACTTAGTCCCCCAGTTGAACCGCGGGAGCGAAGACCTTAAAATTTGGTAGCTAAAATCCTCCTCCAACGTACACAATGACATAGTTCAATTCCCTTAATATATTCCGACATTTTAAACTAAACAGTATTGAAGTATTGAGCTTCTAATGTATTTTATATAAAACTACTCATATTTTTTTTTTTTTTGTATTTAATTTACATACATTTTTTAGAGAAATATTTTAAGATAAATGGAATATCAACTATAATTATTTGTTCTAATGCGCATGTTCGGCTGTTATTAAAAAGGTATATGTATTGAATCCACTTTGAGAGCATCCACATACCCGCATTTCATATGAAAAATTATCTTTTATCAGATCAAATTTACTTCTTTAAATCAAGTATTTTCTAATTTGAACTATTATTAACTATTATACGGCCATATTTTTATATACAAAATTACCTTGTATTAAGTATTATCATAATTTTAAATACGAATTTAATAATTTAAATAACAACTTAAACTGAAAAAAAAAATTCTTTTCGCCTTATTTCATTAACTTACAAAATATTTGAACTTCATTATAATCAACAAAGTAACCAACAAAAATTTTGCAGTTTGAATACATACAAAAAACACAATAAATATGTATGTAAAAAAGGAAAATACTATATTTAAACCGGAAAAGTGCACAATAAATTTTTTAAAGCTAATATATCGTACAACTAAATAAATACAAAATAGGGTTGTACTAATTTCTCTAAATGTAGATTTAATCATTTTATATCCCGGGTGGTCTAAAAAATTTAATTTTATATAAGTTTTAATTACTTAAATCACTTTAAAAAATTTTATCTTGGGCATTTATATTGCTCTTAAAGTTGTACTGTATAGCTATATGGAAAATGCAAAACCTTTTTATTTTTGTCACGAAATATATTCTGTTAGTGTACAAAATATGTTCCTTCCTAATATGAACAATACCTTAAATTAACATCAGGCTGTAACTTTTTGAAAATTTATATATAACTTACAAAAACATATAGATGTATAATAAAAATAAAAAAACACAAAACTAAATAACCGAATACACAAAAACATTTAGAATTTATAACATTTGCTAACCAACACTTTTCTCTAATACTTATACAACACAAAACAGGGTTAAAAAGAATAAATTTATGCAAAAATTTTGAACATCATAAAATTCAGTCAACGTCATTAATAAATTAATTAATTATTAAGCCAAGTCATTTACGCTTGTCACTCTCTATAACCTTTCCTTTTACACTTTACATATAAGATTATATCGATAAAGAAAGTACGGCTTGAATATATTTTTCAACTACATCATGTTTTGAAAGTGAGGACCTTGAAATTTGGTACCTAGTGTCCTCCTCCAACGTACACAATGACGGGTAAAAACATGTTTTGAAAGTTCAAAATTATTTAAATTGTTTAAATGCATTGTTGAATGCATGCCTTTACAACTCTGCTATATGCTACATAATTCCGCTTGTTGTGTTTTTAGAAAAAACTAAACGTATAAATTTGAAAATTGTTTAAGTTTATGTTGATGCTTGGTTTCTCTCCATGGTCTGAAGTAGTTTCATTTTAGTTTTAGTGGTGATTGTGAAAAATTAAACATTAAATTATTTGATTTTTGTTTGTGTTTACTAAAAATTTTGTAAATTACATTCTTTATCGAAATTGGATTTAGATTTAGTAGATTTTAAAGTTTAAAAGTTAAAGTATTTTTAACATAAGCAGCAGAAATTAATTGAGTGTTTAAAATTTTATTAATTTCTAATGAACCAGTTATGAGTTATCCTAACTACGCCGAGAGAACTTTTTTTGAGAGGTCAAGGGAAATAAGGCCCAATTTTCAATATTTAGAAGAAAAAAATCCCAATGTTCTGGTTAAATATGTATCTTTGATATGCTGAATTGTTTGAATAAAAAATTTCATTTGATATATTTCAAAAAAAAAAAAACCTTAAAAATTCCCTTTTTTTTGTCCAACCAAATTTCTTGCCAACTGAATATTTTGGTTGCAGCAACCGAATTAGGGAAAACTAAATTGCCAACCAAGTGTGTTTCAATTGAAATATTTGGTTTCAATCGAAATTCTGCTGCATTAACCGAATTTCGGTTGCGACAAATATATCGGTGGCTCCAACCAAACCATATGGTTGGCAAGAAATTCCGTTGTTACACTTAATCTGTTTTCTCTGTGTATGAATATTTTTTTATTTATTTATTTATTTATTTATTTATTTATTTATTTATCTATCTATTTATTTATTTATTTATTTATTTATTTATTTATTTATCTATCTATTTATTTATTTTTTTATTTATTTATTTATTTATTTATTTATTTATATATTTGTTTATTTATTTATTTGTTTATTTATTTATTTATTTATTTATTTATTTATTTATTTATTTATTTATTTATTTATTTATTTATCTATTTATTTATTTATTTATTTATTTATTTATTTATTTATTTATTTATTTATTTATTTATTTATTTATTTATTTATTTATTTATTTATTTATTTATTTATTTATTTATCTATTTATTTATTTATTTATTTTAATTAAAATTACAATAAATCTTGAAGCTAAAAAGCACTAGCAGCATGTGGTATCGGCTCAAAAGAAATTTTTCGCAGTCAAAAGAAATTTTCAACTCAGAAATATTTTTTGACCTCCATCATGTTTTCACTAATCTATTTCTCAATTAATCTCAAGACTTAGAGGGAACCACTAATAAATATTATTATTGTTTGTGATCCAAACATGTACTGAAAGCAAGTTAGGAAATCATTACTAGAGCCGGCCATGGATTTCACATATTAAATCTCAGTAAAGATTGAAGATATATTAAATCGTTAAAAATTCCAAAACACTTCAGGTTAGGAAACACGTTAAAAAGCAGTACAACATCTGAAAGTGGAAGATCAAACGCAGTGAAAAATATCAGTGATATGTTAAGCTGAAAGATTTGTTCCGTAGTACTAGCTCGATATAACCACTTTAAAATGTAAATGATGATCTTGAGAAGGAAATTCAAAAAGAGATAATTGGGATGATAAATTACTTTCGGCTGATATAATTTAACTAAATTTAATACACTTCTGGAAAAATGTGTCGATCCCAAGAGTCTTGAATTAAGATTTAGTAATTACTCTACCTAAAAAGGGATATTAGATGAATTACCAGCAGCAGTTGAACCCACTTTAAGAAATAAAAAGGCAGGTTTTAGATCAAAGAAATCTGTCTTCGACTATACTAATGACCTGATAATTCTATTTGAACAAGTACCGGAATAGATATCGAATTTAAACATGGTTTTTAAATATAAAGGGTTTTTCAATAGGAATTTGACAACTTTGAATGCAATTTGTAAACGCACCATTTTACTGATCATCTAACTGTTACATTCCTTTTTTTCAGCAAACTCAACATTTTCATGATGGTAAAGTATACGAAAGAACAGCGTATGCAATATGTACTTCTGAAATTCGGAGTCAGTGACCGCAACTTTAAGAGCAAAATCATCTTTAGTGACGAATCTCATTTTTGGCTCAATGGGTTCGTAAATAAGCAAATAATGCGTTATTGGTTTGGTTAAAATCCACATGTGCTTCATGATTTAGCACTTCATCCTACCATTATTAATCAATATTTATATTACATTCCCATTGATATTCAGATATTTCAAGATTTTATTGAGTTAGGAATTTTTTAAATATGTAATAAGTGAAACAACTGAGTCAAAATGCTTTCAAATATTGACCTACTTCTAATATTTTAAATTTAGCTAAGAATTCAGGCAAGAGTAACACCATAAAAAAATATATTTAATTACACATATTTAGCTGGTTTATTTTTTAAAAGTTCCATAAGTAAAAAAAAAAAGAATTGATATTTCATTTAAAAAGCAGTTTGCATACTTTTTATTAAAATCAAATGGGGTTTGTCATATATTTTTAAATGTTCTTTAAACAAATGGCATACTAGTAAAAACAAATGTTTATTCAGTTAAAAATAAATGTTAAAATTTGACCATCCTATTCCATAAAAATAAATGATTATTCATTTATTTTAAATTGTTTTGGTTTTTTGGTATTTTTGTTTGTTTGTTTTTTAATCTACAAAATATAGACTCACACAGTCTATAAACACATGTGTGATTAACCTTATGTGTGGGTGTTTGTATTTATGAAGTTTTTGTAATCGAATTGAAAAAAAAAATGTACATAAACCAACAATTTAAATGGAAAACAAAAGTGATTTTTTTTTAAACAGACAGCCAACAAAATTTTAATTTAAAATAACCGTAACGAAAAAAATTAACCACAAATTTCCGTTTTGTGGGTAAATTTGTATTGAATTTCAGACAAATGAAAAAAAAATATATGAAACAAAAAAAATATCAGTAAATGACAGTAAATCATTTTTAACAAATGTATAAAAAAGTTAAAATTAATATAAGCTTTGTTATTGGATACTTTAGGAATTATAGTTCATAACAAATATATAAATTATTAAATTTCGTTGATGTTAGTCTAATTGTGTGTTGTTTTCGAAATTGCAAATTTGTTTTCAAACCCTCAATATAAAATAGACAATCATCTATAAGCAATAACCAATATAATTTACTAATAAACATTTTCATGTTTCTTTGCAATAAAAAACAATTTATAAAAAAACGAATATGATTACACTTAAAAAAGTTTGTAAGTTAAAATAACTGAAAATATCATTTAAAAGAAATGATATTTCATTTAAAAATCGTTCTACTTAATGTTCATTTAAATTAAATGACTTTTGTTATTTATTTTTAAATGTTGATTAACCAACTGACACATCCGTAAGAAACAAATGATATAATCAGTTAAAATAAATGTCAAAATTTTACCTACCAATCCTTAAAAAATAAATGTTTTTTTACATTTATTTGAAATTATTTACGTTTTTGTATATTTTTTTTTAATATACTCGTCCAATACAAAATGTATGTATGCATATGAAGCTATAAACACTTTTTGTGTTAATGTATTTGTATATGTATGTGTGTTTATGAACTTCTTGTAATTTGTATTGAAAAATTTTGTATATATACAACCAATTTAAATAAAAAAACAAATTTAAATTTTTTGAATATTTTTTTTTTTTTGAAACAGACAGCAAACAAAATTTAAATTTGTAATAACTGTAACGGGCACAAACAAACCACAAGTTTCCGTTTTGTGGGTAAATTTTTATTAAATTTCAAACAAATAAAAAAAAAATAAATTAAACTGAAAAAATGGTACATGATAGTAAATAATTTCGAACAAATGTATAAAAAAGTTAATATAGATATTTCTTTGAAAAATAAATGTATGTTGCTTTATTTTTAAATGAAACGGAAAACTTTTTTATTAAACTACAAACTGTTAACTACATAATATGTGTATATGATCTAAAATCCTACTATTACTATACATTTAATAAATATTTTTTCAAAAAAAGGACACTTTTTCGATATTTTGACATTTAGCCTATTTTCAAGACGTCATATTTTGAAAACCGAAAGGGTTTGGGATCGACAGGTTAATGATTTAATAAGGACGTCCCATTCACAATATTTGTGGTGAATTTCATTAAAATCGGAGATGAAAAATCCAAAAATGATAGTTTTCTGTGCGGTTTGATAAATGCCAAAATAAGAAATAAGAAATTATCAAACATGATTTCTTTTGGATGTAAAAAAGGTTTTAGACTTGAAAAAGTATCGAAATCAATAAATGTTTTGCCAAAAATTATCTCTGCGAGAATTTAAAAAAAGAAATTTTGTTTTATTTTATAACGAATATTTTTCTATTTTGAGAAGAATGATCGAAAAAAGTTCGAATAAGCTGCCGAAGTTTCACAGACTGGGTTTTCATCATATTAAAATAGGGTTACACTACCCAAAAATCGATTAAGTTATTCATCATATTATTAAAAAAATTGCATAAATATAATGAGGATTTATCTCTATGTGTACAGTATAAATCCCTCTTAAAATGTTTTGGTAGCGACTTAAAATTTGTTAAAAATCCAGAACAATCCACAAATAAAATTATAATATACCGCTTTTGCATTAAAATCCCTCTTTTCGATCTTTTGAGTCCTGGGTTAATATCAAAACCAGTGGGTTAAGTTAGTGAAGATGTATCAACCTCTAGAAATGTATAATTGACGAAAAATCTAACATTTATCAAATTATTATGCAAATTTTACTTTTTTCTACATTCATTATTAATCACAATTACAATTGCTTTTGACATTGACAGTGATAGTAAAATGCCAAGATATTTTATTATTTTTGGCCAAAAATTCCAATAAAATGATCAATTAATTGTTTCATTGGTTCATAGTCACACATTTCATTAACATTTAATACAAACTACTTCTCCTATACTTCCTAAAGTATACTCTACGACGGACAGTATTTATTTATTTATTTATTTATTTATTTATTTATTTAGTCTATGGAAAATAACATCCTTACAGACTATTATGATAACAATAAAAAAATAACGATAAAAAATACAAACATATGAGGGAGTAATATAATTTTAAATAAACTAGAAATTAATAAAAATATTATTTAATTATTAAGGTAAAGAATAATGTCTCTTTTAATAGTATTTAAGCTCTTATAAAAATCAAAGATATGATACAATTGATTAAATTCAATACAAATACGGCGAAAAGGATCATAATTAGCATAATTTGTAGAAAAGTATTTAACACTAAGAAATAGATAGTATCTTGATAAGCGATGTGGAACATTTATGTTGAGTTTGCTAACTAGGAAATTTGAATGTAAATCTCCATTAATCAAATTTATTAAAAAAGTTACATTTAACATTTTACGGCGACTATAAAGTGTAGGAAGCTTTATAAGCGCAAGACGGCTTTTGTAGGGAGGTAAGTGCACAGTAGGATTCCAACCAAGTCCACGGAGGCAAAATATAAGGAATTGTTTCTGAACGGATTCAATAGAATTAGAGTGTACGTTGTAGAAAGGATCCCAGACAACAGAACCATATTCAAGAATTGGTCTCACTAGAGTAGTGAACAGCTTTTTTGTAATGTAAGGATCAGAAAATTCTTTTGCCCAGCGTTTGATAAACCCCAATACACCAACTGCCTTATTAATTGTTTTAGTAATATGATTTCGGAAATCCAAACGTCTATACAATAAAACACCAAGATCATTAAATGTTTCAAACATCTCGAGCCGCATATCATTCATCATGTACAAACCATTAACAGGAAGAGATCTTGGAAACACCATGTATTTGCATTTTTTTACGTTAAGGTCCATTAGGTTCAAATTACACCATGTAGTAAAATTATTAATATCGATTTGCAATAACCTTTGCTCAGTACAATTATTAAAGGAAAGAAGTATTTTGACATCATCTGCATACATCAAGCATTTAGAATATAGTAAAACCGATGGAAGATCATTAATAAAGAGTATAAACAAAAGTGGACCTAAATGACTGCCTTGAGGAACGCCAGATGTGGCATTGATAACATTAGATTGTACAGTACGAAATTTAACACACTGTTTACGGCTTTTAAAGTAGGAACCAATCCATTTAAGTAGGGTCAAACTGAAACCAATACTTTCTAACTTATATAGTAATAAATCATGGTTTACTCTATCAAAGGCTTTACTGAAATCAGTATAAACAACATCAGTTTGTTTTCCATTAACAAAGCCATCATTGACTAAAGTTGTAAGTTCCAGTAAATTGGTAATTGTTGAGCAGGATTTACGAAAACCATGTTGCTGTTGTGAAATAATAGAAGACGCTTGATATGATAATGCCTCAGTTATCAATTTTTCAAATAATTTTGGAATTGAACTTAATTTAGCTATTCCTCTGTAATTTGATACTACGGATTTACTTCCAGACTTAAAAATTGGAGTTATAAAGGATTTCTTCCAAGCATCAGGAAAATATGCCAGTCTAATTGAATTATTATAGAGAAATGATAGAGCAATGTATAGAAGATTTGCGCAACGTTTTAACACACAATTTGGGACTCCATCAGGCCCCGCAGCATACGACCATTTTAGTTTTAACAAGTTGCTTAAAACAGTTTGTTCATTAATAAATGAAATATTTATAGATGATTCCGGGATAATGAAAGTATATTGAGAAGTGTTGTTGAATTTAGTTGTGGAGTATGTTGAAGCAAAAAAATCAGCAAACATATTACTTATAGAGATATCGTCTGATGCTTCGATGTCATCTAATTTCATTGAGGATGAAAAACCAATGCAGCGTCGTTTAGAATTAACAAACGAGTAAAAAGACTTAGGGTCGCTTTTTAACTTATTGCAGAGTAAAATGTTTAAAAATTTAACGCTAGTCAAATAAGTATCATAGAGAACTACATTCAGTGTACTATTTGGGACAAAAGAATCTACTGTTTATTTTATTTTATATTATTTTATATTATTTTTAAATTATATAAAAAGAGCTTTAAATTAGTTTTTGAGCCACATATATTTTTTCTGTACGACTTTTATCACTGAAAGCATTAGAAGTCTATTCTATTATTTTAAACAAAATCAAAATATAATTTAAAAAGCACGAAAGTGAATAAGCAGCAACCGGGTGCGTATGATGATTATTCTTTAATGTTATGTTACTCATACGCAACGTTGAGCAAATCTTAAAAAAGTATTCATATTTTTGTCGTCTATTATCAACTTAAAATATTAAACTGGTGTTGTTTTTTTTTCGTTATTATTATGCATTTTGAAATTGTTATTTTAGCATCTTTTGATGTTTATTTAAATGGTTACGTGATTTTGTAATTATGGTTTTGGACTTCAAACTCCATCTAAAAGTTAAATAAAATTGTTTGTTTATGTATATATATATTTGTGTTTCTCTATATAAACACATTTATACACATATATAATATAATAACAACAAAAAACAAATTTTGTTTTGCATTCAACTGTCTATATAAATATATAACTTGCAACCCGTATAAATACCACTACAAATATAAAATTGTAAATGTTTTAGAATTTAACAACAATCAGCCAGGAAAAGTTTTGTATTTCGGTTTCAACATTTTTATTCATACACAACACAAATTTTATAATGTTTTGGTTTTTTTTTTTTTTGCTATATTTATATTAAGAGTAGTTATATATACACATTATATAAAATTTTCTACCATTTTGAATAAATAAGAGGTTTTTACGCTGAATATAAAGTACGTACGATATTATGTTGTATGTTATTTGAGGGAAATACTCAAGTATACACTAGGTTAAATATGAAACGAATTTTTATTTTTGGAAGTTTGGGCTGGAATTATATTATAATAAAGAGTCTGGAGACATATCTAGTAAATTGAATAAAAGTATATATTTCAAACTGAATCTGACTAATATTTTTAATCAATTATCGGATCCCTACAAAATCCTTCTAAGTTAGATTTAGAGTATTTAAAAAACCGGCCTTTTGAAAAAACCGGTTTCGGTTTTCTTTGAAAAATCGAATTTTAAAAAACCGGTTTCGGTTTCGGGTTTTGCAGAAAAAACCGGTCAACCGATTTTTTCGGTTGAAAAGTTCCTGCGCTGACCAATAGATGGCACTAGCTCCCAACTTTTTTTTCTCAAGTTGGCATAACTGTCCTGAGAACAAATGCAAAGTTGCAAGTCATTCTGTCAATTTATTCTTTGTTTATAAGCCATTTCAAGTTGACGTGTCATTGATTTTTTTAATATAGAAAAAATTGAATATCGTGCAGTCATTAGATTCTTTGTTTTGAAGGGTTTAAAAGCAAAGGAAATTTATGAACAATTGTTAGAAGTGTATAAAGAGTCCTCACCTTCAAAACGCACCGTTTACTTTTGAGCTGGTGAATTTAAACGTGGTCGTACCAGCCTTGAAGACGATCCACGCGAAGGACGACCAAAAACTGCAACAACAGCAGAAATCATTGAGCAGGTACATAATATGGTTAGTGAAGATCCAAGTTCGACTAAGAAATTGCTAATGCCATAGGCATCTCAGACGAACGAGTACTCCATATTTTACATGAAGAATTACGTATGAAAAAACTGTTTGGAAAGTTAGTGCCGCACACATTAACAATTCAACAAAAACTGGATCGTAATTTGAACGTTTAAAACGTTTGGCATTAAAAAGTTTTTTCAATATTACATTTTAAATATGTAAAAAGAAAATCTATTTTTCAGTTCTAAAATAATATTTTAGAAATAATATGCAATTTAAATGTTTCGTTTTAAGACGATTTTTTTTGTTTGCTTTTGATAAAACTAGAAGTGGAAAATACTCTTTCACTAATAGTAGATGTTGGACAAATAGTCAAAAGACAATTATATAAATTTTCCAACATTTCAGTTCTTTTGTCGCATTTATCAAGATATATCAAATTATCATATACATAATGATGAATTATTTTGTACAGTCTCTTTTTTAGGATTTTGAATGGTGTTTATTGTGTTATTTAGATCAGAAATTAAACTATTTAAATTTGGAATACCCAAAGTTAAGTCTTCATCGGAATCAGACATCATCTAAATCTTCATAACCAAACAAGTATTCAGAAAAAATAAAAGAGACCAAGTAACCCAGTTGGTGATGTAATTAAAACCGGTTAAACGAACAAAAAAGGGCGGTTTTCGGTTTTCTTCGAATTTACAAAATATTCGAAACCGATCGGTTTAAAAAAAAAAAGAAACCGGTTGGCCGGTTTTCGGTTTCGGTTTTTGAATACTCTAGTTAGATTATTTATTAGACACATACGTTGAAAATGGTTTAAAAGAAAATTCCGTACACTTTTTGTACCCATTGTGAACACACATACACCCACATACATTTATATTAAACACAAACCATTGAAACTTGTTGTTGTATAAAATTAACTTTAATTGTGATCATATTACAAAATCAGAGAAATTTCGACTTATAGTGGTTTTTACAACTTTGTACTAGTTTCTAAAGTTACATATTTTAAAATGCCATATAAACAAATTAATACTTGAGTTTGAATTGGAAAAATAAACCTAAAAAGAATTTTACTAAAATTCTACACATAGATTTTAACAATTTTTATAATAAGTTTTATGGAAATTGGGGAAATTTTTCCAACTATTTATGGTTTTAATAAATGAAAAAAAAACTATATTTGTATTTCAAAACAACTGAAATCAACTTGATCCAGAAAGTAAATATGACATAAAACATAAAGATACTTCACAAAAGGAATAAAAAATGAAAATTGAGTGGCATCACCAGACAGGATAAATATCCTGTCCTGTTATACCTTCTGTATTGCGAAGTCAAAGATAGGTTAAACTTTAAAGAAAGTTATTTCCCAGCAAAAAAAAAAAAGAAAAAAGCAAAAAAAGAGAAAAATAAGCAGTGATTTTGATTCCGGTGTTGTGAAAATTTGGATCGGAACCAGTGATTTTTACATAGGGCTGTCATAGGGTGGAAGTTTCCTTTTATGATCCTTTTTCATTGCATCTAAAGCCCTTCTTATGGTTTAAGTGAAAAATTAGATCTTTTGATGTTCCCAAATAAATTTTTTATTTAAATTTTATGACATATTGAAACAGTTTTGTAGGCTCAATATAAAATTTTCTATATCAATGGTTGACAATTCGTAACAGCCCCGCAAAAAAAAAGTAGCAAAAGAAGAGAAAAAGAAGCAGTGATTTTGATTCCGGTGTTGTGAAAATTTGGATCGGAACTAATGATTTTTATATAGGAGTGTCATAGGGTGGAAGTTTTCTTTTATGATTCTTTTTCATTGCATCTAAAGCCCTTCTTATGGTTTAGTGAAAAATTAAATCTTTTGTTCTTCCCAAATAAATTTTGAATTTGTAATTCAGATTTCTACAGGACATCAGTAATCGAGCCTTAGCCTCAGTTTCACAATTTCCCGTTAGCTTCTACCTGGGAATTTAACTGACACATTTGTTGTTGTTTCCTATACAAAGTTTGAATTTTACTGTTCGTTAAATTTTAGCGGGAAATTCAGCAATCGGGCCTTTTTTATCTCCATTCGAAGTGCTTGCAACTTTTACTAGAATAAATGTTTTACTTTTTGTAGCGTCATAGATTTGAAAAGTGTTTAATTTCATTAAAAATCTCATTTTTATACGTTGTGAAAAAGAACTTCCTTAGAAGAGAAAAATCAGAACTAAACGATACTTTAGAATAAATGAAAAATGAATTCCTTAAGAATCACTTCCATTTATTTTTGCTGGGAGACAACAAACTGACAAATTTAGTTAAGCACACTAAACAAGTTCAACAGAATATATTTATAGACAAATAAAATAGGTGCAAAGTACAAAAAGTGCATTTCGGAAGTTTACAAAGCTTTCATTAATTCACATACAGTAACCGAGCTTTATTTTTTAAATTACTTTATTCGAAGTTCAAGGTTAAAAATTGATACAAATCACTTAAACCTGATAACCTGTTTCAAAATAAGTAAAGTTTAGCACTTAACTATAGTTATCAATATAAAATTTATATGAAAATATATATTTTTTACGTTTAACTTTCATTATTTTTAAAATAGGTTAGAATGAGAAAATCAGAACAAAATGATACTTTGGAATCAATGAAAAATTGATTTAATAAAAATCACTTCCATTTACTTACGCTGTATACAAAACATGGTGACTCTGAATATCATAAACTATGTTACATGTCCAATTTTTTTTTGTTTTAATTCCAGTAAATTGCATATTAAAATAAGTTCATATTAAATGGAATAACACATTTAAAATAGCTTGTTAATTAAAATTACAAAAAAATACAATTTAAAGAAATGGAGTTTTGTTTAAAAGCCGGTCATGTTTCTTTTCATTTAAATCAAATGGTATTATTTTAGTTTTTTGTAGTTTTTAATTCAAGGTTTTTTGTTTATTATTTGTAGTTAATAGCAAGGTTTTAACCTCCGCATATTTACAAAAACAAAGCAAATTAACGATTTTTAGCTAGGTTGATACATGTATTTTGATCCGGCAAAAGATCTCTTCAGAACCCAAAGTTTTAGACAAGCTAAAGCCTCTAAACAAAGGCAGAGCCTGAATTTAATTTATTAATTTTTTAATGGTGCTTTAACAACTGCCATATCAGTAAAAAAAAAAACAAATAATTAATCAGTTACAAGTAAATATTAACCTATTAACTCCGTAAAAATAAATGACTATTCATTTATTTGAAATAGTTTCGCTTTTTTGTATTTTTATTTGTTTTTTATGTGCAAAATATAGAACCACACAGTCTGCAAACACATGTTGAGTAAGTTCTGTAATTCGGATTGAAATAGTTTGATTTATAAACAAACAATTTATATAAAAAATGAAATTGGAAATTTTTGATTTTTTTTTTTTTTAAACAGCAAATTGAAAATTTGTAATAACTCTAACGGCAACAAATAAAACACAAATTTCCATTTTACATTTTAAACAAAAAAATAAATGAATCTGCAAAAGATCCACATATGACAGGAAATCATTTTGAACAAATGTATAAACAAGTTGAAATAAATATTTTTTTTAAAAATAATTGTACCAACAACCTCTATCACGTTCTGAGCCACCTCAAGAGCTTAGAGAGCGAAGTAAGAGGGATAAATTCGGAAGTTTTTGGATCCATTTTTGTTAGGCAATTTGTCAGAAAATTTGTAATTCTATATTGAAACAAATTAAAAGAATTTTGATATACATAATGCCTGTTTTAGTAATTGGTTGTCAAGTTGTTCACAAGAGGACTCTGCGAATATGTTGTTAAAAGACACGAATATCAAAACAAAAAAAAAAATAATTATTTGTCGCTTAAATTATGATAGAGAATTATTACAGGGAATGACAAATCTTAATTTGGCAATCTAAAATACATTTTTAAATTAATACTTTCGCGACCATAAGGAAACTATGATTAAATTTTAGTATTTAACGGTATTTTAGTTAATTTTTAAATAAAATAAAATAAAATAACACACACGTAGCAGATTTTATGTGATATATTTTTCGCAGTGGACCATAAAGCTTAAATACAATACTACTGTTTATAGATGAAAATTTACAATTTATTGCATTTTTATGCATAAAATTTAAACAAAATTTAACTTTAGAATAATAAATATATTAAAACTTATAATTAAATATTGTATTTTGCAAAAGAATTCCTCTTGCTTGTGAAGCGGAGACGTACGTTGCACTTAGGTTACGAGTTCCATTCTCTCTGCGTTATTTAGCACAAGAGTTATGTAATGTCTTCATGAGTTGACAATATATTTTTCAACTGTTGTTAACTTTTAGCTCTTATGTAACATAAATCATCATTGCTTTATACCATCTATCTGCCAAATTGCGAATTAAGAGTAAATATGATACTTTAATAATCAATTTAAAATTTGGGAAAAATTTTTCCCATTGACGTAAAAGGGTTAATCGAAAATACAATTAAAAAGAGAACTAAAGATTTTTCATATTATTTAACCCAAAATGGAATAAACAATGGAAAGGCTTTTAAAATAATAATATTTCTATTTTCTATGTTTGTTTTTGAGTTTTTGAATGAAAACAAATCATTTTATTTTTTAACATACACTTTGTTAAACGATTTTCCAATATTTTTATTTAGTATTAAATACTTTAAAGAAAGTAAAAAGTAAGTACGGGAAAGTGATGTAAGAACATTTTATATACACTTAAAATAGTTTGTATGTTAAAAAACTGAAAATATCATTTAAAAGAAATGATATTTCATTTAAAACCCGGTCTACTTAATTTTCATTTAAATTAAATGCCTTTTGTTATTTATTTTTAAATGTTGATTAATCAACTGACACATCTGTAAGAAACAAATGATATAATCAATTAAAATAAATGTCAAAATTTTACCTACCAACCTCAAAATAAATAAATTTTTTTTTTAATTTATTTGAAATTGTTTCCCTTTTTGTATTTTTATTTTTTTTAATATACTCGTACAATATAAAATGTATGTATGCATGGCTATAGACACCTTTTGCGTGAATGTGTTTGTGTATGTATGTGTGTTTATGAATTTCTTGTAATTTGTATTGAAAAATTTTGTATATATACAACAAAAAATTGAAATTTTTTGAATATTTTTTTTTTTGAAACAGACAGCAAACAAAATTTAAAATTTGTAATAACTGTTATAGACACAAATAAACCACGAGTTTACGTTTTGTGGGTAAATTTTTATTAAATTTCAAACAAATGAAAAAAAAAAAAAAAATAAATTAAACTGAAAAAAATCGGTAAATGATAGTAAATTATTTCGAATAAATGTATAAAAAAGTTAATATAGATATTTCTTTGAAAAATAAATGTATGTTCCTTTATTTTTAAGTGGAACGGAAAACTTTTTTACTAAACTACAAACAGTTCTGATGAAAAACGTAAGTTTTCTTAAAACCTTCGAATACAAGAAAAGCGTATAGAGAAATTAACCCTTTATACACTGGAGGCGAAATACGAGGTATTTTGTTACGAAATTTTGGTTCTAGTATCATTTTGGACTAAAAAGCACGAATGTGAAGTCCATTTGTGAAAAAAATTTAACCTGAAAGCGCCAGGTGGAAAAAATGAAAGGACAACCTGAAGACAAAAAGCTCGACTCAAACAAAAATATTTCTTTCACAAATCAAACACGCAACAAATTATCAGAATACAGCTTGAAGCTACTTTCTAAAAAAATTTCGAGTCGATTGAGTTGTTGCAAAGTATGTTTTTTTTAGTTTTAATTTTGCACCAAAATCATAAATAATTTTCGAGTCTGTTTTGATAAAAATCTTGACAGAAATTGGTGTATCTATCAAACTATTCAACTGAGCGTGTTCAAACCGGCACTGTTCGAAAGGAAAATTCAAACAGACAAAAATGTCGTTGGACTTTAGTGATGACCTTCTGTAGACGGTTTTAGTGGTTAAAGGATTAAGGAAATCTTGGGGTGTTCTGATCAAATGATCGCAAATGCGATAGCATATAAAAAAAGGATGAAACTGGCGCCCGCAAAAGTAAAACATCGAGTGTGGATGACCTTCGAACAGTTACATATAGCAAATGCGATCCTTCGGCGTCGCCAAAAAGATTCAAAAGGAGCTTAATCTTGCCGTAAGTACCGTTACTGTTCGTAGGCGTTTAATGGAGAAAAATTTATTTGCCAGAAGTCCACGAAAGATGCCATTGCTGACAAAAAAAAACAGGCAGTTGCACGCTTTAAGTTCGCCAAAGAACACATCAATTGGCCGAAAGAAAAATGAAGAAATATTTTGTGGACAGACGAAAGCAAAATCGTTTTACTTGGCGGAATTGTTTCCAGACAGTATGTCCGACGTCCACCGAATACATAATATAAAGCACAATTTACAAAAAAAGAAAAAAAAAAATGTTAATCATGACTTCTTATATAATGGAGTTAGTCCAATTCATCCAATAAGGGGAATCAATGATAAACGAGTGTATGTAGGAATAATTGAGGAAGTGATGCTGCAATATGCAGAGTGGAATATGCACTTTAATGGGTGTACCTATATAAGAATTAATCAATAATTAATCTTATTTGAAAAACTAAACAAAATTATGCTTTGTTTTAAAATATAAGCTTTTTTATTTTTAATACAGGGCCCTCCTATTTGTATGAACACTTTCTGGCGAATGCATGAAGAACCGTTAGTTTATATGAGCACGTTTTTCATCACAAGCGTTGTTCCCAGTTTATTAATTAAATACACTACAAAAATATTGCACAGAAAATTATCAAAGGTGCAATAATGCCATAATGGCTTTATTTCACTTCTCCGTTGGAAATAAAGCCATACGGCATTATTTCTCAATGCTGTGTGAAAAAGCCAATATGGCTTTATTGCCTATGGTTTTATTACACGGCACCAATATATATACAACCTTAATTTTAAGCCAGTTGATACAAGTAATGTATATTTTTTTTTTTTGCTGCTACTATTAGTGTTAAACTATTAAATGTTGACAATTAACTTTTGTATTAAACTTAAATTGTTATATAAAAAATAATGTTTAAAAAATTTAAATAATTTATGCAGTGTGAAATATGTAAGACAAGGCACAAAACAAGAAAATTCATTTAATTTATAATATTTGATAATAACTCAGTTTGTGGTCAATTAATTGCTTTATAATGTCTTTAAGCAGTAAAATAGTTTAATTTATAGAACAACAATAACAAAAAAAAAAACAAAACATTTCAAATTAAATGTCAAACTAGATTTATGGTTTTAAATTTATGGTCTATTATTGATTTTAATATAATAATCTGCAGTGCATATTGAGAATAGAAAAATCTGTATAAAATTTGCTTGAAAATTTATATTAAAAACAATAAATTATAATATAAAAGTCATAGCAAAATTTATGAATACAAGTAAATTATTTAAATGATAAGATTTAAAATTATATAGAAAAATAAGATTATTAAAGACAATAAGATAAAAAAAGAATATGCACAAATTTAAGACATATAAGTACAGGGTGGTGCAAAAATAACCTTCCGATGTTTTTTGGCTGTAATTTAAAAAAAAAAATGAAAAACTTTGATTCTTCTTGTGGATTATTTTTATTTGGTCTTTTAATTTTTTTTAAATCAAGTCGATAATATGATGTCATGTAAATGGCCGCCGCCACAGTTGATTGTCATTTGAGCCCTTTTTATGGCATTTTCCATCACTTTGGCCAAAACTTCCGGCGATAGGTCCTCACATTCTTGACGGATATTGTCTTTAAGAGCTGCAAGAGTCTGAGGCTTGTTGACATAAACCTGCGACTTTAAAAAGCCCCACAAGAAGTCTGGAGTGGTCAAATCAGGCGATATTGCTGGCCAGTGCAAATCGCCAAAACGGGAGATTAGGCGCCCGGGAAATGCATCCTACAGCATATCGGTTGTGGCGTTGCACCGTCCTGTTGGAACCACATATTTTCCAATCCGAATTCATCAAGTTGCGGCAAAAAGAACTCGTTGATCATTGCTCTGTAGCGCTCACCATTCACAGTAACCGTTTGGCCCGCGACGTCTTCGAAGAAAAAAGGTCCGATGACTCCTCCAGCGAAAACAGCACACCATACAGTGACTTTGAGCGGGTGTAATGACACTGTGTGGGTTACACGCGGATTTTGCCCCAGAAGCGTAAATTTTGCTTATTTACGTACCCGCTAAGATAGAAATGGGCCTCATCACTCATGATTATTTTTGATGAAAAATCATCTTCATTATTGCTCAAATAAATAGTCACCAATATTCCGCGTTCTGGAGCAGTGTAGCGTAACATTGTTTATTAACGTGTATTTCGCATGTGTTTACTACACAAATGTCAAAACAGAACTGACATTAGGGGCCAATCGCAAAATTTATAGCATTTTCTGATAGGAGGATTACTTTTGCGCCACCTTGTATTATATGAATTAAATATTACTCATACGTTTAGTATAACTTTAATGTTATATGATCGTATGATGTGAAAGTATTATTCTTGTTTTAATATGAACAGTATGTATGTGTGTGCGTTTATTATAATGATTATAAATAATTTAATTATAATTTTTGTTATTTTCTTGTAACATTTAAGCTTATAACTAAAAAAAAAACAATAACAACAAATCCTTAAAGCAATAATAATAATAATAACAATTAATATATTTATAACCTAAAATCTTGATATCTTAAGAAAATCTATTTTTTGTCTTTTGTATAAAATAAAACAAACACTATTAACAATCAACAGCTTCCTAAATTGTAATATGTAATGGTAATAGTCTATGGTCTAAAATCTCAAACAAAGGACGACTACACTTGTATTGTAAACATAGGAAGTAGACAAAATTTATGCCAAAATATTTATATGATGATGACCAGGAAAAGCAGAAAATACATTATAAGGAAATCTCTTTATATACTTATGTATAAAAATAAAAACTAATAAAGACATTTGCACTACAGTCTTAAGAATTTGTCTATATAAACACTTCTTAGGATGATTTTTTTTTTTTTGTTTTTCCTTTTGGCATCTTATGGCTTGTGTTAAATTATAAACTCTTATACAATTTTCATATTATAGACTTGTAAAAGAAAATAAATTTTGGCATTAAATTGCCTTTAATTTCATTACAAAAGATAATTTTTATTATACATTATTTTTCTCTAAACATGAGTAGGTCACGCAATTAGGGGCATAAAATTTAAGAATAAAGTAAAAAAACTTAAATTTAAAGTAAAGCAATAGATTTTATATTCTAAAAATATTACAACTGCTTTTGTCAGTTTTTTTTTTTAATTACACAGAAAAAAATTTCACAAAATTTTATGTAATTAAAAAAAATTGTTGGCTTTGATTTAAAATTTGTAACAAATTTTGTTGTTAAATGATTGTAATTCGTAAGAAAATTCATTATTTTTTCAACAAATCAAAGTTAATAACGTTTTTTGTTAAAGAAATTGTAAATTGTTGAACAAATAATAAAAAAAGAAGTAGCCTTAGAGTTTTACAAAAAAAATATTATTCAAATCGTATCTTCTTGCTGAAAGAAAAAGAAAATCGGTGAAGAAAATATTATTTAGTGATACGTGGCAAATAAACGCAAAAAAGCGCAGTAAAGTACGTGTTAGTGAAAAATAACGAAAATGGTATGTTCCATCAACTGTTTTTTATGTAACGTATTGTTTTATTGTCCTAATGAATTTTTCGTTCATTTGAGGGATTGTCCATTTGTTGGAGAAAATGAAGTTGGTGCTAACTTGTCATCTGAAACTGGAGTAGTCACAGATTGTGTATTTAATACAATACCATCTTTTCACGCCACTGAAATCTTCAGTGTGAAGGAAATTGTCATAATGTTCTTAGTGACTGCTTAATTTATTTCATAAAAAA
Source organism: Eustalomyia histrio (assembly GCA_949748255.1). Lineage (NCBI taxonomy): Eukaryota > Metazoa > Arthropoda > Insecta > Diptera > Anthomyiidae > Eustalomyia > Eustalomyia histrio. The sequence continues at coordinate 53,528,768 of OX456526.1, read as the reverse complement.
CTATGAAATTTTTTGATATAAATATATATATTTGGCTATAAATATAGCGAGAATTTGTTCATTGCTAATTTTAAACAGGATATTGACTTAAGTTCTCTCAGAATACAATGGTCATTTTTCCGCCTTGAAGTTAAACAGTTATATTGCATGATGACAATAAATGATCTTCTAGGGCCTCCCGTCCTAGTGGTTAAAATTCATCGCGGCAAGCAATTCGTAAAATTAAAAAAATTTTATCATAATCTATATTAAACAAAATATTTGTTTTATAAACTGGAAGGATAATTAATTGGAAATTAGTTAGCAGAATTCGGACTTATACAAAATCCTAAAGGAATGGAAACTCTGTCATATATATGGTAACTTACGTGGTAAGTATACCGTTTTTGACTATTTTTATAAATTAAATTATAAATCAATTTCTTATACTAATTTCACTTCTTATAGAGCAAAAAGAGTTACTGAAATCTAATTGTTAAATGATAGGACAATGCCTGTTTTTAAGTGCGATTAAAAAGCAACAAAAAATCGTCCTTATTGTGAAAAACACTGTTTTTAATGGGACGATACTGATTTAGTACACCATTTTAATTATTTTTTTATTACTCCTTACTTTTCTGTTTTAAAAAACTTACTAAATAATTATTGTACAGTTTTTTTTCTGATTTTAACTGATGTTTTTAAAATTGCATTATTATTATATTATTTTTATTCTAAAGTACTTAAAAGCAAATAAAATATGAATTTAAACTAAATTTTTATTTGTTTTATTTAAAATATTTGCAGCAAAATTTTATTAAATCATTTGTGAAGAATGCAACATTAAGTAAACAATTTTTGTTTTTAAATCACAAAATCCTTGTTAAAACAAAACAATTAAATAAATTAACAATTACAAAAAAGTTACAAAAAGTTTTGTTGTATTTACAAAATCCATTGTTGAAAAAAATCTATTTCATTTTTTATAAATTACAAAAAAGTTACAAAAAGTTTTTTGTATTTACAAAATCCATTGCTGAAAAAAAATCGATTTTATTTTTAATAAATTACAATAAAATAACAAAAACGTGTTTGTATCCACAAATTCGATTGTTGGTGCCTTTTTAAAAAAAATTTTTTTTGAATATACAAAAAAGGTGTTCAATATTACAAACAGAATTTTGTAATTTTTTTGTGTGATACACAGAAAAAAGTATCACATAATTTAAAGTAATTAAAAATATTTGTTAAATTTAAACTCGATTTCTAAAAATTTTTTGTTTCAATTGTTTGTAAATTGTTATTTTTCATATAAAAATTCTTTGAAAATAAAAATTTAAGTAACAAAAATATAACAAAAAGTTTTTTGTATTTACAAATTCCATAGTTGGTGCCTTTTTAAAAAATATATTTTTTTGTATTTATAAAAATTTTCTTTGGACGATGTTCAATACACAGAAAAAAGGATCACAAAATTTAAAGTAATTAAAAATATTTGTTAAAATTTAAACTCGATTTCTAACAATTTTTTGTTTGAAATATTTGTAAATTGTCACATTTCATATAAAAATTCTTTGAAAATAAAAATTTAAGTAACAAAAAAATAACAAAAAGTTTTTTGTATTTACAAATTCCATTGTTGGTGCCTTTTTAAAAAATATTTTTTTTGTATTTACAAAAATGTTCTATGGACGATGTTCAATATTACAAACAGAATTTTGTAATTTTATTCTGTGTATTACAAACACGATTTTGTAATTTTATTCTGTGTAATATTTTATAATATTTTTTCCAATTGTAGAATAAAATCTATGCAAATTTCATAGTTTGCAAATTAAAATTTCCTTATCTGTCAACACACAATTTTAGGATTTCTTTTTTAACAACATCTTAATTTTATATGTCCTTACCATTAATTGTTTGCTCTTTTTACTTTCTTTGTGTTATATTTTATTTATTTTACTTTTTAACATAGCATATATAAATAATTTAATTTGTCGAATATGTCACATTTTGAAACATTATGTATTTGTCACATTTGTTGTTGACTTGTTATCTAACATATATAACTTTTTTGTCGTACTTTTGAACAAAAAAAAAAAAAAAACATCAACAAAGAGAACAAAAAAAATATATGTAATAACTTAACAACAAAAACGTAAAATATACACCACAACAAATATGTCAGTCAAACACAGCCACACACCCAAACAATTTTTACAAGTACATAATATGTCTGCATGTATGATATATGAATGAAAGCACAATATGATATAAATACATTGCCGTATGAAATTAATAAATTTAATGGACTCCTTATAAACATTACTTTTGTTTTGATAATACATTGTACCAAACAAATGACAACAATATTATAATACATTTACCTACACAGCACTAAGGGATAGAATTACAAAATAATATCTTATTCGGAAAGCAGTTTTATAAAAAGAAAGGGAGTCAAAAATTAAAAAAAATACAGTAACTGTATTGAAAACTGCACAGTCAACTTCAAAGACTGCCTAGTCTTGTTACAAACTAAATATTCTACAAATACTCGTAGAACTAGTCTAGATTAGGTTAGATTGAAGTGGCGGGTCAAAGACGTCGCATAGACTTACCAAAAAAGTCAGTAATGGCGGGAAATTTTACTAATTTCAGCCTAGTGGTATTTTTTGCTAATCTTAGCAGTAGATGTCTGCTGACGTGTAGTAGAATAAAATTTGTAGAAAAATTAATAGCCTCTACTAAATTTTAGTAAACTTTTTGTATAGTGGAATTTAAAATCTGTTTGTTAAAATTAGCAAAAAATTTACCAAATATTTTTCATAATAAAATTACTATAAAAACACTATAGTAAATTGCTTTAAACTCAATGAATTGTAAAATATAGCAAAATTTTAATTTATAAAAATAATAAATAAAATGCACAAATTAACTGAATTATTGTTAGATACAATTGCTACAGTTTAAAGCTGCTTAATATCTTTTCAAATTGCTTTATGAATTCAAATAAACAATTTTTTATCTTTTTTATCGAATAACATTTTTTTTTTCAAAAAATATTTTAAACAAAACTTAAAAAAATCAATGCTTAAAAAAGTGTGAAAACATAAACGAATTTATCATTTTGTTTTAATTTGCTAGTTTTTGCACCCAAGGTGACATACACTCTATTAACAAATGGCAGTAGCCTTAGAATTAAAATTCTAGTGATTTTATTTTAATTCACAGAATAAATAATCTCTCAGAAAACTTGCATATCATATGCATCTAGCAGTATACCGTCAGTATACAGAGAAAACAGATTCATTATTACAACCGAATTTCTTGCCAACTGAAAGGTTTGGTTGCAGCAACCAAATTTTTGGTAATCACAGTCAAATATAAAGGGTGTCCCAAGAAGAACGCAATTTTTAAATCTGGCAACATTCGAAGTGTCATTGTTTGACATTTGAACAATTGTTATTGTTTGCTAGTAGAAGGTACGAGGTTAGTAAAAATGGAGCGCTACACGAATGAACAACGCATTCTCATTGTGAAATTGTTTTACCAAAATGGTGAAAGTTTTGCGGCTACAGTTCGCAAATTGCGATCAATTTGGGGTCACAATAATGCTCCAAAAGAGTCAACTGTAAAGAGATTAATGGATAAATTTGCCGAAACTGGGTCTGTTAGTGATGTAAAGACAACAACGCGCCATCGACCAGGTCGATCGACCGAAAATGTCGCAGCTGTACGTGATGATGTCGTTCAAACTCCATCCACCTCAATTCGACACCGAGCTCAGCAAATTGGTGTCTCCAAATACACTTTGCAGCGAATTTTGACGAAAGATTTGCATCTTCATGCATACAAAGTTCAATTGACTCAGGAACTGAAGCAAGCTGACCATGGACAGCGAAGGGAGTTCGTTAATTGAAAATGCTGATTTTGCCGATAAAATCATCTTCAGTGACGAGGCCCATTTTCATCTTGATGGCTTCGTCAATAGGCAGAATTGTCGCATTTGGGGTGAGGAAAATCCTCGAGTGATTCACGAGAAGCAAATGCATCCTCAACGTGTCACTGTGTGGTGTGGTTTTTGGGCTGGAGGAATCATTCGACCTTTTTTTTATGAAAATGAGGCAGGTCAAGCGTATCGTGAAATGATAACCAGTTTTTTCTTGCATAGAATTGAAGAAATTAATGTGGAGGGCATGTGGTTCCAACAAGACGGCGCCACATGTCATACAGCCATAGAAACAATTCAATTGCTGCATCAGTCATTTCCCGGTCGTGTTATTTCGCGTTTTGGAGATCAGAATTGGCCGCCTAGATCGTGCGATTTAACACCATTAGATTTTTTTCTTTGGGGTTTTTTGAAGTCAATGGTTTACGCGAATAAGCCGACGACGACTCAAGCCTTAAAAGAGGAAATTGGACGCTACATTAATGAAATACCGCAGCATTCATGCAAAACGGTCATTGAAAATTTCATTAAAAGATCGCGTGCATGGCAGCAAAGCCGCGGCGGCCATCTGCACAATATATTGTTCCATACATAAACTCATTCTGTCTTAAACGATATAATAAAGTTTCAGGATTTTTTTTTAAATATCTGTGTTTTATATAAAATTTAAAAATTGCGTTCTTCTTGGGACACCCTTTATTTCTGAGTCAATTGCAATATAGTGTTCCAACTGAAATTCTGTTATAATAACCGAACTTCTGTCGCCAGAAATAATTCTGTGGATGCAACTGAACCATTCGGTTGGCAAGAAATTCGGTTGTCACAATGAATCTGTTTTCTCTGTAAACTCCCACCAGAATTTTACAATCACTCCTGGTTAAGGAAAACAAAAGATCTAAGTCCAGTAGATTTTCTATTTCCAACCCATAAATCAATATAGTTGATGATATTTCAGCTTTCCACACGCTCAAACGTTAAAAGATCTTTCCTGTTTGAATAATAATAATTGGAAAAATCTTATTAAAAATGTAATTTAGACAATGAATGTTAATGGGCTTTTCTATCAGTAGTACACTCAGAATATTATGTAGTTTAATTTAATTAAGTTTTGTTTAAAAATAAAGGAACATACAGTTATTTCTTAAAGAAATATTCTTTTTAACTTTTTTATACATTTGTTCCAAATGATTTACTGTTTTTTCTTTGCAGTTATTACAAATAAAATTTTTTTTTTTTCATTTAAATTGTTTGTTTATTATTTAAATTCGAGCTACAAGATCTTCATATACATATGTGACATTCACATATAATGTGTTTATACATTGTGAGTGTCTACATTTTGCAGTTAAAAAAGGAAATAAAATTACCAAAAACCGACAAAATTTCGATAAATGAAAAATCAATTATTTTTACGGAATTTCATTTCATTTTATTCAGTTTATAGAAACAAAAATTCCTTTAAGACTATGATTAAATAAAAATATACTTATTTTAAATACTAAATATTATAAAGCTTAATTATTTTAAAACTGTGTTAAGAAATAATTTAAATTTGTATTTAGACGTGCAAAACTCTACAATTAATTTTGATTCGAAATTTTGTTGAATATCAAAAGTAATTTAATTTGGGGGAATAATCGTGCGTGTTGACGTACTTTTAATAGCATATTCAGTGCGATGAATTGAGACGTTAAATATATCAATAAATCTAAGATTTATAGTTGGGTTACATATAAAATGGAATAAGAAATAGTAGATCAGGATAATTAACTAAACCATTAATTATGTCAAAAACCAGTAACCAGTCGGCAACCATAGTAATAAGCAGTTAGATTTATATGAAGATATAGCATCAACAAAAGCAAATGATTTTAAAGCAAAGAGATATGAGTACAATTAAACGGATTCCAAATATGAACAAACATACTCTAGCTTCGTTATAACAAATGCTGTATGAATTAACCTCAACGTGCAATGATACAAAAATATGAAGAATTACTTTTTTAAAATGCAAGCATTTTATAAGCTCTCGAAATAATGTAATCAGCATGTGGTACATATGAAAATGACGAGTCAAAAATCACAACAAGATCAAAAGTTAAGACAACTGTTTCCACATTATAATTTTTAATTGTAAAATTAAATCTAATAGGGTTTAAAGATCTGCTAAACGGAATATTAAAACTTTTGGAAAGATTAAGAGTTATGTTATTTAACGTATAGCATGCATACAAATTACACCCAGAAAACAGTATCCGTTGTGCCCACCAAATTTGTTGCCAATCGAATTCTGGCAATTACGACAAATATCTTCATAGTAAACTATATTTTTAGTTGTGAAAGCCAATATTTAGATGACTAATTTAATTTTTATATTCCACAAAAATATTATTATGTTCCACAAAAATTTATTTTAAGAAAAATTTTATTTTTACATTTTTCCGGTATCGAACCAAGGCATTCAGATTAATTTATTATTTTTTTTTTTAATTTATTTGTTATTTAAGCAATTTAGTATTTTATTTGATTTAAAAAATATATATTTGTCAAATGTTTATCTTTGCCGGGATTTGGAATTGGCAATTAGGAGTACTAGGCTACCTCTCTACCCACTACACCAATAACACTTTGAAATTTAGATGACTTATATTGAATTTAAATAATTTTTTAGGAAAATAAATTTATTTGAAAATTACGTTAACAATCATTAGTGGCTTCTATAATAAATACAATCCACAATTCCGTTGGTTCAACTGAAACCCTAATTTAATGATATATTTGCTCAGGATAACCATATTTGTACCCTGCGGGAAAAAAGGGGTCAGTTGGGAATTGCGACCTGTCCCGGGATAGGTGAAAACTGAACCGGTTCCGAAAAAACATATCACGAGATAGATAAAAAGAGCACCGGTTCCTAAAGTACCTATCACGTGACCGGTTTAAAAGTCACGACTTATCCTTTTAGACCAGTCCTGTGACATGTCACAAAGGCAATTGACCCCCTCCTAGGACAAGCCCATGTTAAAGTGATCGGTCCCGTGACCGGTCCCTATCTCAATAAACCGGTCATTTGACGTGTCCTGGGATAGGTCCATTTCCCGCAGGGTAGTTACTAATTTCAAATATCGAAAAATTTTTAATAAAGTTTCCAGTACCATATTTTTGGTATAATATTGGATTATAAGTTATTTCAAATAAAATCCTTGTACATAAATATAAATGGTTTTGATCGCATTGCAACTAATATTTTCTCTGGGTGTATTTAAATCTTTTTGTACATTAAAAACATCAACAATTGCGTTAATTTCAAGAAATGTTTTTTAATCATCTGCATACATAAAAAATTTAGTGAAGCAAACAGAAATATTATTTATAAATAAATTAAATTAAAGTGGACCCAAAACACTGCCCTGAGGTACACCAGACCTTTGAATATAAGGCCTTGATTTAAAATCCTTAATAACAACCTTACAAAACCTATTTTATAAATATGATTTAATCCAATTTAGGAAAATAGAATGAAAACCAAGCAGTTTCAAAAAAAGAATTTCGTGGGACAATTTGTTAAAAGCCTTATAAAAATCAGTATAGATAGACTAAACTTGGCTACCCTGTTCGAGGGCTGTTAAACAATATTCACTAAAAACAGTTAAGTTCGTTGTTGTAGATCTACCAACAAAAAAAGTAGTGTTGATTAGGTTATATCCACGACTTTGTAAGAAAAAACAATATTTTATTGATATTGTAGTATTATTGGAGTTGGAAGTTAAATTTTTAACATTCATTTTAAACTGATTAATCATTTGTTTTTATTGATGTTTAAAAATAAATAATAAAAACGATTTGATTTAAATAAAAAGTAAATAGACCGGGCTTAAGAATTAGTGTGTTGCAATATTTAGGGCCCTTTATTTTTCACCACTTTGCATTTCTCCTCTCTTCTCTTTTTAGTGTTACTTCCCTTTTTATTTGTCTATGTGCCGAAAAATTTCGCTTAATTTAAAAAAATTGCAACCACATTTGTTGCTGAGCCAGTTGAAAAAGCACACTTTGAAAAGAGGGCCTAGTTTTTAACCATTAGTTTAAAACTTCATCTTGGAACATGTCTTATAGATTTTTCTTACTGAGTTAATATCATTTTAAATATTGAGTTAGAGAATTTTTTTGGCGGCCAAAGACATGGCGCATTCCTAACCCATAGTATAAAATTCACGAACTTTTAACATATAAATTTATGTAGTGAATGTAGTTTAAGAAAATATGTTCCTTATTTTTTTTTATATATCTCACAATAACTGTTTTTTTTTTCATCGCACAATATGTCAGCTTAAAGAAATGCATTACATCATATTCATCAGACATACATTACGTTTTATAAATAATATCAAAATTCAAAAGCATAAAATATGTTTATAAAAATATGAAGACAGCAGCAAACAACAGTGTATAACAACAACCAATACAACACAATGTCCTTTAGATAGACGTCAACGCCACCACATTATGATGTTTAGTAGTACATTCATATGTGTACATCGCTATATTTTTTTCGCAGCAACAGAATTTGTATTATTATTATTTTTTTTTTTTTTGGAATTTCTTATTCTTAGTATTTTTCTATTCCCTGTCTTCTATCTGTACTACACTCCATACGTAATATTGAGTTCATATCCGTTACTTGTTCATATTTTCTATAGCCATTTCCTTTCAATTTGGGACTACATTTTCGTATGTAGAGTTGTAAGCGGAAAGTGTGTTTTTTTTTAATAAATTGTCTCCATCATTTTAATACATATTTATATTCTATGTTAACGTACATATAAGTTAATATGTATGGCACGAGGGTTAATTGTTAAGTTAATTATATTTTTAAATTAAAATACAATTTATGACTTATTTAATTAAGAAAAAGTTGTACTTAACAGCTCAAGTAAAAAAAGTTGATCTGGCTCAATATTTAATCATATCAAATTTGATATTCTTTAATTTCAGCTATAATATCTAGCTGATCTTATTTGATCCGAAAATGAGAGATGGAGTTAGATCCAGCAATTTAGTTATTTAGAGATTTCATAAGATCTAAATTGATAAAAAGAAGTGGAAGATCACGCTGTATCAGATTAGATTCAACAATATAATGTATGGAATCTAGTTTATAAAAAATATATAAAAATAACTTTTAACCTTCATCTCACCCTTGTGTGGAAAACCACACAAAATGAATATATTTAATAAATTTTTGAAAAAAAATTTAAAGCCATGTTCATGAAATTTCTTGACATTTCCCGACGCATCGATTTAGCACAGAAAAGGCATTAATTGAATAAAAAATATATATTTTAAACGAAATATTAAAAATCAGACATGGTTTTCCACACATATGTTATTTCGATGTATTTTGGACTAGAAATTGTATTTTTTGTCGTTAAGTGTCCATGAATTTTGATATTCTGACATACTAATTACGTATAAAAAAATAAAAACATGTTTTTCCACGTCTGCAAATCATTTTTATGACGATCGACATCGAATGCTTGCGAAATTATGACTCATTGCTACAATTATATGAAGAAGTAAGTCTGTGTGTTGTTTGCTTTGAGTGTGAAAGTTTCATGTAAATATACTCTTACATATAAAAAGAGCAGAAGTTCGTTTAAATTTTGTAATGTAATTCATGTGTAGTTGATTAGGTCAACATAGCTAGACAAAAATATCTTACCAACGAAGAGCTTGAAGCTATTTTAAATGTTGTTGAAGATGAAGCTTTTTTAGATAGTGATGAAAATTACTCGCCAGAAGAAAATGATGAATCGGAAGAAAGTGAAACTGATTGTGAATGGACCAAAATAAAGATGTCGATGAAATAGGAGTCCCATCCGTAGATAGAACGGAGAATCCATTGTTTGTCTCAAAAATCGGTGTAGTATATAGGCCCCAATTAGTTTACGATCCTGCTGGAACTATTGGATGAGTATTTAAACTAATTGATTTATTTAAACAATTATTTGGTTTTCATGGAATATGCAAGTTTCAACAATATATCCCATCTAAGCCTGAATAATATGGAATTAAAATTTGGCTATTAGCTTGCTCTGAAACTTGTTACGTTTGAAAAATCAAACTATACGCAAGCTGCTAGTATAGTTAATAAAATAAGGTAAACGTGTAGATTTGGATTTTTTCGTGAACTGAACATAACATTACTACACTCAGAATATTATGTAGTTAACTGTTTGTAGTTTAATAAAAAAATTTTCCGTTCAATTTAAAAATAAAGGAACATACATTTATTTTTCAAAGAAATATCTATATTAACCTTTTTATACATTTGTTCGAAATAATTTACTATCCTCTACCCATTTCTTTCAGTTTCATTTATTTTTTCATTTGTTTGAAATTTAATAACAATTTACCCACAAAACGGAAACTTGTGGTTCATTTGTGTCCGTAACAGTTATTACAAATTTAAATTTTGTTTGCTGTCTGTTTCAAAAAAAATATTCAAAAAATTTCAATTTGTTTTTTTATTTAAATTGGTTGTATATATACAAAATTTTTCAATACAAATTACAAGAACTTCACAAACACACATACATATACAAACACATTCATACAAAAAGTGTTTATAGCTTCATATGCATACATACATTTTGTATTGTACGAGTATATTAAAAAAAAAAAAAACAAAAAATACAAAAACGGAAATTATTTCAAATAAATAAAAAAAAAAATTTATTTTTTAAGGATTGGTAGGTAAAATTTTGACATTTATTTTAACTGATTATATCATTTGTTTCTTACTGATGTGTCAGTTGATTAATCAACATTTAAAAATAAATAACAAATGGCATTTAATTTAAGTGAAAATTAAGTAGACCGGTTTTTAAATGAAATATCATTTTCAGTTATTTTAATATACAAACTTTTTTAAGTGTACGGAAAATATTTTCACATCTTACAAACTTGATCAGAAGGGCTAACAATGGTGGGTACTATGCCCAAAAATTTATTTTTGAATTCAAAGAAATTCTGTTGTTCTAATCAACATTGGCATTCAGCGAAAACACAACCCTTGTATCGTCGGCAGAAAAGACGATTACTTACTACTGCAAAGCACAATGCATGCTTCGAAAGATGTAGAATCAGATGCTTTGTATTTTAACTTCATTGATCACCAGATATTAAATATTTTATCTTACAGGTGGCAATTGAAAATATTTTATAATAGTACAGTACTAGAAATGAGCTTGGAATATCTCTTGCAAAACCATACATGATAACGATCATTTAACATTCCTCTAAAAAGATTAAAAAGTGTTCCTCCTAATATCGAAAGAAAAACTAAATGGCATATTTTCTGTAGCTATGAACTACCGAAATGTTTCTGTAAAATGTGTTGAAGACTAATTTGAAGTCTAATTTGATGTAACATAAACAAAATATTAAAATAAAAATGTTTTTGATGGTAAATCGTGATTATGACTATAAAAGAATTATGTTGCTAGTGAAAAAAACCAAACACGAGGGTAAACAACGTTAGTTTTTTTGAGGGTGCGATGAAGGTTAAAATAAAAATAAAAAAAAAATGTCATCGGCAGGATTTCAACACAGAATGCCAGAGTTGTATTCAACTGCTTAACTCACTGAGCCACTAGCTTCTATATAATAATATCAGGCTTTATTAGACTTCACTATTCGTGTAATCGAGTTATATATAATTATATCTTCGGGATTTATATATAATTATAAGTAATCGTATACAATATGAAAGCTTAGATCTTCTACTTTTGATAATTATTTCGAAAGTAAGGGGTCTCTTTACAGAAATATTGCAAAAATGGAAATAGTTATATATTTGCCCGGGACCCCTGGACACGCCACTGTATTTAGTTATAATCATATCTTTCGGCCTTAAAAGAAATGATAAATAATAAAACGATCTAATTTGATATGCCATTCTTGGGATCAATTTAAATTTTACTTAATCCCCAAATATATTGATGAATTTAAATTTATCTGCCGTTTTTTGGATAAATTTAGATCTTTCTAAATTCCCAAATATATTGCTGGATCTACTTTGATCTACCATTAGATATTAAATAATATCATTTATATTTTATTTTATAAAATATTGTGCCAGATCATATTTTTTATTTGGAAATAAAAAAAGTTTTTGATAGGAGGCAATATATAGAATCATTACATCTTACACCATATCAAAAATATTTCTGATCTGGGACTATTTACTGAATCATTAATAATTATATCTCATATATGTGATAACAAATATAAAGGAATATATATGGTCCTGTATAAGATATATGTATATCATTTTAAGTAGTGTTATATACACTCACAATATTATTTCGTTAAAAACAACTTAAAATACATATTAAATTAATCAAAAATACAATCAAAAAGAGGACTACTGATTTTCTATTATATTCAACCCATTTTGTTGTTTATTTTCAATCATTGTTTAATAATCGACAAAAGTAGTAAAAACAATAGAAAGTCGTTTAAAATAATCAACAAATTTGTACTCACAAAAAGTTAGAAAAAACTACTTTTGTGGTTTGTTTTTCAAATTGAAAGTTTTTTTATTTGTATGTAATTACAAAACAGAACACAACACATGCAGATGTATGTAAATATTTTTATTGGCTTTGTGTGTATGTATATTTGAATAATTTCTTGTAATTTTTATTGAAATAATTTTGTATATATACAAACTATTTTGGTAAAAAAAATAAAAATCAATTATATGAATTTTTATTTTTTGAAGCAGAAAACATAAAATTTTGCTTTTAACTGAAAATATCAACTCTTACTGAATGTCTGTAAATTTTTATAGTTTGTTTTTTAGAATGACTGATTCAAATAGTTAAAAAATATATTTCTATGAATTTATGTATTACTTTTTAAATAAACTACAGTCGGTAACGGAAAATATATTGTGAGTGTATAATTTTAAATAATATATAACATATTTTATCACATAAAACATATATAATTTAATAAAGGATATGATTATATATGGTAAGAAATATGATTATATATGGTACAATATAAGATAATTTGAATAATACTCTCGCCCCCCCCCCCCTTCTAATAAGGTTAATTATAAATTTTCCTACGTTTATGTGTATGAAAAGTGTATATGAATATGTTGTCATTGTATCATCTATGTTTGTATAAGATTATTGTTCATTTTTTATACATACACTTTCATATAAAGGGTGTTTTTTTAGAGGTTGAGAACTTAAAAACTTACGAAATTACAAAAAAAAAACTTTATTCCAATTGAAAGTATATTTAATGGCAAGTAATTATTTAAACACTTAAGTCTCATCATTAAAATTCATTCCCTTCTATAAACCAATTTATGAACAAAAGTGGTGCAAATTTTTTTTACCCTGTTAATAGCGTAATTTTTTCTACTGCCCTACATTTTAATTATGATTAAACTGTCAAATAGGAGTCATTTATTATGAAAGTTAGTACTTTTGTTCATGATTATCTGAAATCATTAGGGAAAGGATATTTTATCATGATGGAAAAAATAAATTTTTGGCTCTCACATTCAGCCGAATAAAAAATTTAAAATTGATCCTTCCGGTTGTTGTACTAAATGCCAAATATTAAGCTATAAATTAAAAATTTTAAATAAATCATTGCGAAAGTCTACATGGTTTTTAATCTAAATAAAATTTATCAACCTCTACAAAAACACCCTATACAAACAAATTCCACGTATTATTGCTGCTGCTCCCGTTGTGTTGGTATATGTTGGCATATGTTTTGACTTATGATTGATGTTTTTTTTTTCTTGTATTTTGCTTTCTTTATTTCCATCTTTTATTCATTTTTCCTGGCTGTTGTTTTCCTAAGGAAAAAAATATATTTCTGCCGCTATTATTTATTTATGTTTCTAAAAGCCTAAAATGACGTTAAGACATAAATAATCTTTTTAACAAAAATCTTAAGCAGACTCATTTAAGGCTAACAATTTTTTTTCAGAAAAGGTTTTATAGAGTTTACAAAAATATCTTATATTTAACATTAAATAGTGAGTAAAATAAATGTAACAATAGAACTTTAAGGCTTTTAATAAAATGTTCATTTTATTTATTTATTCATTTTTCAAATTTGTTTTTATTAAAATCATATTTTATTTTATTATTTTCCTTTTCTAAAGAATCTTGTATTATTTAAAATCTTATATAGCCTTAAGTTATTTTTTGATTGTAAATAAAGTCATCAACACATTCAAATTTACCTTGAAGGCTTTTAAAAATGTGTTTTTTTGTTGGTTTGTTTCTTTTAATTTAAGCTTCTACTGTATAATCCCATCTTATTTATAACTTATTTTGTTATTTTAGTAACTTTATTGTTTTATTACAATTAGAAGAAAATTTAAGCTTATTTGTATATGTCTGGATTATTTTTTTATTTAAATTGTACACAGAAAAAAATATTTTAATAATAGTAAAAAATCCTTTACTATAATTATAACATTGTAAATCTTGTTGTATTGGAAAACAATTAAATAAATTAAAATTAAATTAAAAATTATATATATTGAGAATTTCAATTAATGATTTTTGTTAAAATTAAAAAAATTTTATTTGGAATAACAACAATAATTTTAAATAATTTTGTCTGTGTTATTTTTTCTGGAATATCAAAAAAAAAAAACATTTAAGATGTTGTTGGTGCTTATTTAAAACGTATTATCTTTGACGTTAATTAAAATGTGTTTGAAGTAAAAATAGGGGAGGTCGTGGATACTGAGGAGGTTGAGTAGCGTCAACCGGAAATATTAAGTATTCTATCCTGCTGGCTCTTGTGGAATTTTTAAATTTTTGTTCTCTATAATTTACTAATAAAATTTTCATGTTGCTTTGCAATAAAAAAAAATTATAAAAAATAATATGATTATAAGATCTAAAATCCTACTAATACTATTCATTTATAAAATAATAGATCAAAAATACGTAAAGAAATTCAAAAATTTTTTTTTTAATATTTGAGTATGAAAATGCATAAATGACAACGATAATTTCTTCAAGATTTGATTTGTAGCATTGCCTCTTAACGATATACACCATAGTCAGCACTCTGATGTGTGTAGGCTTATTAAAGTCTAGTCAACCACATTACAAATAGTACAATGTTGGTATACAATTGCAAGAGCCAGAATTAACTAACATATGAACTATTATTTTTTTTTTTCAATAAGCCGCACTAATCCTCAGCAAAAGAAAACTGAAAAGGATTCTTAGGAAATCAATGTTTTATTGATTCTGATAATCCTCTTCTAGAGCAATTCTTTTTCATAACTTCCGAAAACTTGAGTTTTAATGAAATTAATTCTTTTTTTAATCTATGATGGGATATTTATCTTAAAAGCGACTATAAATAAAACTTATGAACATATATATACATGCAAAAATTGACAATTATAACCATGGTTAGCTACTAAACTGTGGTTGATTTGACATAAGTTATCAGGTTAAAAAAAATTATATTATATTATATGTTACACTTAGAAAACTTTTGCAGTTACTACATGACATTTTTAATGTTGTAAAATGGTTGTAGTTATTTTTACTTCAATTCCAAATATTTTACTTATGACAAAAATATTTAATAATTCTTACAGTTATCTTTTTAAACAACCTACAAAAGCTACTGCATTTTGAAAAATGTTAATGTTTAAACATTTTCGAATAATTGAAATAGTTTGTAAGCTAAAATTACAGGAAATACCATTTTAAAGAAAATAATATTTTATTTAAAAGCCGGTCTATTTACTTTTCATATGAATTGCATGGTTTTTGTTATTAATTTTTAAATGGAGATTAAACATCTGTAAAAACATAATCAGTAAAACCGAATGATTAATCAGTTAGAAATAAATGTTAAAATTTTACGTAGAAATTCCGTAAAAATAAATGATTTGTTATAAGTTTATAAATTGAGTTTTAACATCTGATACATCAGTAAAAACAAAGTATTAATCAGTTACAAAAAAAATCTATAAACAAATGTTGTGTGAATGGCCTTATGTGTGCATTTTTATGAAGTTCTTGTAATTTGAATTGAAATAATTTTGTATTTAAACAAACAATTTAAATAAAAAAACAAATTTGGAATTCTTTGAATATTTTTTTTGTTTTTTGAACAGACATTAAACAAAATTAAAAAAATTTTAATTACTGTAACGGAAACAAATATACTAGAAAATTTCGGTTTTGTAATTTGAAAGCCTAGAGGCCAATTATAAATAACTGTAAATCATTTTGAATAAATGTATAAAAAATTTAAAATAAATATTTCTTTGAAAACTAAATATATGTTCCTTTATTTTTAACTAAACTGAAAACTTTTTTTAATTTAACTACAAACAGTAACCTACATAATATTCTAAGTTATCGCATTAATTGAAGTTTTAAATCACCTAATATTCAACTTTTTTACTTATAAAAAACAAATATTTTTTTTACAAAATTTTAATGAAAAAATAATTTTATTGAAATGTTATAAAATTCGAATTTTAAAATTTCCCGTTTTGCCGGAAAATCCCAGCAAACTTTTCTCGACAATCCCGAAAATTTTCGATTTCTAAACCTTGTTTTAACCCATGCAATTTTTTGAATAAAATCTCCAGGATATTTCTTGGTTATTAAAACTTTAAAATGACAAACTGGAAAAAAAGTCCTTGGAAACTTATGACATGACTTGAAAATCTAATGAAATCTAATTTTGACAATCTATGGGATTTTTTAATGATTTTAATTATTGTATTTTTATAATAAAAAACTTCTGATGAAATTCTCTGTATCAGCTATCATGTCGGATTTAAAAAATTTTAAGACAATTCAATTTGATGCCTTCGTTTTTATTTAAGTATTTAGCAGCATATCCTTGTACTCGTTATAATATATAGTATAGTATCTGGGAAATATTAATTGTATTTAAATTTTCAATAAGCACGTCCAGTAAAAAATTTATTCCCTATTTACAATTTAAATTTAAAAATAAAATAATTCAAAAATTTTTTCAAGTTTTATTTTTGTTTGAATTTAATAGTTATGACTTATCTGTCCTTGACAGAAGTTTTTTTTTTTATTTTCAAGACAATATTATATATATTTTTTTTTATCAACTATCAACATTTACAAAAATGTAAATAACGTTAGAAACCAACCACAATAGAACAAAAAAACAATACTTACAAGAATAATAACTATAAAAATGAAACAACAACAATGATGCATTAAACAATATTATGCAAAAATTTTATATTTTTCTATACTATTTTCTGTTTTTATACTTTGTTTTATAATAAAAACAGAAACATGGAAAATAAACACTTGAATGAAAATAATACAAAAAAAAATCCCCTACTATAAAAAACGAATCAACTTGCCAACTACTTTCATGAACAAGTGGTAGAATAACAAACTAAACTGGTCTGGATATTTTAACTATTTGACACTTTAAAAGAAATATCATAGTTTAAGGGCAAGTATCTGTAGCTACAGCTGGAAAGAGGATAGAAAATAATATTAAGAAACAACGTAGTAGTTTATTTATCTTTAAACCAATGGTAAAAAAAAACACACACACACAAAGTTTACAATTAAAAATATAAAAATTATTTTATGGTCTGCCCTGTCATTGTCATTACAATAAGGTTAAAGTTTTTCCATTTATATACTATTTATTACAACAATCAAAAAGCTTGACAATTAAAAAACAAGGTTTGCAACATTATTTAGCTTTTAGCTTGTTTGCCACAAATATAATGATAACAGCAGGGGAACAATATTTGTAAGCATTGATGCCACAAACAGCCACAATATTTAAGAAAGAATACAACTAACATACAACAGAGAAATGTTGTAGAAAAAAAAAAACAACAAATGAAAAATATAGAAAAAAAAAACAATATATAAATAAACTCTTTCCAACTAAGAAAGTTTATTATAACAAGCTAAAATGTACTTATTTTTTTTCTCAAAAATTGTTTTTATTAAATTTGTTTCAAACGCTATTCCCTGCACTGTTGCTGAAGTTTTTTGTATACTATTATTGTGGTTTAAATGTTAAACCTTTTTTTATTTAACTGTTTTTTTTTGTCATTTACTGTTTTTTGTTTGTGTCTCTTAAATTATAAACTTTAGTTTTTTATATACCTATAAAAATTACTTTTTTCTCTGCATAGACAAAAACATACATAAAAAAGTTAGAAATTAAAAAAAAAAATTAACACATAAAAAACACAAGCATCATAACAAGCCGGTCACGTTTTTCAATTAAAACCTTGTTTTTTTCTCATCTCTTTCTTTACTCTCATTTAGTGTTTTTAGTTTTATAATTTTCTTTACTTTTGTCTGTTTATGTTTTTCTTACTATTTCTAATTGTTAGTCGGTCTGTCTATCGGTATGTTTGTTTTCTTACATTTTGTGGTGTAAAAAATCTCTGCACAAATGTTTTTTTTTATTTATAAAACAAAATCGCACCACATGGCGTATACGTGATTTAGATTTTTTCTAAATTTGTGCTTAAACTAATAATTGGGCAATAGGGTTGTTTTATAAAATAAATATAGGATTTTAGGGAAAGGTTTTGTCCATATTTTTTCTATATAAAAATAATATGTATGATGGCAATCGGATAAAAAAAAATCGCATAGATATTAGATTAAAATTTTAATTAATACACACAGGAAACAGATTTGTGGTTACAACCGAATTTGTCGACAACTGAATTTTTGGAGCCCCACATTTAGAAAAAATATTGCTTGGAATTCAATCAAAACCATTAAAATTAGGACGTTATTTTATTTGCAATTACCTGTTATCCATTAATAAAATAGAAATATTTTATTGGGAATTAAAAGCAGAGGAAGGGAATTTTAAATCAAACAAATATACTTCCCATGTAAAAATCGAAATATCTATGAACATACATGATCATACATGGGCTTGTATATGATCATACATGGTCATATACGTTGATACATGATCTCATATATGATCAGATATCTTCGGATCCGTAATTTGAGGGTATATGGTGATATATGTGCATATATTATCATACATGCTCATATATTATTCATGTATGCTCGTATATGATCATATACGTCCATATACCCTCAAATTTCGGATCCGAAGATATATGATCATATATGAGATCATGTATGGTCATATATTGAACAATGTATGGACGTATATGACCATGTATGCCCATGTATGATCATATACAGGCCCATGTATGATCATGTATGCTCATATATATTCCGATTTTTAGATGGGGTGTGATCATTATACGGGTTGCGCACTTAAGCTTAGAAGAACAGATGCATATTTCGAGTAAGCTCTGTAACATCACACAGCGAAAATAAATTAAAATAATATCTCTGAAATAAATATTTATGAAATTTAAAACAAGTTTTACAATTTATGTAGTTTTGGCAATAAACATATTGTCTGACATATTATAACAAATTTGGTAAAAAAAAAACTGAGCTGAACATGAATACAGCATTTAATTAAATTTATAAGAGTATTAGTTTATTATTTTATTTAATTTTATTCAATATCTTTATAAATAAATTTAAAGAAAAAAAAAAACTATAATTTGTTATTCAAAATTAAAAAATTTAGCCATTTACACAAATCCATAATTTGTTAAAAAAAACGGTAGGAATACGGATCCGTAAACCATTTATTAGTGAACGAACAAATTATTTAAATCTAAAATTAGCCAACAAAAATTTACAAGTGTTTGTGGTGTTTTCAAAAGAACTCGAAATCGATTTCAACATAATACTAAGAATGATAATGTTTTCATATAAAATTTATAAGTTGATATAGAGTCGATAAACCTATGGTTAAATGATGAGATTTTTGTTCGAAATACACGTTTCGACATAAATCGTGACGTATAAAAATAAAAAGCGAAAGTTAATTTTAATTTGGTTTTTCTATAACCCTTTTTCTTGATTTGTTAATATTTCTTTTTAATTTTCTTAATTTAATTTTATTTCACTAAAAATTTTTTGTTTTGATCTATCACCGAATCAAATCATCTGCCCATAGTTTACAAGTCCATTTCCTTACCATTTGGGCCAAACCATACTAATACGAATAGCTTTAAAAGCTTTTTTTTTTTTTTTTGCTTCAAACTATTTTTATTTTATTTGACTTTTCCTTTTTGTAAATTCAAATCACCCAACAAACATGAATGTGAAAGGAAAACGTAATTAATGTGTTAGCTTCCAAAGAAACATTTTTACGGACCCTCCGACACGTACGGATTCATGAATCCGGTTCTACTGCACGTTTACGGACCGTAAATACGTATCCATCAAAGCATGTACGTAAACGGAATAATTAAATTTTCGAAAACAGTATGTTTTGACTCCGTTTTGGTGCATCCGTTTCTGTATCGCAAAATACGAACTTCCTCGGATTTCATTAGTTTTTCTTTCGTTACTTTTAAATTAGTTTTAGTATCAAAAAACAATAATTGAAACATGTCTGTGATCATTATTCGGTTCGCGCGCTAAAGTTTAGAAAAACAGATACACCGAAAATAAATTTAATAAATTTAATATGAGGTAAATATTTATGAAATTTACGTTGATGTGCGCAAATTTTTGCAATTTTGCAAATAAAAATATTGTCTGCCAATTCATAATAGATTTTGTTAAAAAATGTGCAAATTTGCGTTGTATGCTACATCATTTCGTAAACTATAATTTTTAATTCAAAATTAAAAAAAATTGGGCATTTACATAAATTCGTTTTTTTGTTGAAAAAACGGTAAAAATACGGATCTGTAAATGGTCTGCCATTGACGGACAACTCCGTTTTTTATCCGATATATCCTGTCCATAAACGGTCCGTCATTGACGGACTTTAAACGGACAACTCCGTTTTTCATCCCATATATTCGGTCCGTAAACGGTCTGTTATTTACGGTTTTTAAATGGAATCGAATAAGTTTCTATGTTCCTTAAAATCCATTTTCTGCTCCGTATACGGATCCAGAAAACGGTACGTAAATGGAGTTGGATTCCGTTTATGACGGACCGAAAATAGTACGTAAACGGAACGTATTGTTTGTTGGGTTAATGAAAAAAGGTCAGAACTCGATTTTATATATTTATGGAAAAATAAAAAACCTTAACAAAATCTGAGAAACTTAAAATAAAAAATTACTTTAAATAAAAATTTGTATGTTTTTATTATTATTAATCAAAATTTCCATTCAAAGAAATTGTATGTTGTTAGTTTTGAAGATTTTATAGAAAAATTGATTCAAAATCTTTTCCAATATTTGCCGGCTTCAAACACTTTAAATTTAGCGATGAATTGGGTTAGCCGTTGTGGTCCAGTATTTCTTATAGCAAAATAAAATATGTCATTGCTTAAAAAATAAGTATGACAACTTTAAAATATTTTAAATTCAAATTATTAACATACAACTTTAAATTCGATTGTGGTGTGGTGGTGTGGTCATGGTTCAAATCTCCGTAACGGCCAAAATTTTATTTGCTTTACATTGTGTTCATTTTTGTTTACTTTAAAATGGTAAATTATTTTTTTAAAGCAAAAACAAGCAATAATAAATTATTAGACATGAATTTTTTAATATATGAATGACATAGAGAAGTACAAAATTTAAACTTGACAAAGTATCGAAGTCAATTAAATTTTCAAAAAAATTATAAGTGCAAGTATTTAAGAAATAGAGGCTTTTTTGAGAAGAAGAATAAACAAAGTTCAAATGAAATGGCTGTCTCGAAACTTTGCAGACTAGGTAAGGTTTAAAATGGATCCTTTAATATCTTTAAAAATAGCCTTATTTTAATATTATTAATGAAGAGGGGAAATACTCAAAAAATCTGAATAACATTTTATAGTTGGAGGAAGATATCATTTAAGTTACGCAGTGCGTATGAGCAATATTATGAAATATCACTCATACGTAGAAAACTATATTTTTCATAGCATTGTTGAAGCAATTATTAAAATATTGTATTGTTGTATTGTCGTATTAAAAAAAAGAGTTGTCAAATTTTTATTTCACAATAAAGACGATTTTTTGTTATTTTCTCTTTCTTAGTTACAAATCTTCTATCGTGCTATCATCTATTGCTGAATTTTTTTAGCACATAATATTTGAAATTAACTGTTGACTAAATTTTAACTAGAGATTTAGCAATCGGGACTCTAATCTCAAGATCGCCAAAAAGGAGTATTCAGATATAAATTATACTTAGGCTAAATAATATTTTTTTATTAAAGCTGTTGCATTATGTCGATAGAAAACAATTTTTAAGCAAGAACGCTGTAAAGTCAAAATTTTTTAAATTTTAAAATAAAAAATTAAAACAGAAAAGATATTTAAAAAATTGTCAAAAATATATATACGATCGGGCACAAATAATTGATCACAACAAAGGTAGTTTAGGATCTTTGTATATAAAATGAGTTACTATTTTTGTTCCAGGATTCACAGGACATAGTCAAGAAACGCCTAACGAATATCATTCTAGCTAAAAAAAACCGCCAACAGATTTTATACTCAGATTTTTTAGGAAATATAAATAATTTCGTTAAAATTTATTAACGTTAAGTGTCAATTTTGATAAATTTGATCATTTTCAAAAAGTGAAATTCGCCAAAATTTCTAAATAATAACATTAGATCAACAATATTCAGGGTGGTTCTACAGAAAAAAGTCCTTGGAACATTAGTGTTTTTCTAAGGTTATAAAGGTTTTGCTAACGACGAGATTTTCTCTTTAAGTAAGAGAGGGAAATTCTCAGAATCTAAGGATTTTTCTATAAGAGGATTTATTTTTTATATAAAATGCCTCAGAATCTGAAAATTTTTGTTAGATTCTATATCATATAAATTAAATTAAATTTTGTATATAAAATTTTTAAAAGTATTGGAAAGTGTTTTTTTAATGTTTTGCTAAATAAATTCGGTCCGATCTACAGAATGCATAACAAATTCTGTTAATGTGACCTTTTGTAAAATATTGTAGGTGTAACTGAAAATATCTGTAGTTCCAAACGTTTTCATTAAATTTATGAAGTTTTCTTCACAAATAATTAAAACTAATCATAATTTTAATGGAGTTGATTCATGAAGGGTATGAAATTTTTAATAAATGAAATGAAATTTTTCATAAAATTTTTATGAAAAACTGCACAATTTTATGAAAAGTTTCAATGGACGAGTACCGCCAAACATTCGTGGAATACAAAGATGCATTAATATCATCTGTACAACAATACCTAACTTATTGTAAAACTTAAGTTTTTTTAATAATACCGTTACGAATGAAATACCGGGATCGATATAAATTTCCAAACAAACACACCAATATCAGCACCTTTATTCGTTTCGGTTGCCGACCTTGGAAAAAAAAACTAAAAACAATTTAATTTTTTTTCCTTAATTTTCCTAATTTGCAGGATTTATACACTCACAATATATTTTCCGTTACCGACTGTAGTTTATTTAAAAAGTAATACGTAAAGTTTGTTTTTAAATGAAGAATCAATTAGAATTCATAGAAATATATTTTTTTTAAACTATTTGAATCAGTCATTCAAAAAACAAACTATAAAAATTTACAGACATTCAGTAGGAGTTGATATTTTCAGTTAAATGTAAAATTTTATGTTTTCTGTTTTTAAAAATATAAATTCATTTAATTCCTTATTGTTTTTTTTACCAAAATAGTTTGTTTATATACGAAATCATTTCAATAAAAATTACAAGAAATTATGCAAATATAGATACACACAAGAAAATAAAAAAACATACGTCTGTGTGTGTTGTGTTTTGAAAAATTACATACAAATAAAAAAAATTTCCATTTGAAAAACAAACCACAAAAATCGTTTTTTTCTACTTTTTGTCAGTTAAAAATTATGATTATTTTAAACTACTTTCGATTGCTTTTACTACTTATGTCGATTATTAAACAATGATTGAAAATAAACAAGAAAATGGGCTAAAAATAATGAAAAATCAGTAGTCTTCTTTTTGATTGTATTTTCAATTAATTTAACATGTATTTTAAGTTGTTTTTAACGAAATAATATTTTGAGTGTAGGATTTTCCGATTGGCATTCCTAATACAGAATCCATAATAAAACATAACTCTTAATTTTGGAAGAATATTTTTAAGAACTAAATTATAATATTTAGATCGGTTCAATATTTTGTTAGATTGCAAATTTATTCGGAAATATTCTTGCAAAATTTCACGTTTCTATTTTTAGAAACAAACAAGTTATAGATGTTTTATATAAAACTGAACAAAGGTTGAGCAAAGTTGTACACTGTACATATGTTAAGTATTTTATATCGCTCATACGTATGGAGTACCATTGAATGTATAATGTTCAAATATATTATGCCCGTTTATTTACATTTGTAGTATGTATTTGAATTATTATCTTATTTTTTTACAAATATTTCTTAAGCATGAATCTAATTCAAGTAAATATATTTCGAGTTTCAATATTTTCTTTTCATATTCAAAATAATATCTCAACATTTTAAAATTTGTTTTTTCTTTTCTAAAATAATGAGAAATTAATTTAAATTAAAATGAAAACAAACTTAGCTTGATTTTGAGATATTTTGTCTGGGTATAAACTTATAAAAAATATAAAACTGTGAAAACTAAATTATTTTCAGAAGGAATAAATGAAAAAAATTTATATTAAATTTAACATATCAAAGTCATGCTTTTTTAAGATTTTGATGTAGCTACTGCATATAAGAGAAAGCATCCAAACCTTTTTCTTTTGAATTTATTTATGGTATTGAAAAAACGTAGCATATGTTGAGGAATTTCATTTTTAAATTTAAAGACTTTTACATGAAAAATTATATATTCAAGATAATAAAAAAAGAACTGCTACGCTGCGATAAACAAAATCGAAGAGAATCGATAGCAATCGATTTTCGATCTAGTATCATGGCTAACGTTTTGAAAATATTTGTACCTAGCACGAGTTTATAATTTTAAACGAAATTTCACAAAGAAATTGTGTAATTTTTTTTTAATATTTCAGGGCTGAAATTGATAGCTTTTGATAAATTTAGTGAAAAAGTTTGTCGGAGAAAATTGGAATTGAACCACACCTAATAAAACTTAATTCCACGAAAATTAAAAAATTAATGAATTATACTATTTATTATTTTCTTTTAATTTCGATCTTTTGACTTTACAAAAGCCAGATTTAATCATAAAAATATTATAGCAGTCAATCTAAAAGTTTTACATGCGGGTTTTTGGAACACAGGTATCCCTGAAAATGTTCATCTAAAAATTTTATTTCCTGTATGTTTACTATAACATAGACAATCTTGTTCCTATATACAAAAAATCCATTTAAAGATTTTGCTTTAACGATTTAGTCAACTCTTCATCATAAGACGGACATAAATTCTTCTTAGACTAAATATCTCGCTGAAATATATATTGAACTATCTGGGGATTTCAATGATTATTTTTACACTGATGGATTTATTACAGAAGTTGTAAGTAAAATATCTGTAATTTTTTAAGCATAGAAAAGCTTACACACAGAAAAATAAAATGGCAGCCGAATTAAGAAGTGTATATTAATTGCGACAACCAATAAATTCGGTTAGCACAACAAATATTCATGTGATGTCTCAATATTTTGGGAGCTGTAACAAAAAATTCAGTTGTGTTAGACAAATTTTATTGTGGAGATCAAAATTCCGTTGTACTAGTCGATTTTAGTCGCCTTAGCCGAATTTCAGTTGTAAACTGCCAAAAAATTTTCTCTGTGTGTAGGTTTTTCTACTTTTACACAGAGAAATCAGATCAATTATGGCAACTGAATATTTATTTCCAACTAAATAGTTTGGTTGTAGTAATCGAATTATTTGGTTGTCGCAATTATAACTTTTTTATTTATATTCCTCTAACTCGCACTGGATCATAGGGTGCCATAAAAATACATTTCTACTTGAAATATATGGTTTCAACAGAATTTTTTTTTGTATAAACCAAATTTCAGTCACCACGAAAAAAGATATTCGCTTGTCACAATGAATTATTTTCTCCGTGAAGATAATTCTTTCAAAAGTACGTAGCCTTTTTACTGAAGTATTGTTAAAAGGAAATGTGTTATTTACTAGGACTTATTTAAAGAAAACAAATTATTCTCGGAATAGCAAAGTCCCGCACTCACAATATTATTTCGTTAAAAACAACTTCAAATACATATTAAAAAGAGGACTACTGATTTTCCATTATATTCAACCCATTTTGTTGTCAATTTTCAATTATTGTTTAATAATCGACAAAAGTAAAAACAATAGAAAGTCGTTTAAAATAACCATAAAATTTTTACTGACAAAAAGTTAGAAAAAACTACTTTTGTGGTTTGTTTTTCAAATTGGAAGTTTTTTTATTTGTACGTAATTACAAAACAGAACACAACACATTCAGATGTATATATTTTTATTGGCTTTGTGTGTATGTATCAGAGAACTGCAAAACAAACTTTTTTCTTGATTTAATCATACACAAAAATTCTTGTTCACTTTTAATAATTCAACAAAATTCACGGTAGAATAAAATCAGCATCATGTTACTGAACACTGTTAAGTGATTACATTTGCATAAAACATAAACGACAGATGATTCACACTGATTCCAATTACGCGTTCAGTAACATGATGCTGATTTTATTCTACAGTGAATTTTGTTGAATTATTAAAAGTGAACAAGAATTTTTGTGTATGATTAAATCAAGAAAAAAGTTGATTTTGCAGTTCTCTGGTATGTATACTTGAATAATTTCTTGTAATTTTTATTGAAATAATTTTGTATATATACAAACTATTTTGGTAAAAAAAAAATAAAATGAATTATATGAATTTTTATTTTTTGTAGCAGAAAATATAAAATTTTGCATTTAACTGAAAATATCAACTACTACTGACTGTCGGTAAATTTTTATAGTTTGCTTTTTGAATGACTGACTCAAAAAGTTTGAAAAATATATTTCTATAAATTTCAATTGATTCTTCATTTAAAAACAAACTTTACGTATTACTTTTGAAATGAACTACAGTCGGTAAGGGAATATATATTGTGAGTGCGAATATGACATACAAACTTGTTTTGTACTTTTGTGTTAGATATTATATATCACAATAATCTTATGCGATGGAGAAATTCTACTTTCAAATTCGGAGTCAGAGTGGCGAAGACATTTCAAAAAAAATTTGCTATACTTTGTACTTGTGGTCTTAAGTTTTGTGGAATTTTGAATTTCAGTGTATTGTATTAAATTTTTTAAAAAATAATAATATAAGAAAACACACTAAAAGAAGTATCTAAATTTAAAGCTTTTATATAAGGTATGGTTTGCAAAAAATCGGATAATTAACGAAAAAGTTAAAGCCGCTTTAACATGTATGGAGTACACTGGAACTACTGTAAATTTTAAAAATCCAAAAACAGCACAGATCAGATATCAAAGGAACGTGGAGTACCCATGTGTAAATTTTTAGTGAAATCCAAAGACACCCCATTCGAATGTCGAAATACTCCAATTGAACTCAGAAATTAGTTTAAAAAATTAGTTTTCATAGCACAAGCAGAAAACTGTTTTATATACTTTTTAAAATAAAACAAAATATGTTATCTCAGAAACTTTTTAGTTTTATTGATCTTCTTATATTAAGAAGGACTTAAAAGCTGAATATTTATTAAAAAATAAAAGCTTTTTCTATAAATTTGCTTAAAATGAATGGCAGAAAACAGTATTAATCGTTCCATTATATCATTAAAAACAGCATAATTATGCCACACTGGTTTTAAAGCTCTTCTAAAGTTTTTTTTTAAATAATATTTCTTAAAAAAATATAAAACATCAAAAAAATTCCAAAAAATCATTTCTCTGCTATAATTTTTTAGGCTAGTTATAATTGGCAAAAATTGTTTTTTAAACTTTTAATGTTTAAATATTATTAATTTATTTTTAATAATTTTTTTTTTTTTTGATTGTCTAAATCAGGGATGAAAGGAAGTTGTTAAGAATTTGTTTGTGAAAACTCAAACTTTGAAATAAACACACAGACATACAGAAATTTTATTACAAACTTATTTTTTTTTTTGTTGATATACAAATCCTTTTAAGTAAAATGCAAAAAAACTATGAATATTTAATTTGCTATTTTCTGTATGCTGCTTGGATTTAAAAATGTATATGCAAAACTTCAATTCAGTTTTATAGTTAGTATTCCTTTTTTTATTTTTTTTCTTGTATCAGACATAAGCAGATATTCAAAACATTTTTTCCAATTCATGAAATTTAATATTTAATTGGCACATTACACAAAAACAACATCAATGTTTTATACATTTACAAAAAGAACAAATTGCAAATATATTTAGCTTTTTCTTGGTATCATAGTATTTCTAAAAAGAAAATGTAATCAATAAATTTAAAGAAAATCTTAAAAATTCCAACATCTCTTCTAGTATTTAATAAGAATTATAAAGAAAAATTAAAGTTAAAATAATATTAAACTTTTAAAATAAATTTTAAATTGCTAAAGAATTAGAATAAAAAAAGGAATTGCCTACTAACGAAAACACATGAGTTCTACGCAAAACCTACAACAACAATAAGAATTTTACACTTCCGGTATGTAAATGACGTTTGCCATATCACACCAGTACACTTTTATTACATTTCCATTTCTCCCTTCTCTCGCGCTCTCTATCTCATTTTACAACATATTTAGCATGTGTAAAATACAATTGTAAACATTTTTTCGCCAGTCGAGGAGGAGTGTGAAAACGTAAATGTTTCTGGGTTTTTTTTTTTCCTGTTACACATTAAATTACAAATGTAGCTGTGGTGGTTGTACATATATTGCCTTTTTAAAGTCATTCTCAGCGGAAAAAATTAATGTGTTTTAAAAAGAAACGTTGTAGTGTGTGTGTGTGTGAATATTGGCGTTATTTAAAATTACCCACTACATGATGTATTAATATTTATATATGTTGCAACAATTGCAGAATTAAGTGTTTAATAATTTAAATCATATTACCAAATATTTTTGGAAAAGAGAATAGTAGTTGTAACCGAATTTTTGCCGCTCCAGGTTCTTATCACTTTTATACAAATTCTGCATATTTATTGTTATAATTATTTGCCCTATTCTTTATTATATTTTCATTGCTTCCTTAGAGTAAAGTCAAAGTACTGACCACAGTAGTGATGTTTTTATTGCTTCTATGGCTGCATTATTTTTGCTGCTTGGAGACGTGTTCCAAAAAAGTTATTTTAAAATTAAAAATGTTTTACTTCACAAACTGGACTAGAGCTGGCGACCTTCCGTTTGTCGGGCCATTGCTTTTGTGTTAGACTAATGGAAACTTTTTTTAGTAAAATTTCAAACTTAAACATTTTTCTGGTTTGAATTTTGTAAATTTTTGTTTCACAAATAACATTGCAGCTGCAACAAAAAAAAAATAACTTGTATTTTATAATTTTAATCAATAAATAAAAAATTATTTAGGAAAAAATTAAAAATAAAATATATCTATGACTTTTGTGTAATTTGTACGCAGAAACCAAAGATTATCAGGCTGTCTCTACCCACTGCACCACAGAGACTTACATTTAGTTATTGTCTAATAATGAATACAAAGGTGTGAACACTCAGAAAAAAAAGTTAGTAGAAAAATTTGTAAACAGTTTTCAATCCCACTTTGTACTGAATTTTAGTAAAAAAATTATTATTTAGCAAATCTTTTTGTTATTTACATTTTACAAATTTCAGAAATCATTTTACAAATTTTTGAAAACCGATTTGCTAAAATTAGCAAAAAAAAATACTAATTTTAAAAAAGTGGATATTGGAGGAAATGTTATTTCTAATAATTAAAACTTATACATACAAACTTAAATTGTCCTAAAATATTACATAGGTTTAAAAAAGGGATCGGAAGTGAAGATACCGACTCATGTCTAAAAAGAACACATACACTTAAAATAGCACTAAATAGGTTTTTTATTTCTAAAAAGCAGTCCTAAAAACAATTAAAATTTGACCTTAAAAGTAAAAAAAAAAATTACTAAAAACAGAAATTAGCAAATTAAAACAAAATGATAAATTTTCATTTTGTATAAATATTTTTTAAAAAATAAAATCAAAATTTTTGATGCTCGATAAAAAAATAAATTTAAAACTTTGTACTAATAAATACACTCAGAATATTATGTAGTTAACTGTTTGTAGTTTAATAAAAAAGTTTTCCGTTCCATTTAAAAATAAAGGAAGATACATTTATTTTTCAAAGAAACATCTATATTAACTTTTTTATACATTTATTCGTTTACCGATTTTTTTCAGTTTCATTTATTTTTTTCATTTGTTTGAAATTTAATAAAAATTTACCCACAAAACGGAAACTTGTGGTTTATTTGTGTCCGTAACAGTTATTACAAATTTAAATTTTGTTTGCTGTCTGTTTCAAAAAAAAATATTCAAAAAATTTCAATTTGTTTTTTTATTTAAATTGGTTGTATATATACAAAATTTTTCAATACAATTTACAAGAACTTCATAAACACACATACATATACAAATACATTCACACAAAAAAAATGTTTATAGCTTCATATGCATATATACATTTTGTATTGTACGAGTATATTTAAAAAAAAAAACAAAAAATACAAAAACGGAAATAATTTCAAATAAATGAAAAAAACATTTATTTTTTAAGGATTGGTGGGTAAAATTTGGACATTTATTTTAACTGATTATATCAGTTGTTTCTTACGGATGTCTCAGTTGATTAATCAACATTTAAAAATAAATAACAAATGGCATTTAATTTAAATGAAAATTAAGTAGACCGGTTTTTAAATGAAATATCATATCTTTTAAATGATATTTTCAGTTATTTTAACTTACAAACTTTTTTAAGTGTATTAATAATATTTAGTAATTTTTTTTTTCTGATTTTAGCTAAAAGATTTTAAATTCCACTTTATAAAAAGTATACTAAAATTAAGTAGCGGCTACTAATTTCATCGTACTACACGTCAGCAGACAAAAAATACCACTGGGCTCAAATAAGCAAAATTTCCCGTAATAACAGCAAAATGTTCAGTTACCAAATCAGACTTTTTTTTGTGAGTGTACATATAAAAAGCAAAAATATATCACATTTTAAATTTTTATTCTAATACCGTCCGACAGAGATCGTCAGACACGAGCGCAACTGAATACGTCTTAAACTACACCTTTTCCAATTGCATTTCAGAAAAAGCAATTGTATTTCAGAAAGATTCAATTATATTTCAGAAATAGTCAATTGTATTTTAAAAATAGTCAATTGCATTTCAGAAATAAAAAAATCAGTACACCCTACATTGCAAGAACATATACTATGTTGTATAAGACATTTGTTTCATTCCCCAAATATTGTCACTGAATATTTTTGTTTCGATTCACTCTGTAAAACGTATTAGGGATTACAATCGGGAGTGATGTTTTTAAATTCTGGGATATTGGAATTTTATATTATGCTTCCATAAAATCTACGTAGTGTTTTTACAATATAAACCTATAATTTTTTGTTAAAATACAAAGCATTTGAAACTACATAAATTATTAAAATACAAGACAATAACGAAACTAAATATAACAACTCCAAAACGTAGGGTGTACTGGTTTTTTATTTCTGAAATACAATTGACTATTTCTGTAATTAAATTGACTATTTCTGAAATACAATTGACATTTCTGAAATACGATTGACTATTCTGAAATACAATTGACAATTTCTGAAATACAAATGACTGATTCTGAAATTCAATTGGAAAGGTGTAGAGTACAAATTGAGTTAAACTGCATTTTCGGTTTTTGATTTCGTAATCCTGTTTCCTTTTAAAAGGACCTCATTTAAAAGGGTAACACTTTTACACAAATATGTTTTACTACTTATACTCGTCCCACAAGAACAATATTAATATCAAATGAAAGAGGAGAAACTAAGCGATGCAATTATACAATTTTTTAATTTAATAAAAAGGATAGTGATAATTTCCTTGAGAAATTGTATATATTCTTTGAAATTTTGAGGTACTTTTGTAAAAAAAGGAATCTCCATTCGATCTCTAGTTTTAAATATATTTATAGTCTGTTTTGTGTCTAATGATTTTTGTCAAATATATACAATACTTTTTTTTTATATAAACTAAATATTCAATTAAAAATATATGAAAAATTCAACTAAAAACCGGCATAGTAATTTTTATTTAAATCAATTATATTAAATGAACTTACAGTATTCGTAACTAATAAATGATTTTTCATTTATTTTAACTGTTAACAAACCACAAATCAGTAAAAATAAATGATATTTCCTTTATTTATTTTTGCTTTATTTCGATTTTTTTTTAACTGCGAACAGAATGACTAAAAAATGCATACAAATTAATGATATTTGATCAATATAATTTTTTTAAATGTTTTAAAAATTAGCTAAAAAGTCTCTTAAAATAAACGGCTTTTCATTTATTTGGTTTAATTTAACTATTAGACAAAAAAAAGTATAAGTAAATAAAAACCTTTTTTTACAAATCATTTTAAATAAAAATACATTTAAAATAGTTTGTAAGTTAAAATAACTGAAAATATCATTTAAAAGAAATGATATTTCATTTAAAAACCGGCCTACTTAATTTTCATTTAAATTAAATGCCTTTTGTATTTTTTTTTTTAAATTTTGATTAATCACCTAACACATCCGCAAGAAACAAATGATATAATCAGTTAAAATAAATGTCAAAATTTTACCTACCAATCCTTAAAAAATAAATGTGTTTTTTTTATTTATTTGAAATTGTTTCCGTTTTTGAATATTTTTTTTTTATATACTAGTACAATACAAAATGTATGTATGCGTAGCTATAAACACTCTTTGTGTGAATGTGTGTTTATGAATTTCTTGTAATTTATATTGAAAAATTTTATATATATACAACCAATTTAAATTAAAAAACAAATTTAAATTTTTTGAATATTTTTTTTGAAACAGACAGCAAACTAAATTTAAATTTGTAACAAATGTTACGGACACAAATAAACCACAAGTTTCCGTTTTGTGGGTGAATTTTTATAAAATTTCAAACAAATGAAAAACATAAATGAAAGTGAAAAAAATGGTAAATGATAGTAAATTATTTCGAATAAATGTATAAAAAATTTAAAATAGATATTTCTTTGAAAAATAAATGTATGTTCCTTTATTTTTAAATGGAACGGAAAACTTTTTTATTAAACTACAAACAGTTAACTACATATTATTTTGAGTGTATAAACTATAACAGATAACTCGTATTTATGTTTAAGTAATTCTTAAAAGAAATGAGAAAAAGTAATGAAAAGTGTTGTTTTTTTTTATTCTAACTATTAAATCATTTCAAAACGTATATAATAAACTACAGTCTGCTACTTTGAAAGTATTTTGAGTGTACTAGTGTTACTTACTGTTAATGTTAAGATTAAATTTCAAAATAAACAAGAAATTTAAAATTATTTGAAATTTTACATAATTTACAAATTTAATTCAAATTTAATACACCGAGAAAACAGATTTATTGTGACAACTTAATTTCTTGCCAATCGAATGGTTTGGTTGGAGCCACCGACAAATTTGTTTGTGTCGACCGTAATTTGGTTGCAACTATATATTTTTATTGGATCAGGAATACATTTGGTTGCGGCAACCGAATAATTCGATTGCTGCAATCAAACTATTCTGTTGGCAAGAAGGACTGTTGCCATAATAAATCTGTTTTGTCTGTGTATAATAAACAAAAAATATGTCAGTTAAGTTTCAGTTAGTAGCTAACCCAATATTGTATTACTGATAAAACCCCAATTAATGTTGCCAATTTTGAGAAACTTTTATGCACATTTTGGGTTACCAAAAACTCTTAAAATATTATTTAATTTTCCTTTACCCCATTTAAAAACAAATTAAATATGACATTTAATAAACTCGCAATAAAGACATATACAATTACATACTTTAATTACCCTTCTTGAAAATAATCTACAAACGTAGTTTCAATTTTAACTTTTAACAATTAAAAAATGTAGTTGCAAGACCCAACTACATAGTCACAAAGATAAACCAACACATAAAGGACTCTTAAAGAAATAAAGACTATTGCACTAGATATGAAGGATTTATTTTGTAAGTGGTATAAGTTCCTTTTTATTTAAACTGAGACATAAAAGATTTTGTACAGGGAGATTCAATTGTAATGCAGATCGTTGACGGCAATTCTTTGTAATATATAACTGTTTTTTTTCACAGGCAGGTTCTTTACATTATGATACGCAAATCCCTGATCGAGCCATCAAATTTACCGAACCTGCGAACACAGAGAAAACAGAATTATTTTTTCCCAACTGTATGGTGCGATTACAGCCACCGGCATATTTGTTTATTACGACATAGTTTCGGTTATTACAGAATTCCTAGTTGCGACATTATATTTGGTGCCTATTCTTTAACAACTGGTTAGTTTTTATTGATCAGCCTGTAATAATGTACACTCAAAATATTATGTAGTTTACTGTTTGCAATTTAATAAAAAAGTTTTCAATTCAAACTTTTTTTTTCAAAGATATATTTCTTTTAACATTTTTATATATTTGTTAAAAATGGTATACTCTCATTTACCAATTTTATTTTCAGTTTCATTTATTTCTTTCTATTGTTTGAAATGTAAAAAAAATTAAAAAAACGCAAATTGGTGGTGTAGTTGTTTCCGTTGAAGTTATTACAAATTTAAATTTTGTTTGCTTTAAAAAAAGAAAAAATATTTCAAAATCATTTTAATTCAAATTACTAGACCTTCACACACATATATTTTTATTGACATAAAATGTGTCTATTGTCTGTGTGAGTATTCACTCACAATATATTTCCATTACCGACTATAATGTATATAGAAATTAATACGTAGAGTTTGTTTTTAAATGAAGAATCAATTGATATTCATAGAAATATATTTTTCACTATTTGAATCAGTCATTCAAAAATAAACTATAAAAAATACAGACTTTCAGTAGGAGTTGATATTTTCTGTTAAATATAAAATTTTATGTTTTCCATTTCTAAAAATAGAAAATCAAATAATTCTTTTTTGTTTTTTTTTATCAATTTATCAAAATTGTTTAAATACAAAATTATTTCAATAAAAATTACAAGAAATTATTTAAATAAGCACACATAAAAAATAAAAATACATATATACATCTGTGTTTGTTATTTTTTATAATTACATACAAATAAAAAATTTAAATTTAAAAAACAAACCACAAAAATCCTTTTTATAACGTTTGTTACTACTTTTGTAGGTTTTCAAACAATGATTGAATATAAACAAAAAAATGTTGTGAATATAGTACACTTTTTAATTGTATTTTCGATTAATTTAATATGTATTTTAGATTGTTTTTAACGAAATTATATTGTGAGTGTACATATTGTAGATTAAAAAACAAACAAAAATACAAAAGACGGAAACAATTTTAAATAAATTAATTATCATTAGTTTTTACGGAATCTGTAGGTAAATTTTTAACACTTATCTTTAACTGAATAATGATATAATAAGAGAAGTCCTAAGTTTTTTGTAGGTATGTAGTTTTAGGAAATTAATTATAATCTTAAAAAACCGGTTTTCAATATGCTGTTAGTTACCCACCTTTTGCAATTTATCTGACGACATTCTTTTCTAATCAATTATAATTGGCCATTTTATGCATTTAAATGAATTGTTATTGAATAATTGTAATGCCCAAAAAAATGCCTGACGCGGCCTTCAACTGTATTATAATATACCCTATTTTCTGCTTGCAAAATTTCTCCGGAAATGTTCATGTATAATCCCAAAAATGAAAGCAAAATGGAATATTACCAAGATATCTTTTAACAGTTGCACTACTAGAAAAAACCTTGCTTGAGGAGAACAGTGTGGTCTTAAAACAAAATAATGTCATTAAAATTTAATATTTGATTTTCAACGCACGATTTACTTCAGACTGAACAAAGTTATCTAGCAAATTTAAAATATAGGTAAGGGTAGTATTTTGCGATAAATAAATAAGTTGAATACCTAATTTGAATACTATGATTTTTTTTATCTCATGAGAAACCCAATCTGAAAATTGGATAGGTTATACCAAAAAAAGAATGACACATCACCCAAATAGTTTTATTTAGAAGTATTGCATTTTTCAATACTTCTTAAAAATATTTTTAACAGTATTTAGAAAAACAAGATACCTAAAATTAAAAGATCTAAGCTTTCATACGAGATTGCTTTAAAATTTGAAGCAGTTTAAATATTAGTTTCCAGCAAAAATGAAGCTACCAAAGAAGCAATAAAAGCATCACTACTATGGTAAAGGCATCACTTCTTTTCTAATGGTTTTATCGATGAATTTAACATTAGCGTGTTATAGGATGGAAGTATTCAAATCTAGCTACTAGCATTACTCATACTTTACTCTAAGGAAGCAATGATAATACAATGATTAGGTATTATGATGCATGAGTGGAAAATGTTCATATACTTTGTAGTATTTAAGCTTTGATGGAATTTTTATTCATAAGAAGCAGAAAAATAAGTTTAAAAAAGCGAAATTTATGCATTGATATACAAATACTCTTTGTTAAAACAAATAAATAATTCTGCATTAGTGAAAAAGCATTTTTCTAACATTTTTCAAAGATTTTAATGAATTTTTAGACAAATTTTAAAATATTTTTGGATAATTTAAAAACTAGTTGTATAATTTGGAAACATTTTAAGACAATTTTAAAATATTTTTGAACAATTTTAAATAATTTTTGCACAATTTTAATACATTTTTGGGCAATTTGAAATAATTTTTTCACAATTTTAAAATTATTTAGGTAAATTCTGAATAAAAACTGGAAATGGTGTTGTGTTAAATAATAAACATAATGCAAAAATGCACAGATTGCGTCGTCATAAATAATTAAGGCTAGAAAAATGCAATGACAACACAGCTAGTTTCAGTTAAAGGTTAAAAAATCTGATTTTCTTGATATTTCAAAACATTTTAAAAAATTGCAAAACTGCATAAATTCTAACCCTCATGAAATTTTAAACTAAAATATAAAAAATTATTTAATAAAAAAATTAAAAAAGTTCATCAGAACTATTTTTTCGATTTGAATAAATGCTTAAGATTCAAAAAATATACGATATATCATAACTTATGATTTAGAAGTAATGAAATGTGATTTTTTAAGATATGCATCGGGTTTATATCCAGATCACTGCATTTGAAATATGAACACATGAATTCTTTTGGAAGTGACTTAGAAGAACATCAAAAAATCATAAAAGAATGTCAACTGAAGTTAAGGAAGCAATGAAAGAAGTAATAGTCACAGAATGACTACCATTTTATTTTGCCGGGTTATTTTATTATTTTTTGTTGAAATTATTCCAACAAAAACACTGCTTGCTTGGAAGCAGGAAAGTTTAACACTCTAACACTGTCAATAGTGGGGATATATTGCATGATTTTTGGCCAAGATATCTCGGATGAAAGCACTTATTTCGTTATCCAAAATACGATTCTTCCATACCCCTTTATAATGGTAAAGTACAGTAAACAAAACTCTTTTGATTTTTTAATACACCACTGAAAGCTATAAATCCTAAGAGGAAGTATAGGAAGCAGTATCCACTTTTACCCCATCTGAATTTATACTGGTATCTAATTTAAAAAAAAAAATGTTTGAATGACTAATTTTATTTTAAATTTTTATAGCAAAAATTCTGTTGGTTATTTTTAGCACGTATAATTTGATTTTGTTATTTCACTTTTGAACACTTTATCCTAAAATATTTTAACACAGTTTTTCCCTACTGTAATCAAACTGTAGGTTTAAAAGGCAAGTTGCTTTTATGGTATTTGTTAATTGCTTTTAAAAAATTTACCGGCAAATTTTTTTATACTCGCCTCTTCAGTACAGGATTTTGTTTTTAAAATTGTTTGTTTGAAAATATTAAGCCTTCTTGTTAGAATGTCTCATTAGCTCTTATTTAAGACTAGTTGTAATATAAAATTTTTTTGTAACAAATAATTTTTTTCAACATTTTTTAGTAAAAAAAATTTTTGGTTGCGATATTTAAAAAAAGTCTCTATATATTCTTATAAACTCTTTCATAGTAAAATATTATTGTTCCATATAAATTTCTGTTGCAAGGTATTTTAGAAACAAAGTCTCTATCCAACTTAAAAAATGTCTATAATTTGCTATAAAATGTATTATTGTTGTTGAAGTCAAGGCTTTATCTCTACATATATATCGCTTATAAAAAATAGATTAAAAAAATTTCGGTATAGCATTATTTAAGAAAATTTTTAAACTAAATTTCAAAATTAATTTTGATTTGAAATTTGGCGGGATAAAAGTGTTTTTAAAAATATGTTCAAAATATTTTTTTTTTCAGTTAATGGTATTAATTAAAACTCTACTCTAATTAAAAATAATATATATTTTACAATAAAATTATGTGACAATGTTATAACACGTACTTTATAAAATACTGAACTGCTGGCGTATTGCTTAAAACTTTATTCAAAAGTTTTGTATTATATTGAATAAATTTGTTTTTTTATAATTTGATATTTTTCTGCTTTTTATTGTTATTTTTTTTTTTTTTTTGTTATTAAATTTCACTTAAACATTTAATGGTTTTCTTTTCATTTCACAAAAAAAAAAAAA
Source organism: Eustalomyia histrio (assembly GCA_949748255.1). Classification (NCBI taxonomy): domain Eukaryota; kingdom Metazoa; phylum Arthropoda; class Insecta; order Diptera; family Anthomyiidae; genus Eustalomyia; species Eustalomyia histrio. Next base: position 53,489,925 of record OX456526.1, on the reverse strand, counting down.
CTTTTCTCCGAAGAGACTAAAAGCCCGTGTAAGTGATGGTAAGGCAAAATAAAATGTAAACGGAAACGCATTTAAATTTTTAATATCATTTTACAGCCACTGATGTTGGTGTAATATAAATGATTATTAAATACAAGTTTTATTATAAAAATCAAAAATAATGGCAAATAAGTGGAAATTTAATATGTTGTTGTGGAAAAGTCTTTTACGATTTTTGTTTACTTTCCGTATTGTTTTCGATACCGAAAAAAATAAATTTAAAATTTATAGAACACAAATATTACAGTATTCTTGAGAACTTTTAAAATCGCACACATTCACTTAAACACACGTATATTTACTACCACCACTACTGACATATATCACGTATATTTTGAAACAAAATCCAATATAAATTCCACTGTTTTTTTTTATATTCACATACTAAACAAAAAAAAATAAAAAACAAACGATATTGACGACGACGAAGTAACGATAAAGAAACGAAAAAAATCAAGAATTTCAATTTAAAATCAAAAGCTGTATTAGATATTTTTTTTTTTTTTTTTGCTAAAAATTTTCCTAAAAATTTTCTTTTATTTATATTAATAAATTATTTTGATTTCTAATTAAACCTTTATTTTATAATTTTATTCAATCATTTTTTTATTTTTTATTTAATAAATTTATATTTTTTAATTCATATTTTTTTTTTTTCTTATTTTACAAGGAATTTGTTTAAATTTTTTTGCGCGTTTGAACGAAACGAAAAAAAATCCGCTTTATACATCCGTACGTTTTGATAGCAAAATTTGTACTAAACATGTGAGGATATTCGAAAATTTATACAACACCTTGTATATTGTCCTTAAAAAAATATAATTCTAACTGAAAACTTTCACAACTTCTCTGTATTTTTTTTACAATGTTATTACTGCTGATTTTTTTTCTTTTAAAGTTCTCTGTCAAATTCGCACATACATTTTTTAGAATTCCATCCCTTAAAATCTACTTTAATTTACATTTACATTGTAAGCCTAAAAGTATGTTATAATTTGTATAATATTTTCTCTTTAACAACTATCTCTTGTTTTTTTAAACATACTCTTTTCAAAACTCTTTTTCCAATCAGCTGTTTTGTTTTGGTTCTCTGTTTACGTTTTATTGCAATCACTAAACATGTGTTTTTGTTTGTTTGGAGAGATACTCTCCTGAAATTATTTTGTTTACTCTTTTTAGTACATTTTTCAAAATACAACAGGCACCTGTTAGTTCAATATGATTTTTCGTATATGAAAAAATATATAACGATAATGTTGGTGATGATAATGATGTTACTACTATTGTTTGTGTATTGTAAATAGCACGTGCCAACCCAAAAAAGAAAGAAAAAAAAAACGCATATAATTATAAAGGGAAAATTTACTTTAAAAATATTTAAAATATTATAAAAGTATAAAACCAGTGAAAAAGGGGGTGGCTTATAACTTATTAGTTTTGTTTTTCTAAATATATATAAACTACACTAGTATACAATATTTTTGCACCGGTTTGTCCAAGATTTTAAGCAATTTTCATACAGAACAACTTTGAGATATCGATAGTAACTGACATTGATATTACCAATTGGTATAAGGATAAATTCAATATGATAAGAAGATATTTGGCATGTTTAACCTGAAAAGTTCCATCAAATGTGTGGAGAAATATTTAATATTTTTGTAAATTTTTAATTTTTATAATTTTATATTTTTTCTGTAATATTTCTGTTTGTCATATTATATGATAATATGTTTAAATATATTAGATTGATCATGAATTATTGTCCTACGTATTTTAATATACGTATACGTCGTTCAAGACTGAAACCGGCACCTACCCTCGAAGAAAAATTAAATATTTATTAACAAGTTCTAGCATTAGTCCTAGTAAAAATCTAATACACCCGTATTTTGAAATATTTCAAAGGGTGGAGAACAGTCCGTGATGAACTTAATTTGGAATTTAACATCTAGTTACAAGAAATAAGTTATAGTGATCGACTTTTTGTGTAACAATAAAAGTACCCAAAATTAAATCGCTCTAATTTTTCCAAAATTTAGATACAAATGTGGTAGAAAAATAAGTTTAAGATCGACCTATTTCTTCTTTTGGAAAAGGGAAAGGGGGTGAAAAGGGAGTTTAAAAGACGTATTTTATGTTTCTTTTTCAGCTTTTTAAGGTATTTCACACTGGCCCCATTACCCAGTTTTATAGTCGACTGAACTACCCGCTCACAGTTTTAAAACCAGTCGACCGGTCTTCACCAGGTCGTTAATAACCAGACCGGTCGACCGGACGACCGGATACATCGGTTTACATGATTATCCGGGTTGAAGTACTTTTTCCGAATTTATGTTTTTGGTACTTTTAGCTTTTAATTAAATAATAGAAAAATTGCTACAATTTATACATATTTTATATCAATTTGTTGTCGGAATTATTTGGATTATGTTTGCAAACAGACAGTGTCACTTTCATATGAATGTATGACAGGTACAGGACTTCCTAAATTTAGGAACCAGTGTCAGAAATATTTGTGCCACAACTTAAAAAATGCTTACAGTTGCAAGGTAGAAATAAAGTTTAGATTATTTCTACAAATATTTAGTCCATTCTGAGCCAATTCATATAAACACCGGAAATGGAACCGAAAAAGACAAAATAGGAAAATAATTTCTGAATTGATAAGCAGTTTTCAAAATATTTTTTTCCACAACTTAAATAAATTTATCCAATCTTAAATGAAAATTGTATCTGTATTAATTCTACAAAATTTTATCCCATTGCGAGCAAAGGTACAATATAGAAACGTCATAAATGGGAACGAAAAATACAGTGGCTTTTTCATACACATAAATGTAAAGTACACAAAATTAATTTTGAAAAAAAAAATCGATTTTTTTAAAATTAAAATTCTACCCGGTTGACCGGTCATTACCAGTTGGATGATTTTCACGAAGCGCTTTATTGGTACTTTTTGGAACAAATTGGCAAAATAACATAAGTATTATGTACAGGCCTACAAACATTTACACGATTTTGTTTTTTTATATCTTTAAAAAGAAACGAAATAATTAAATTTGTTTACGTGTTTATTTGGACCTACATTTTCATTTAGACCTTTTAATTTTTTCTAATCTATTTTAAGATTATTTCGATCAAGGGAGCACTATTTTTGATTATCCTTTTCGGGGCATTTCCCATTGTTCTGGAGCTCCGGGCGCTAAGTTCTCGCACTCTTCTTGGATATTCTCATTGAGAGCTTCCAGATTCTGTGGCTGACCACAGTAAATCGTCAAAACGAGACATTCGGCGACCCAAAAACGCAGTTGGGACATCCTTTTGGCAAAACATGTCCTCCAATCCCAATTCATTAACCTTCGGCAATAAAAACTCGTTGCTAATGGTTCTGTATCGCTCACCAGTTACAGTTACCGTATTACCCATGGCAAAAAAATAAGGCCCAATAACACCTCTGGCGCACCAGACAGTTACTTTGAGTAGATCTAGTGGCTCCTGGTGAACAAAAAAACGCAAATATTGTTTTTATTCAGATGAAAATGGTCCTCGTCGTTTATGATACATGTGGACTGAAAATCGTCCATTGCAAAATAGTTATGAGTTTTCCGCGTTCTTGAGGAGTAACGCATTCTATGGCTTGGCAACGTGTATTCTGCTAAACATTAAAACAAAACTGACAGATGCGAATATTTTAGCATTTTCCTAGGATGTGATAGATACTAGGGGGCCTATTATAGGGTCCGCAAAATAACTTTTTTTTTTGAAAATGCTATAAAAAAAGCTACTGAATATTTTCTCAAATTTCTTTTTTTGTTTGAAAGTACAATCTTTCCGGTTAATAATGGAAAAAAATTTCATTCAAATGGCTGCCTCGGCTGGCCATGCAGTATCCTACACGATCGATCCAATTTTTAAGCACATTATCGATTGTGTGCAGCTGTATTTCACCAATGGCTTCACGAATATTGTTCTTTAAAGCGTAAATTGTCTCTGGCTTGTCGGCGTAACACTTATCTTTGACGGTACCCCACAAATAATAGTCCAACGGTGTCAAATCGCAGCTCCGAGGTGGCCAAACGACATCAGCTCTGCGGCTGATAATGCGATCTTCAAAAATAGGGCGCAAAACATCGAGTGTAGCTTCGGCTGTGTGGCACGTAGCGCCGTCCTGTTCAAACCAAATGTTTCCAATATCCTCCTCTTCAATTTTTGTGAACAAAAATTCCTTCAACAGGGCCCAATAACGATCGCCATTGACTGTAACGGCCACTCCTTGCTCATTTTCCAAGAAAAATGGCCCAATTATGCCTCTGGACCAAAATCCGCACCAAACAGTGACTCGTTTTGGGTGCATCGGCTTTTCAATATATGCGTGCGGGTTTCCTGTGCCCCAAATTCGACAATTTTATTTGTTTACATACCCGCCAAGATCATAATGGGCTTCATCTGAAAAGATGACATTCTGCAACACTACCCTGATTTTCAAAGTAATGTCGCAATATTTCCCAGCGTTGTTCAAGCGTATACACATATTCGTTCAGCGGAAGAAAAAACTAATCATCTGTCAAATCAGACATGAGCTAAGTGTTACCATTCACGAAATAAGCACTAGTTGAAAAAAAAAACGTTAGATGGCGGACTCTATATATCAACCTTCCTTATATCAAACTTTCTTATTTTCTTTTATCCGGGAAAAGACCGGATTTCTTGTATTTTACTTCTATATTTAATAGTAGCTTGGCTTTGGCAGGAAAACAAAAATTTTTAATACGTGTTCCCCGGAGTATTAACTAATTAACATATAAGATATTTTCTGAAATTAAAATCACGAACGTGCTAAATATGTGTGTTTCAAAGGGGACAAAGTCTTACTGTTAACGGCCGCTTTTTCAAGAACCCTGAAATTTTAAATATTTTTTTTTTCAAAGTATGGTCTAAGTCATTAATAATTTTTTTTTTTTGAATTTTTGCCAAGAACCAATTGAATTTTTGCGTCCGGCTGTGACAATAGAATATCACTTGTGACAACAGTAATATGGTTTTTGCAAGAGAATTTCGACCACCTGAACATAAACCATTCGATTGACAATAAATTAATCTGCCATGTTAAATCTGTCTTCTGGCTGCAGGAACGTGGTAAAAATTAGGGTCTAAAAGGGGAAAAGTCTCCTTCATTAACCGCCTAAAAGGTCATATGAAATTTTTTAGACAATTACTTTACAATTTTAGCTTGCCCGTAAGGTGAATAATTGTTTTTATTTTGGATTTTTATTCATTAAATCGTACATGCTTTCCTGCAGGCCTATGGATAATATTGATGATAAAGTAATTCCAAGGCCAAAAGACCCAATAGAAATAATAAGAGATGTAATTACTAGATTTTATTCATAAAACTATTATCCGCAAAACAGTATTATTCTTATGTTTTTGCTAAATAAATATTTTAATTAAATTAGAGATTTCAAAAAGATTTATAATCGAATTAAATAAGAGATATTTTATTAAAGAATTTAAAAGAGAGTTTTTTTTTTAATCAATAGTCATGCGCATTTAACCGAATCGGTAAAAAATAGTGGTAATTCTGGTTCACTAACATAGAGCTAACCAAGGATATGAAAATAATTATTTCAGTATGATTTGATGCTTGAACAGTAAATGACAAGGTAGAAAATCGCATACACTCACAATGCTTTTTCTTTAAATTTACCCGACCAGCTAAAACATGGTATCAACTACTTACCAGCTTCTTTACTCGCTTAATTACTTTTGTTAGCAATGTCCAATAAGTAATGGGTACCCATTATATTGTGTTTTTTGTAAGTGAGAAGGTAATTACTACTCAATCTTTTGGGACATCGCGAACAAAAGTAATGAAGCGACTAAATAGGCTGGTAAGTAGTTGAAACCCTGTTTAAGTAATTGAAAATTAATTTACAATTGCACTTTTTATTTCAAACAATTGAAAAAAGTTAAAAACGACATTTAGTTTTTATATCATATACTCTACATAACATCAGTATTTTTGTTCTTACAAGAAAATTTTGCTGTTATTACGGAAAATTTTGCTTATTTGAGCCCAGCGGTATTTTTTGCAAATCTTACCAACACACGTCTGCTGATGTGTAGTACAATGAAATTTGTAGAAAAATTAGCTGCCGCTACTAAATTTTAGTAAACTTTTTGTAAAGTGGAATTTAAAATCTGTTTGCCAAAATCAGCAAAAAAAATTACTAAATATTATTAATATTAGTTCAAAATTTCAAATCTATATTTTTTTTATCGACCATTAAAATTTTTTTCAAAAAATATTTTAGACAAAATTAAAAAAAACAAGTAAGAGCGGCTAAATTCGGCTATGCCGAATCTTATATACCCTTCACCATGGTTGGGAAAAAACTGAAGTTTATATATGGACATATATGAAATGGACAGATTTATATACGGACGCCTTTAAGAGGAAATTAACTATTTAGTTTGGAGATAAAACTTGGACTCGGGAAGATTTATGGTTCCAGAAAATAGGTATTTTAAAAAAATTTATGTTTTGGGCATAACTTTTTTGTATCTGAACCGATATTTCCGAGTTTTTCAGCAAATATGTTATACTAAAGATTTTCGATCTTTTGCTATATAAGACGTATCCATAGGTCATAATACAGCTCTAGAATAGTGTTTGTTGTTTGTGTATAAAAGGTGAAGAGGTGAAAGAAAAGAATTTCAACAAATCGTTAAAATAAATCACTACAACTGCATGTGTTTTATTTCTACAAAATAGTTTGATTTAGCTGGCAAATTTGCATTTGGGATTTTATTTCGCTTTTTTATTAGGAATATTTGTAATTTCTTTAGCTTAATTTTAAAAATTTGAAGGAAAATAGTTTATAATTTTTTTTATAAATTATTATAAGTTATGACCTAAAATAGTTGCACTCAAAGGTAAATTATGTATAAAATGTTCTTAATATGTGAGAAATAAAATGGTTTAAAAATCTTTTTATAAATTCTTTTAAATCGGAGCAAAAAAAAAGAAATAAAACCGTTTGTATTTTGTTTGTATCAGAGGGTTTTTATAAAAATTTTGATGTTTTTAGCCTATTTATGGATTATTTAATTATTAATATAAAATTTTATTTAAATTAATTATTAAATGTAAAAAAACAAAAAATAAACAAAAAAAAAAATCTTAAGAAAATAAAAAAAATGTACAAAAAAAAGTGAATTGACCGGGATTCGAACCCGCGACCCTTCCACCTGTGGTGAAAGGTATAAAAACGTTTGTATTTTGTTTGTATCAGAGGGTTTTTATAAAGTGCAATTGAAAACCGTTTACAAGTTTTTCTACTAACTTTTTTTTCTGAGTGTAATACTTAAGATTTTTTATAGTACTTTGGGGTCCTAAATCAGGATCTGAAGTCACCAAGTCTTCATCAAATAACTTTTCCAAGCTGTTGGCCTTTATTTTTTTAACTTTCGACCCAGAGTAAAAAGATTGATGCGTCTATTTTGCAGAGAAGTACTTCATGTATTTTTTTCGGTATTATCGTGAGCGTTACCGCGTGGCGGTCATGAGTACTCCGAATGATTCATAGCAATTTACTAAAATTAATCCTTGTTAACTGGGGGTTATCGGGGTACTGATTTTTCCTAACAACTCCAGGCATATAAATTCTTATTAACCAAAAGTAAATGAGGTGCTGTATTACCGAAATTAAATTAGTTTTGTGAACTCACTCCCATAGTTGCATTACATGTACAAGAAGGAATACAAAAAAAAAAAAACACCAGCTTTTTGAGGGCTCTTAGTTTTTCGCGGTCCGAAAATTGTTTACAAGTAGTTTTCCAAGAATAAACCAAAATAGAATTAATGAATAGTTTCATTAAATCGTTTGAGAAGTGCTGATCACTCCGACAAAGAATAACTGAGAAGCTGCTCAATATCGGAATAAATATCCGCAGAATTTTCAATGAGACGACCACTGCAGAAAGCCTAGGGATTACAAGCGTAAACACCGAATCATAGATAAGAAAATTATTATCACAGACCCATTTTCATCTTGAAATCCTTGTTGACTGAAACAGAAATTGAGCGTACCGTTTCTACGAAAATTTATGGGATATTATGGAAACTCACTTTCTTGTCATAAATGCTGGAAACAATCCTGAACAGCAACCCAATGTGGAACAACATATTCGAATGAATGTGAAACATGTTGAACCCAATGCTTTCCAACAGGCTGGACCAAATGAGGGACGACAGTTTGGATCAGCTATAGAATAACAAATTGCACCAAATGAGCGACAACATCGACAAGGAAGTGAGTTTGGCGAGAATATTATTATAAACAGCCACATGGTAAAAGGGAGCTGTAAAAAGCTGTTCCTTCTTTTAGCCTGCAGGAACAGATTGGATCTTTTCCGCTCTTTTGCAGCAGATTATGACAACATTTTAGCTGAAAACCATTGATAGCATGTATAAGGATGAAATCCCTAGCGAAATGCTTAGAATCAAGCAACACGTGTGCTTAAAGGGACGTTCAATGATGGTGGTTTACCACGTAGAAAGACTATTTTACCGGTCATATGTTAAGAAACCAATGTATTAACTGCCAGGGCAAGAGCATCCGTATTGGAGAAAAGGTTTTCGGGGACTCCTCAGGGTGGTGTTCTTTCACCACTTATACGGATGACCATCGTAAGCTGTCTCGGCGTAGGAGAGCATCAGAAGCACTAGAATCGTCAGTTAGATGGTAAAGAATTACTGCTCAGTAACACCAAGTCCCAACGACCGTGTAAAAGTGCTGTAAACTCTAAATTGGGTTTAAGCCCAAAACACACTGACGATATACAAGCGTCGTCAGACCCATAATGTCTCATGCGGCAGTAGTATGGTAGACATCATTGAGAAGTAAGTGAAATATTAAGTCAGAAGATACAGGGCCTATATTGTTTAGACCGCCTTGTCTATTGTTTGGCTGAATGCAAGTGGTTAATGAATTTGTAGCCATCAGAAGACCAAACATCAGAAGTTCTTAGACGAATTATCGGCATACAACAAAACAACAAAACTTAATGGAATTGTGATAGGATATCTGAGAAGACAAAAACTGCAAAGTTGCAGTACATGAATGCCAAGCAGAGAGTCCTGTTTAGAAGGTAACTTTTTGAGGAACAATCCCGAACTACTTTTATGCGAATGGTTCGAAAATACATATAATGACTGGATATAGCTGGTCTAGTCGTAGATCAAGGCAAATGTACGAGATTTTGGTGCAATGGGCAGGGTTCCTGGAATAAATAGGAAAATATTACGGCATGAGAGCGCATAACAACTCGATAATTTGGTTTAAGTGTTTGTCCTAATTTTGTAAATGAGTCGGCTATGATATTCACTTTCGATTGCACTTTTTTAACCTAACCCTTTTGATTAAGATTCTACATAAAATTACCATTTATTCTACATAAAATTAATATTTATTTTACTTTAAGTGTTCCGTTGGGATCTCAAAAATTTAATTTTTCATCAAACTTTAAAATCGATTCAGTAGATTAAAAAATATTTGATAAATAGTTAAGAATTCTGAAACAAATTTAATCTGAAATTTAGAAAGATCCACATTTGGGTATATTGATTCGATATAAATTTTTGCAATCAAATAACATGAATATTTTTTGTTATAAATCTCGACAGAAACAGTGTATACTAAACCAAAGGATTTAATAAAATCTAAGTCAAAAACGCTAGTGAGATGAATCCTTCGAAACTTTGACCTACAAAAATCACAACGATTCTCAAGAATTAAACGGTTGTTAGAAAATATAAATTGTTTTCAACAGAAATATCCTTAAGAACGAATTCTATGCACTGCCATTAAATTTAAAGTCTCTGTGGTTAAAGTAAAAATCTAAAATTTATTTTCCTTTCTTACTTTGTTGACAAATAATAAAAATAACTCAAACCCACTTTCATGATGGAGAATATAATAAAAACGACCACCAACTGTTAATAATATTTTTTAATTTTATTTAAAAAAATATGTTGCAAACAACAATTTTATGTTTCTTATAATAGTAAGGCTTCCGCAGGATTATAATAATTTACAATTTGTTTCAGTCTATGAAAAAAAAAACAGATGATTTTTTTTTTCCTTTTAAATTTTTTTCCAAACCAAAAAACCTTAATACTTTACGCTTCATCTAGTTGCCATTTTTAACAGAAAACATGTATACCTACATATATACAAATCCTTTGTGGCATGGCCAAAATTAACAAACAACAACTTCGTCATAACCTTTTAAATACAAACATACAAAGTTGTTGTTGAAAACCCAAAAACAAAAAAAATACCGACCAAAGTATTTTTGTTTTTTTTTTTGGTAGCAACACAGCAATACATATTAATACTTCGAAGAAACAACGAAAATAAAAAATATTCAGATTAAATAAAACTCCCAAAATAGCATCAAACAGTGATCCGAATTGTATTCAAGACATTCAGTATTCTGTAATTTTGCAGGTTTTTTTTCGGCCCAAAAGAAAACATTTCAAAGCTAAAATTCAGAAAAAAATAAAAATAGCTACAATAGTGTAATAGGATGAAGAAATCAAGATATATTTCGTTAAAATCTTCGGATAAATTCTACAGTTATGGAGTTTTGGACCAAAATTTATAATATCTAACATAATTGTGATTTGCTGATATGACTTAAAATATTTAAAAAATCGTTTGGTACTACTATTTTATCTGCAGCCCATATCCTTACCACTGTGCACCATTTACACCATCAACAACAACTAACAAACAGTTAAAAAAGGAGAAAAAAACAACATCAACAACTTTGGCTATAGGTTTTAACAGTGATGATTTAAAATTTTTGCCACGCAAACAAAACAAAAAATGTGTTTAACATGAGCACAATTTTTTTTTTTTTACAAATAGAAGAAAAAAAATTCAACAGGGAAAAAAGCTTAATATTTGCCATGGCAAGCAAAAAATATATTTCTAAAAAAGGACTAAAAGAAAAAGGATTAAAAAAATGTAGTATTGTATAAACATGTTGATATTACAGATTAAAAAGAGAAGAAAAAAAAATTAGTTAAAATAACTGAAAAAAAAAATAAATTTAGCTAAGGTTAGTATATTTTTTAAGCGATTAATCAGTACGGATTTAATTGTTGCAGGAGAAAATATACAGGGTGAGTTTTAAAAGCAATTGGGAAGAAAAATGATTTTCATTTAAATATAATTAAATGCTATGAACCTTTTATTTAATTATGTTTAAGCTTTTATAAGTAGAATCTGTCTAAAAAAAAATCTTAAGATAATTAAGGTTTGAATATTAAAAGATTATTGGGGTTTTTGTAGTCTACTAATTTTTAAAGAATATATACTATAGCATGGGGAGAAAAGTTCGTGGCTTTACAGTAGTGGTTTGGTAGCAAGATTTTTTTTTTTTTTTGATAGCACCAACCTGAAGTGAATATTTAGTGAGATTTCTTCACTCAGAATATTATTGTTTGTAGTTTAATAAAAAAAAATTCCGTTCCATTTAAAAATAAAGGAACATACATTTATTTTTCAAAGAAATATCTATATTAACTTTTTATACATTTATTCGAAATAATTTACTATCATTGTTTGGAATTTAATAAAAATTTACCCACAAAACGGAAACTTGTGGATTATTTGTGGCCGTAACAGTTATTAAAAATTTAAATTTTGTTTGCTGTCTGTTTCAAAAAAAATATTAAAAAAATTTCAATTTGTTTTTTTATTTAAATTGGTTGTATATATACAAAATTTTTCAATACAAATTACAAGAAATTCATAAACACACATACATACACAAACACATTCACACAAAAAGTGTCTATAGCTATGCATACATACATTTTGTACTGTACAAGTATATTAAAAAAAACAAAAAATACGAAAACGGAACAAATTTTAAATAAATGAAAAAACATTTATTTTTTAAGGATTGGTAGGTAAAATTTTGACATTTATTTTAACTGATTATATCATTTGTTTCTAACGGATGTGTGAGTTGATTAATCAACATAAAAAAAATAAATAACAAATGACATTTAATTTTAATGGAAATTAAGTAGACCGGTTTTTAATTGATATATCATTTCTTTTAAATGATATTTTCAGTTATTTTAACTTACAAACTTTTTTAAGTGTTTGTTTAGAAAAAAATTTATCGCTAAAAAATCTTACTACTTTAAATGTTTATGAAAAAATGGTTTCATGTTTTGATTTAACCTGTTTTTTGAAAGGAAAAATGCATTAGTAGCCAAAGTCTGGATTGATAAATATTTTAGGGAAAACTCAAATTCTTAGTCAACTATAAAAATGTGGTAACCTATGTTTAAAAATGACATTTCAAAAACTGATCTTTAAAAAATTTCACGTAGTCTATATACTGAAGAAAAGAAAGTGGATGATCGAAAAGTTAAAGAGAGTAAAATTACTGACATCATAGCGATATAGACAGAATGTACACACAGATAAAGATTCAGTTGGTAATCTATTAAAACTATCAAAATTATTTAAATAGTTTCTAATATTATTTCCAGATAGCTAAAATTTAGCAATTTTATTCCCATTTTGTGCTGAAAAGATATTTTCTATAATAACTATAATATAGTTGGTAGCGTGCTAGCTTATCAGTGCGGGGGTCGTGGGTTCGATTCCCACCAGAGGCTATGGTCTGTTTTCGCTACAACGAGCCGATAGCCTTCGTTGCTTGTGCTTGGTTAGGGTATAAAGATATAATTTGCAATTATATGTTTAATTAAATAAATAAATAATAAATATATTTTTCTTAAATCACAATCATATTAAAATTAATAAAATATACATTATTTGCAATCATTTGGTTGTAAGAACTATAAATCAGTAGTAAGAAATGCATTCAATCATTAATTCCTTAATTTTATTTTTTTCGACATTTGCAACTAATTATTTGGAACAAATAACAAAAAATAAAAGCTGACAAGCAAATTCACAAAATAATAAATAAAATAATAAATAAATTAAATACAAAATATAATTTCCTTAAATTTTGCAGTATTTTTTGTTTTTGAAAACCTATAAATTTTTGATTTTTTTTGTTGTGAAAACATCTTATTTCCTACCCACTTATACTGAAGAATTTTTCCTTTATAAAACACCCTCGCAATCTGAAGTTATTTCCTTAAGACAAACCCACCGATTGTGAGGGTTATTTTTTCAGAAAATTCGTCAAATTCTTAAAACTTTTTTTAAAGATTCTAAGACCCTTTATAGAGAAAAAATTTCCACATCATGGTACACTTTCCTATAGAAAAACCCTCAAACTTTTGCTATAGAAAGCTCTTAGACTCTGTGGAATTTTTCCTTTCTGAAACTCCTCAGATACTGAGGCATTTTCTATAGAAATATCTCCAGATCCTGACTATTATAAAAAATATAGAAAACTTTTTCTTATAGGAAATTTTTTTGTTGTAAGGGAACCTCTATACTGCTAAGGTGACATTTTTCTAAAAAAACAAAAGATTCTTGATACTTTTCTAGTAAAAAATAACACTACCTATAGGAAAACCCTTGGATTCTGAGAAATTCTTCCTAAATAAAAACCTCCAGTTTTTGAAGGCATCTTCTTATAGATAATTTCCCAGATTTTGAGGACTTTTTCCAATAGAAACTCCTAAGATTTTAAGGACTTTTCCTGTGAAAAACCTTTGTGTTTCATAGGATTTTTCTGAAAAAATCACTCCTCAAATTCTGAGGAGTTTTTCTAATAGAAAAACACTCCCAAAAAAGATATGCTATAGAAAAATCCTCAAAATCTTAGGTCTTTCCCATGAAACCCTTAAATTTTGAGAATTTGTTGCTGCACAAAGAAAAAAGATTCAATCAGCAGCTACAATCGAATTAATAGCATTAATAGCAACTGACAAATTGATTATATAAACAAATATTTATGTCGGATTTATAAAATTTAGTAACATTGATCGTACCCAAATTAATCGAATTAACGACAATTGAAAAAAGCAGATTAAAATGGTTTATTTCCCACATGTTAATAAAATGTTTAATTTTGACTTTGAATCCCTCAATAACTACTAAACAGGAAATTAAAACAGGAGAAAAGTTTAAGGAATTATATGGTTACTAAAATAGTTCAATTGGTTAAAAAATTTACAATGTTTTCGCCACTGTGTTGCCACTTTATTGCATTTTAATTTAGTTTTTTTTTAATTATGACTTTCACGAATATTATTGCTGAATGTGCAGTCCATAAAGGAAATTCAACCAGCGTATGAGACGATTTAATTTTAAATGCAATTGTTTGTGAAATTAAAATAATCACCCTGTTTCTCATTTCCTTTATATTTTGCTGTTTTTCCATCATGTTTCCCAAACCTCATATTGTTAGTTAATAGCTTAATGAAACATTTTAATCCTTTTGTGCATTTAAGTTAGAAGTAAACATTAAACTTGACAACAACAAATAACTACGAAAGTAAGTTTATGGCCTGTTTATTAGTGTCTGCAATGAACTATTACAGATACATGGCGAAAAGACACATATATGAAAATTGGGGTGGATTGTGTTTGAGGTTTTAGTAGAATGTTGATAGAATGGAAGTCGAGAAAGTTACTATTTTGAAACTTAACTTTAAGTTCTCATTTTCATTGAAAATTTGAAATTTCCGGTAATTTTTTAATAAAAAAATACTTTTCTAATAAAATACTCTTAATAAAATGTACTTTTTTAATAAAAGATACTTTTTAAATAAAAGGTCCTTTTTTAAAAAGGTAATTTTTTTTAAAAGGTACTTTTTAATATAAGGTACTTTTTTAATAAAAGGTACTTTTTTTAGCAAAAGGTACTTTTTTAATAAAAGGTACTTTTTTAATAAAAGGTACTTTTTTAATAAAAGGTATTGTACTTTTATAATAAAAGTTACTTTTTTAATAAAAGGTACTTTTTTAGTAAGAGGTACTTTTTTAATATAAGGTAGTTCTTTAATATAAGGTACTTTTTTAATAAAAGGTACTTTTTAATAAAAGGTACTTTTTTAATAAAAGGTACTTTTTTAATAAAAGGTACTTTTTTAATAAAAGGTACTTTTTTAATAAAAGGTACTTTTTTAATAAAAGGTACTTTTTTATTAAAAGGTACTTTTTTAATAAAAAAAGTTACTTTTTTAATAAAAGGTACTTTTTTAATAAAAGGTACTTTTTTAATAAAAGGTACTTTTTTAATAAAAGGTACTTTTTTAATAAAAGGTACTTTTTTAATAAAAGGTACTTTTTAAATAAAAGTTACTTTTTTAATAAAAGGTACTTTTTTAATAAAAGGTACCTTTTTAATAAAAAAATACTTTTCTTATAAAAGGTACTTCTTTTAATAAAAAGTACATTTTTAATAATAGGTACTTTTTTAATAAAAGGTACTTTTTTAACAAATGGTACTTTTATAACAAAGAAGTACTTTTCTTATAAAAGGTACTTCTTTTAATAAAAAGTACATTTTTAATAATAGGTACTTTTTTAATAAAAGGTACTTTTTTAACAAATGGTACTTTTTTAATAAAAAGTAATTTTTAATAAAAGGTACTTTTTAATAAAAGTTCCTTTTTTAATAAAAGGCATTTTTTTATAAAAGTTAATTTTTAAATAAAAGGTACTTTTTTAAAAAAAGGTACTTTGTTAAAAAAGGTACTTTGTTAATAAAAGGTACTTTTTTTAATATAAGGTACTTTGATAATAAAGGTACTTGTTTTAAAATAAGGTACTTTTTTAATAAAAGGTACTTTTTTAATAGAAAGTAATTTTTTAATAAAAGGTACTTTTCTAATAGAAAGTAATTTTTTAATAAAATGTACTTTTTTAATAAAGCATACTTTTAAATAAAATGTATTTTTTAGTAAAAGGTACTTTTTTAGTAAAAGATACTTTTTTAATAAAAGGTAATTCTTTAATAAAAGATACCTTCTTTTTAAAGGTACCTTTTAAACAGAAGGCACATTTTAAATTAAAGGTACTTTTATAAAAAAGGTACATTTTTAATAAAAGCTGCTTTTGTAATGAAAAATCCTTTTTTTTATCTGCGAAAAAGGGCAAACCTGAATAGATAAATTTTTACAATTAATCAAAGCAGTTCGCCAGAAATTTGTTACCGCGTTCATTTAAAAATTGTATTTGATATAAATTCACCTATAATCACGGCCCACAAAAAAAAATAAAAAACTGTTGTTTTTGTTGTAATAACCCACAGTGACGCTAAAAACAACTAGCATTAACTGAAGGCAAACCTAAACATTTACAATGCCATAAACTTTATGTAACCAATGCTTGCGGCAAATGGCAGCCTAAAAACTACTTTTTATACATATGCATTCTCTTTACTCTATGGCATCCCATCTCTATGTATTTGCATTTCCTGTGGAAATGGAAAAAGTTTTTCTATTTAATACAGCAACAACAAAAGTGCATATTGTTTAACATATACACATGATGAAGCTCATATACATACAATTGTTATGTATTGTGAATGTTTGTGTGTGCTTAAAACGCTGTTTTATTATCAAATTCGCACCAAAGTGACATGCTATTAGTAATTTTAGCTTTTCTATACCAGAAAATGAGTATAGATTGAGCATTAACAGTTTTCAAACTCAGCATGATTGGAAATTTTAGAGGATTTCTTACCGCAAAAAATTTAACGCTTAAAAACCATTAAAAGCTTTTTAGAAAAGCTGATTATCTTCACTTTATTTCTAATTGTGTATGAGTTTTAAAATTTTCTACAGGTTTCCAATACAACGTAAAAAAAATATTTCAAATTTACACTTACCTTTTTTTCTTGCAGGCCTTCTTAATATGCGTTTCTTTTTGATCCCTTTTAATGTTATTTTTATTTTTAATTACTTTTCAAGTTTTACAATTTTTCCTTTGGATTTTACTTAAATTTTTATGAATATAATTTACATAACATGTACAATAAATTTTAATAGATTTGCTTAGAATTTGAAATAATTTACTACTAGATTTTGCACACGTAAATTTAACGACAATTACACTTCAAAATTAGATTTAAAAATTGACAAAATTTATATAAAAAGTTTGTTACTTTTAAACATTTATTGATATTTCTATTCAAATTTGTTTAAACAAATTTTGAAACATTTCAAAAATAAATAATCATTAATATGTCAAAGATTACTCGAGTGCAATCGTACCCTACAATATTCAATGATACAGCTATTTAGTATTTGTAATAACTAGGGCAAGGATGTTAATTTGAAAACATGTTTTTTATGGGTTGTCTGATAATAACATAAACTTCTTAACTTGACGAATCAAAAGATTTCATATGTAACAAAACATGCGAGATTTGTAATTTTGCGTTCTAATTTCTTAAGATTTGAATAAAATTACCATGTGTTGTAGTGAATGCGGGGGCCCAATCGCATGTTTAGTGGGCTAAAAGGGCGTGGAGAAAAGCAGTGATAAATGATATTTTTAAAGATTTTACAATTTTTTTAAAGCAATTGTAGCGAATTGGATATGAAGGGAAAGTCATTAAAAAGATTTATGGCTTGGTACACAAAACATGCACGAAAATATTTCATTTTTTGATGCTGTTAATAAAAATTCTTTAAAAATGCATACATTTTTGGGACTTTGTGTAGGGATTTGGGTTGCAATAATCATATGGTGAAATATATATATTTTTTTTTTTTAATTTTATCGAGGGGTTTATTGTGCCACTTAGTCTTAAACTCACAATTTGATGATTGAGGCCAAATTTAATAACCCTAAGTCGTGCATCCTTATAGGCTTTTTACACTGAACAACATCTTTGTGAAACGCAAGTGAAACGAAAGTGTTGAAAACGTGAAACACGTACATTGGCAACATCTTTCATCTGTTATTTATTCAGCTGCCAAAAAAATAAATAAAAGAAAAAGACGCATAAATTGTTAAAAATAAAAAATTTATTTAGAGAAAGCATTATTCATTGGAGTAGTTGTTGCTTTGCAAGCACAACCCCGAATTTTAATGTAGTACATTGAAATATTTAAGGCCATTCTTGAAGAAGATGATGATGAAGAAGAATTTTTGGTAGATATAAGTATGATGTGCCGCTGATTTTCCTTTATTGAATAAATTTTTTTTTTGATTATTTTCTGCAATGTCAGTTTCCTAGTGATGGCACAAAGAAAATCGATTTTTTTGTAATTTTTTTAGTGATGACACTTAAAATAACGAAAGATGTAAGACGGAACAATATAAGAAAGGATCATCTTTTGTAGATTAAGAATATAATTCTTGTGGGAAGATGATAACATCTTTGCAAATTGATGTAAGATGTAGCTCAGTGGAAAAAGGATATTAAGGTAAAATTTTCGGAATCTTGTAAAAAATGCAAAAACATAGGAATTCAATTATGTCACATCTAATAAAAATTTAGCATGAATAAAACACATTGTTTTTAAATCCTCCAAAAATTTTTTCGAGAACTGTGAAACCCATTAAAAATTAGTATTTTTTCTAAATTTATCCAAATTTACACAAAAATCTCGATATTTCGAAAAAGTTTTTAGCTATTTAAAAAATGTTATCGTATTTGCATTCAGCTCACAAATACCACAAGACATAAGTAAATTTTTTTCTTGATTTGTTATAAAACTGAATTAACTGATTTGTCTCAAATATTTACTATTAAAATTTACTCCAAGGAGAACAATACTCTGCGTGGGTATTAGCGAATATCTAAAGATGAATTTTCATGCCACCTTAGTGTAGATGTGTATTTTAGAGTTCGTCTGAAAGATAAAGGGTGTCCCAAGAAGAACGCAATTTTTAAATCTGGCAACATTCGAAGTGTCATTGTTTGACATTTGAACAATTGTTATTGTTTGCTAGTAGAAGGTACGAAGTTAGTAAAAATGGAGCGCTACACGAATGAACAACGCATTCTCATTGTGAAATTGTTTTACCAAAATGGTGAAAGTTTTGCGGCTACAGTTCGCAAATTGCGATCGATTTGGGGTCACTATAATGCTCCAAAAGAGTTGATTAAAAAGAGATTAATGGATAAATTTGCCGAAACTGGGTCTGTTAGTGATGTAACGACAACAACGCGCCATCGACCAGGTCGATCGACCGAAAATGTCGTGATGATGTCGCTCAAACTCCATCCACCTCAATTCGACACCGAGCTTAGCAAATTGGTGTCTCCAAATCCACTTTGCAGCGAATTTTGACGAAAGATTTGCATCTTCATGCATACAAAGTTCAATTGACTCAGGAACTGAAGCCAGCTGACGATGGACAGCGAAGGGAGTTCGTTAATTGGGTATTGGAGAGACAACATGAAAATGCTGATTTTGCCGATAAAATCATCTTCAGTGACGAGGCCCATTTTCATCTTGATGGCTTAGTCAATAGGCAGAATTGTCGCATTTGGGGTGAGGAAAATCCTCGAGTGATTCACGAGAAGCAAATGCATCCTCAACGTGTCACTGTGTGGTATGGTTTTTGGGCTGGAGGAATCATTGGACCATTTTTTTATGAAAACGAGGCAGGTCAAGCGCAAACAGTCAATGGTGTTCGGTATCGTGAAATGATACCAGTTTTTTCTTGCCTAGAATTGAAGAAATGAATGTGGAGAGCATGTGGTTCCAACAAGACGGCGCCACATGTCATACAGCCAGAGAAACAATTCAATTGCTGCATCAGTCATTTCCCGGTCGTGTTATTTCGCGTTTTGGAGATCAGAATTGGCCGCCTAGATCGTGCGATTACACCATTAGATTTTTTTCTTTGGGGTTTTTTGAAGTCGATGGTTTACGCGAATAAGCCGACGACGACTCAAGCCTTAAAAGAGGAAATTGGACGCTGCATTAATGAAATACCGCAGCATTCATGCAAAACGGTCATTGAAAATTTCATTAAAAGATCGCGTGCATGCCAGCAAAGCCGCGGCGGCCATCTGCACGATATATTGTTCCATACATAACCTCATTCTGTCTACTTTACGATATAATAAAGTTTCACGATTTTTTTTTTAAATATCTGTGTTTTATTTAAAATTTAAAAATTGCGTTCTTCTTGGGACACCCTTTAGAAAACTTCTTTGATTTGAAAGTTTTTGAATTAAAAAAAAAAAAAAATTTGCCAGAAACGATGATTTGGAGACCGTTTTCTCCCAAGCAAAAACCAGATGCATTAATAGGAAATCTGACTTTACCATTCGCTTCTATACACGCAAAATATTATATAGCTTATGATTGTTTAGCATTAAAGCTTTCCACTCAATTAAAAATAAAGGAACATACATTTATTTTTAAAAGTAATATTTATTTTAACTTTTTTATACATTTGTTTCAAATGATTTAGTGTCATTTGTCGATTGTTTTCACTTGAATTTATTTCTTTCATTTATTTAAAATTTGTGGTTTAATTTTTTACATTACAGTTCTTAAGGGGGCAATGCACTTCCTTATTTTCTGGCAGTTTTAACAGCACGAGTAAAACTGTACGGTTAAACATGAACAACGACCATATCCACACCCTAGACTTTAATTACTTCAGTTTGAAAACGGACGGTTAAAATCAAGTTGCGACAGATATTTTTGAACACGACAGTTTTAATAGTACAGTTTTAACAGTGCAAGAACTTCCCATACACGCACACACACGCATAATGCCATTTAAACAAAATTTCTTTATAGAATGTGTAAATACACATTTTGCAGATTAAAAAACAAACAAAAATACAAAAAACCCGAAACAATTTCAAATTAATGAATAATCATTTCATTGTTGCGGAATTGGAAGGTAAAATTTTAACATTTATTTTTAATTCATTAATCATTTAACGTTAATAACTTTTAAATGGATTTGGATATATCTTGAATTATTGTACCGATTATATCAGCCGGGAATACATTTTCATTGTGAATAATAAAAAACTAAATTTTAAAAAGTTTTTGAAAAAAGTGAGTTTCTCGTTCATTAGAATGCCTATTTTCTTAATTTTTAATCGAAAAAAAAAACCTTTTTAATTATTATTTTTATTATATAACCAACAGAATGTGCAGGGAGTTAAAATAATAAAAAATGCAATTTTTTTTTGGAAAAACCTTAAAAAAGAATGAATGAACAATGATTTATATTTAATAAATTAATCAGGACTTTCCTGTTTTTAAGGAAGCGGGATAAATTTCAAAATTCGCATCTAAATCCAAAAAAATTTTGGATGAAATTATTACAAATTTGTAGGTAGATTTTTACAATGTTTTGATGCAGAATTGAAAAATTCTTAAATAATAACTTTTCTCTTTTAAGAACATTTTTACTGTCCATTTCATGAAAAACAACCAATTATAGACTCATTCAGAGATGTTAAAAAATATACAGAATGTAAATCTTTCTATAGCTGAGAAAAAAATATATAAAACAACTCGAACAATTTCAGCAAATAATACAGGGTGTCCGTCGGGAAGGTATACTACTTTGTTTTGCCGCCATTTTAGTATACATTAGTGTTGACAGTTTATATATGGCAGTCGTGAAGTGACACGTGGCAAATTTTTTATAGAAACATTTTCGATAAACCAACGTGCCAACAGGATGTTTCAGCTCACCCATGACAACCCTGATTTTCATAAAAAAATCTTAATGAGTGACGAGGCACATTTTCATTTGAATGGACGTGTGAATAAACAGAATAGTCGGTTCTGGGCAATGGAAAACCCTCAAATTATTCATCAGTCACCTTTGCATCCAATAAAAGTGACAGTCTGGTGTGCAATTTGGTCAGGAGGAATTACTGGACCTTACTTCTTTAAAATCAAAACGTCGTAACGGTAACTGTGAATGGGGAGCGATATCATGATATGATTGAAAACTTTTAAATGCTACAACTGCATGCTTTGGGCTTGATTAACATGTGGTATCAACAAGACGGTGCCACATCGCATACAGCCAGGATTACAATGGAATTACTGCGAGACCTCTTTCCACAACAAGTTATTTCAAGAAATGGTTATGTTGATTGGCCTCCACGGTCGCCTGATTTGACTGCTACGGACTTCTTTTTGTGGGGATATCTGAAAAGCAAACAAACCAGAAACGCTTGAGCAACTCAAGCACAATATTTGTGATGAAATTAATGAAATACCGCGTGAAATGTGTAAGAATGTAATGAAAAATGTGCTCAAAAGGGCTCGCATTATCTGATTTTGTATTCCATACATAATTGCCGACATTAAATAAATCATTTACCAACCCAACAAAAATGAAGCTGCCAAAGACGCAATAAAAGCATCACTACTATGACAAAGGCATCAATTCTTTTCTAATGGTTTCATCAATTAATTTAACATTAGCGTGTCATAGGATGGAAGTATTCAAATGTAGCTACTAGAATTACTCATACTTTACTCTTAGGAAGCAATGATAATACAATGATTAGGTATTCTGATGCATGAGTGGAAAATGTTCATATACTTTGTAGTATTTAAGCTTTGGTGAAAATTTAATTCATAAGAATGCAGAAAAAATAAATTTAAAGAAGAATTTAAGCATTAATATACAAATACTCTTTATTAAAATAAATAAATAATTCTGCATTAGTAAAAAGCATTTTTGAAACATTTTTCAAAAATGTTAATGAATTTTTAGACAAATTTTAAAATATTTTTGGATAATTTAAAAACTGGTTGTACAATTTTGAAACATTTTTAGACAATTTTAAAATATTTTTGAACAATTTTAAATAATTTTTGCATAATTTTAAAAAATTTTTGGGCAATTTGAAATAATTTTTACACAATTTTAAAATTATTTTGGTAAATTCTGAATTAAAACTGGAAATGGTGTTGTGTTAAATAATATACATAATGCAAAAATGCACAGATTGCGTTGTCATAAATATTTAAGGTTGAAAAAATGCAAATGACAGGCCATTATCAATTAAAGGTTAAAAAATCTGTTTTTCTTTTTTTTTCAAAACTTTTATAAAAATTGAAAAACTGCATAAATTCTAACCCTCATGAAATTTTAAACTAAAATATAAAAAATGATTTAATAAAAAAGTTAAAAAAGTTCATCAGAATTATTTTCTCAATTTGAATAAATGCTTTAGATTCCAAAAAAATATACGATATACCATAACTTATGCTTTAGATGTAATGAAGAGTGATTTTTTAAGATATGCATCTGGTTTATATCCAGATCACTGCATTTGAAATATGAACACATGAATTCTTTTGGAAGTGCCTTAGAATAACACCAAAAAATCATAAAAGAATGTCAACTGAAGTTTAGGAAGCAATGAAAGAAGTTATGGCCACATAATGACTACCATTTTTTTTCTGGGAATATAAGATCCATTATCTTTCATTTAATCAAAAATTATAAACAAACAAAGTAGTATACCTTCCCGGCGGACAGCCTGTATTAAGATGTTATCCGATTTTTCAGAACATTTAAAGCAATTAAAAGTCTTTCATTACGAAAAATTTTAGTGACTTTAAATTTATTTAAACATTTTTGTTAAATATTGTTCAATAATAAGCTATCAAATAAAAATATTAAATAAATCATTTCGTCATTCTTTATGTATTTTATTTTAAATAAAAGTTTTCAACCTCTTAAAAACACTCTATACTTACCAGCCTATTTACTCACTTAATTACTTTTGATCGCGATCTACAAAAAGTAGCGAGTAGTCATTATATTCTCACTTATAAAAAAAACACAAATTATTTGGTGGTCGTTACAAACAGTCAAAAAATAATGAGAATCCATTACTTTTTTGACATCACAAACGAACGTTATTAAATAGGTTGGTAAGTAGTTGTGCCGAATTTGCATTTCTAAGGGACTGAGAATTTAAGTATCTTGCACGAAGTGCTATTACATCTACCTAAAGTGACTGGTGAGCAGAGAAGACAAATTTGATTGTTTTTATACCCTCCAAAATATATGGTAAGGGTATATATCAGTTTGTCATTTGTAGCATCACGGAATATAGATCTAAGACCCCATAAAGTATATATATTCGTGATCCTTATGCAATTTTAAGTCGAAATGGCGATCACGACCCGAAGACGGAAGCGGGAGTCCATATTTTTACTTGGATTGTTGGACATCCTCCCGAGCAGTTTGGTATTTAAAATGAGCAAAATCGGTCCAGCGGTTAAAAAGTTATGAGTGAAAATGTTAAGATACCTCTAAATTTTCCACACAAATTGGTGTATTTTAGTACAATTTCATAGAAGCGACAGGTACAAAATATATTTTCTCATATTTTTTCAACAGTCGCTTGGAAATTAATAATATTTTGTATTCATCTCAAATATTTTTTACCTCAAAAAATTTTTGTTAACACTAAAATTTTTTTTCAACACAAAAAATTTTTTTCACCTCAAAAAAATTTTTTCACCTCCATAATTTTACTTCAAAAGTTTTTTACATTATTTGTATCAAAAACATAAGAAAACGTTTTTTTAGGATATTGGTGGAGGGTATTTAAAGATTCGGCACATCCGAATTTAAGCCTTTTTTACTTGTTAGCTCTAAAGTTGCTTTTTCTTATGATTTTTAAACTTTAAATAGCTTTTTCCTCAGTACTTTTTTTACACTCACAATATTATTTCGTTCAAAATAATCTTAAATACATATTAAATTAATCAAAAATACAATCAAAAAGAGGACTCAATCATTGTTTAATAATCGACATAAGTAGTAAAAGCAATCGAAAGTAGTTTAAAATAATCATCATTTTTTAACTGACAAAAAGTAGAAAAAAAAAACGATTTTTGTGGTTTGTTTTTCAAATGGAAATTTTTTTATTTGTATGTAATTTTTCAAAACACAACACACACAGACGTATATGTTTTTTTATTTTCTTGTGTGTATCTATATTTGAATAATTTCTTGTATTTTTTATTGAAATTATTTTGTATATATACAAACTATTTTGTTAAAAAACAAAAAGGAATTATATGAATTTCTATTTTTTGAAGCAAAAAACATAAAATTTTACATTTAACAGAAAATATCAACTCCTACTGAATGTCTGTAAATTTTTATAGTTTGTTTTTTGAAAGACTGATTCAAATAGTTAAAAAATATATTTCTATGAATTTCAATTGATTCTTCATTTAAAAACAAACTTACGTATTACTTTTTAAATAAACTATATTCGGTTACGGAAAATATATTGTGAGTGTATTTAAAAAAAAAGTATTTTTCCCAACTTTTTACCTTTGCTTTTAAATTGCTTTTTTGCCAATATTTTTTTGTTAAAAATACATAGCATTTTGATTTTTATGTCTTCTCTGCTGGTGAGTGATACAGAACCATGAACAATGCGTATTTATTGCCGAAATACTCGCCTAATGTCTTTCGCTTTGCAGTGGCCAGTAATGTCGCCCAATTTAACCACTAGAGTATTAAAAAAACCGGCCTTTTGAAAAAACCGGTTTCGGTTTTCTTCGAAAAATCGAATTTTTAAAAAACCGGTTTCGGTTTTTGTAGAAAAAACCGGTCAACTGGTTTTTTCGTTTTTTTTTTTAATTTGATTAAAAATCTTATATAATTTGTTAATTATTTTTATTGTTTATTCATTTAAATTTATTTTTTTATTGTATTTCATTTCAACAAAAAATTAACTTAAAACCAATATTTTTTAAATATGTAAAAAGAAAATCTATTTTTCACTTTTAAAATAATGTTTTAGAAAAAATATGCAATTTTAATGTTTCGTTTTAAGACGATTTTTTTGTTTGCTTTTGATAAAGCTAGAAGTGGAAAATACTCTTTCACTAATAGTAGACGTTGGACAAATAGTCAAAAGACAATTATATAAATTGTCCAACGTTCTTTTGTCGCATTTGTCAGGATCCTCCCAGAAAAGGGACCTAGTGTGTCAAAAAACGTGTTTGGACTTAAGAGTGGATTCTGGTATCTAAAAGGGTGTAGAATAAGATGAAATGAGTTAGATTTCTGATAAAAATTTATTTACCCCATAAAAACGTACAATACGAACTTGGGAAAATCGATAAAAATGAGAAAAACAT
Source organism: Eustalomyia histrio (assembly GCA_949748255.1). NCBI lineage: Eukaryota > Metazoa > Arthropoda > Insecta > Diptera > Anthomyiidae > Eustalomyia > Eustalomyia histrio. The sequence goes on along the minus strand of OX456526.1, from coordinate 53,463,788 downwards.
TAAAATTTTACTTTTTTGGTTTTAAATTGTCACTCTAAAAGCTAAAAAAAAAATAAGTCACCACATAGGCATGACGTCACCAAAGTCATAATTAACCATACCAAATCGCATCCCCCAACTGAAGGTGTGTTCACAGTGTTTTTCTCAAAATTTTATTTTTACACACTAGGTCCCTTTTCTCGGAGAAGGTCACATATAATGATGAATGATTTTGTACATTCTCTTTTTTAGGATTTTGAATACTGTTTATTGTGTTATTTAGATCAGAAATTAAACTATTTGAATTTGGAATATCCAAAGTAAAGTCTTCATCGGAATGTATCAGACTTACATCTAAATCTTCATAACCAAACAAACGATTATAAACGTGTTCGGAAAAAATAAAAGAGACCAAGTAACCCAGTTGGTGATGTAATTAAAAAAACCGGTTAACTGAACAAAAAAGACCGGTTTTCGGTTTTCTTTGAATTTACAAAAAATTCGAAACCGATCGGTTTTTAAAAAAAAAGAAACCGGTTGACCGGTTTTCGGTTTCGATTTTTGAATACTTTATTAACCACGCTTTACGTTTGTTTGTAGAGTTTTTGAAGCCACAGACTCTGGATGCTCTAAAAGCGAATATTCGACAAGTGTGCGGGAACTAATCGCCACATGTTCTATCCAGAACCATGGAAAATTCGGTAAAAAAACCCAGATGATCATCAGCAAAGGCGGCGTCCACTTGACGAATATAAAAGTAATGAGAAAAAGCTTTAAGGTCCACATAAAGTTTAAAAAAATTTAAATTAACTAGGTTTATTTGAAATGTATTGCAAAACAATATCGGGGAATGATCTTGAGTCACCCTGTAGTAACAGTTTTTGTAATAGCTGCCAAATCAATAGAAGTTGTTTCAAGCAAGTAAATTATTTTTGGTTTTTTTTCTGTGTACACTGACAAACAACAGGTAACGGTTAATGTAAATAAAGAAATCACGATGTTGTCAAATGCAATTTTCTTTAAAAATAAAATTAAATAAATCAATGCCCTAATTACAAAAACTATTTCTTAGCAATTTGAGTGAGTTCTAATGACATTTAACATATTCGAATAAATATAAAAGAAAACTAAAAATAAAATATATATTACTCACTGAAAAATTAATGGGTCAAATAAGTAAGACTAGCTAAAATATTTGTTATATATTGATTGTTCAATATAAGATCATACATAGCATTCAATTTTTAGATATTCAATAATAATTGCAAAATAATATGAAATTACAATTATCGAGAGTTTTATGTCTTGTTTTACATTTTTGTGTTAACATTTAACATTTTAAAAATAATAATAATGAGGAAAAGATCGACATATAACATTGAATAAAAACAACTGATAAGAAACAAGAAAAACACATGCAATAAACACAATTAAAAAAAAAAAAAACAATGCAAAAAATATTTGGTTTTTTTTTTTTGTGAAACTAATACTCACATAAATTTATACCAACACACAAGAAATTTAAGGCGTTTATAACGAAGTAATTTGGGTGATTTAACGTAGTAATAAAAACGTAACTTTAGACAGAGACAACCACTATATAAAGCTAGCTGACCAAAGTGACCAAAAAAGAAGAAGAGACACAGTACAAGATAGCACAAATGTATATATTATTATTTTTTTCACAAAATTTATACAATTTTGTTCAAAATATTGTAAATTTTTTTTTAACAACACTAGAAGACGTTACAGTTAATATTCCAAAATTATTAAATTTCACCACAAAATTTGACACAAAACCCCTTATTTTGTTGTTAATTTTTTATTTTTTTTTTGTTTTGCAATACCAGACGTAATTACGTTAGCAATAACACCACAATATATTCTTTTATATCAAAATAAAACGTATAGTAAAATTTTGAATAAATTTTTAGATTTTGACGTATACAACGATCACAAATTATATAGGATAGATGAAAAGAACGAACAAAACGTTTGGAAACCTTATCAAGACAACAGACTCTGACAAACTGAATAATGGTCAAGTAAATGTATAGAATTCTTTTATTTATTTTTATTTTAATTTCAGTACAATATTTTAGAGGCGGTGTTGGTGTATTTATACAAAATGATTATTTTTTTTTTTATTCAAAAAAATAAAAAAAATCGATTAATCTGTTGAAGCATCATTCACACAACATTCAGTGACATTTGAATTGTATTTACTACAAGCAACGAATATCTCAAGCGAGAGTAGTACACATGAAATGAATTGATAACACAGTTTTATTTCTTTTTACATACATATTTAGTTTTATTTTACGTAGCACTTAAAATATGTATGTAATCCGATGTTTTGATTTTTTTTTCGTTTTCATATTCTATTAGATTAAGTGATGATGAATACGCTAATGCTTACTTTTCTTATCAGTTTCTTGCCAGATAGTTATATTAATTTTTATTAAAAGACTTATCGATTACAATGTTATGAGTTATTTAGGATATACAGTAAAACCTGGTTAAAATGAACTGTGTGAGACTAGAAAAATTAGTCGTTTATGAAGAATGTTTGTATTAACAGGGGTAAGATTTATTATTTTTTTAGTCATTCAAAAAATATTCAAAATTTCTATCAACAATTTAAGAAAGTGTTTAAATATATAAAATGTATTTTATTCTGGTTTGGGATCAAAAAATTTGTTTTTTTTACACACAATATTACACCCAACAAAAATTAACCAGAATCCAGGAATTATTTTTTTTTTTTTTAATTAAGACAATTTTAATAAAATTTTCTTGAAATTAAAAAAAAAAATTAACTTAAAATTTGGTAAAAATTATGAAATGATAGAAAAATTTTCCTATTGGAAATTTAATTTTTATTAGAAAACGTTACAAAATTTCCTCTTGGTTAGCTCATACATCATTTTAACATTTACTTTTCCCTGGTTGAAGAAAAAATTTTATTTTATTTAAGTTCATTAACTCCCTAAAAATGAGAAAATATTTTCTAACATCAAGTTAAATATCACTTCTTTTGAGTGAAAATTATCCTTAAATTTTAAAAAAATTTTCTAATAAATATGGAACTGTTCCTATGGCAAATGTAATATATTCTGTAAGTATTTTCCCACTTTCCTAAGACTTCCGCTTTGTAAGTATACTGCATTTAACAAGCTTTTTAATATACTGAATTTTTAATTATATTGAATTATACTACACTTATGTATTTAAAATATAAGTTAAATTTCTTTAGCAAAAAGATATTCAAATAAAAACAAATTTTGCTGTAACACGTCAGAATTTTGCGAAAATCGATTTTTAAGCTTCGAAGGACCGTGGAGGTTCACTTGTATTGTAATACTATTATAAAAAGTTCTATAAAAACAGAGAGGGTGAATTGATTTTAATGCTTGAGCCAGTTTTGAAAAGGGAATTAAATTTGAATTTTCTTTTTATTAAAAAAATAATTTTTTCCCCGCAAGATGGCGCATTAATTTTCATGTAAAGTTTAAAAATAACCAAAAATGTAATGTAAAAATACAAAAATGAATATGAAATCTTAACTACTATTTTGTGTTAAAAATGTTAGTCATATATATTTTCGTGTGTAAGCTTCAGAATTTGCATCACGGCATAAATTCCAACAATATTCAGCAAGCATGTGAGTCATATCTTTTCCTTCGAAACGATATTCTATTGTAACAATATCTTTATGGAAACGTTCTCCATTGCTCATCATTGAAATCATCCAAATTTGAAGGAAAAAAGTTTAAATGGTTGTGCAAAAAATTAGTTTTTAAACACATGTTAACTTTTATTTCACCATACGCTGAAACCATTTCTTTAACAATATCTTTGTAGTTATAAGCTTTCTTATATCCCAAAAAATTTTTTACGACATCAATGAAACCATCCCATGCACGTTTTTCAACAGGATTAAATAAACTCCTAAACACATCATTTTGAATTAGTATTTTTGTCTGTGGACCATCGAATACACCTGCAAGAATATAAAAATAAAATTAAAAATAAATTAGTTCAAAAATAAATTATAAACTTTAAATTTTTATTACCTGCTTTAATTTTGGCGTCACTTTCATGATCCAATGCACAAATGAAACTTCTAATTAATCCTAATTTTATATGTAATGGCGGTAAAATAACAAGTATCAGGTGAATGTGCTGTACAAGGTAGCCAAATAAGTGGTTGAACGTATTTTAAATGATGTTTTGAATTATGACCTTTCCATTCCACCAAACCACGATAATAATAATCACAAACAACTTCTGGAACATACCATAAATTTGGAACGTATGCAACAATAAAATAACCTTCATATCCAGTTACAGCACTACGAGTTATATTACGAAAATGTTTAGTAGATGCCACAAACAAAACAAAAATGATTTCGATTTGGACAATTCATTTTATTTTATTTTATTTTTATTTTATTTTATTTATATTTAAAAACGCTTTATTTAATAGTGTTTCCTACAGGAAAAAAATAATAACGTGTAATGTCAAAGCAAATAAAATTGCAGCATTAGCTGGCATTTGTAAACTATGGTTCACTTTGTTAAATTATTTTTATTTTTAGTGACACTCTAAAAAATGCTTTTAAAATTACTACTATAAAATGGGTAAAGTTCTATGAAATATTACGAAAATTCGGTAAATATAAACACCAAATGCGTAAAACTTTTTTGCGCACACTTTAATATACAATAATACACACATGCAGTATTTTTAGACACCATGTGTTTACAATTAAACACATTATGCCTAAAATTAGTATTATTCTGTTAAATAAAAATTTTACGCACAAAGATTGTAAATATACTAACTTAGAATAGTAATAAATATTTTGACATTTGGAAATTGGAAAATATTAAAAAAATAAAAAAAGCTATAAACGAAAATCAATTTTTATAAATATAATATCTGTGAATATTGTGAATTTTAATTCAAGATGACCATCATCACAACAAATACCCATTTAAAATATGTAATGTATTATATTTATAATTCATTATTATTAATGTTTTAATAATGTACATACATAAAATAAATTTATTCTTCAAAAAAAATATTTTTCTGCAGTTTAATTTAAACCATGTGTTGGTAAATATACGCACTTTTTTATATAATTACGCATATAGAAAAGCATTTTTAGGCATTTCATGCGTATATTTACTCTTCAAATAGGTTTTTTACGCAAAATTTTAGTAAATTTTCAAAAAAATTTCATTAAATTTTTACGCACTTTCAATGTGAAATTACCAATTATGTGTGTACCAACTTACGCATAATATGTGTACTTTTTTCGTTTACGCACATAGAGTAAATTTACCCCATTTATAGTAGGAGTACAGTTTCCTACTATAAGTTGGGTAAATTTCAACAGAAATTTATTAGAGTGGAACTGTATATTGTTAAGTTATTTGGTGTGGATGTAACATACACCTGATCTGTTTTGAATTTTAATAAATGGTAATGAAAAAAAAAAAATATTCATACCTGAGAGAGAGAAAAGGAGAAAAAGGAGAGAAGTATTCACAAAGCAGATTCTAATTTAGTTATTGGATTTCAAATAAACAACATTGTATTTTTAATGAATTTCGTACATTTTTGGTTATTTTTTAACTTTATATGAAAATTAAAGCGCCATCTAGCGGAGAAAAAAAATTGGTTTTTTATTAAAAAAAAATTCAAATTTAATTCCCTTTTCAAAACTGCCTCAAGCATTAAAATCGGTTCACCCATTCTATTTTATAGAAGTTTTTATAATACTATTACATTACAAGTGAACCTCCACCGTCCTTCGAAGCTTAAAAATTGATTTTATGAAAATTCTGACGTGCTACAGCAAAACGCCGAGACACATATTTCTTTATTTTAATCCTATTTTCATATTCTGTTAACATTTCTCATGTGTACTCAAAAAAATTTAATTTTGTCGTATGTGAATCATTGCGTATACATAATATTAAATTAAAAAAATACTATGGTTTCTATTTTTTTTAATTTAGACTAAATAGTGACACAAACTTAAAATAATTGAATTTTATCCACCTGAAAATAGACGGCTATCATTGTTAAAGTTACACTCAAAAAAAAAAGTTAGTAGACAAATTTGTCAACGGTTTTCAATCCCACTCTACTATTTTTGTACTTATTTTTAGTAAAAAATTATTATTTAGAAAATCTTTTTGCTATTTACATTTTACAAATTACAGAATTTTTACAGAATATTTACAAATTTTTGTTGCTAATTTCAGAAATCATTTTACAAATTTTTGAAAACCGATTTGCTAAAATTTGCAAAAAATATTATTAATTTTAAAAAAGTGGCTATTGAAGGAAATGTTTTTTCTAATTAAAACTTACACATACAAACTTAAATTTCCTTGAAATGTTACATATATTAAAAAAGGGATCGGAAGTGAAGATACCGGCTGATGTCTAAAAAGAGGACATCCACTTAAAATAGTAGCACTAAAAAGGTTTTTTAGTTCTAAAAATCCGCCCTAAAAACAATTAAAATTTAACCTTAAAAGTAAAAAAAAAATTTACCAAACTATTTTTCAAAACAGAAATTACCAAATTAAAACAAAATAATTAATTCGTTTTTTAAAAAATATATTCAAAATTTTTGATGCTCGATAAGAAAAATAAATTTAAAGCTTTTTACTAATATTAATAAAATTTAGTAATTTTTTTGCTGAATTTAGCAAACAGATTTTAAATTCCACTTTACAAAAAGTCTACTAAAATTTAGTAGCGGCTACTAATTTCATTGTACTATACGTCAGCAGACAAGTGTTGCTAAGATTAGCAAAAAATACCGCTGGGCTCAAATTAGCAGAATTTCCCGTAATAACAGCAAAATTTTCAGTTGCCATTACAGACTTTTTTTGGTGAGTGTAAGTATCGACAAATAAACAATTTTTAATTTTATTTCAACAGAGTCTTCGAACCCTTTTTCGAATATATTTTCTAATATATTCACTAAATAAATGGTCTGTATGAATTAAATCATCAAAATACAAATGCCATTGTTAAGCATAAGGAGACTCTGTTATTGGTTGTCTAAGAGCCGAGTATACATTTTGCATTTTATTCATAGTAAAATGGACAAATTTAATTACCTTAACATTTTAAAAGAAAATTCAATGCAAAAAACTGGACATTGCGAACAATTTTACTTTTACATTGTGTGGCAAGGCTTTGGTTGGTCCATAACTGTCCCAAGCTTACAGAAACGCCGACACACATTAAATCAGCTAAAGGTTGCTCGGAACTCCATAGAAACTTTAGTATGTCCAAACTTGGTAAAATCAATTTCAAAACGTTTGCAGACCGTTTTTGAAAACAAATGTTAACCCATAAAATATAAATTGTTCTTTTTTGTCATTTTTAGGAATTCTGCTTTTCTTTGTCTAAATATAAGTTCAGAACAAAAAATTGAGTTCGTTTGATTTTCTTTGTAAATTTACCGATATAGTGAAGAATGATGTTGTTTGTTTTTTTTTTATCATTTAAAAAGATTGGGAAGTAGAGTGTAAATAAAAGCGCTATAAATTTCCACGGCCCACGTTGAAACTGATTTGCCTGACCACATTTAAGTAGAATTTGTCTAAGGATATATGTGTGCCGTTAAAAAAATGCTCCTGATTTTTACACTATAAAAATTAGAAATAATTGGGAAATAGTTTATATTTATGCAAATATCTATGTATACTAGGAGGCTCTTTTTAATTTATGATATGCTCTTAAAAACTATGTGTCAAGTGGATAAAGTTTAATTTTTTACTACAAATCAAATTCATTTGACTTCGTAAGTAGGACCCATTATTCCTACACATTTACAATTAATATCACCCCTTTTACAACAATTTACATTTACATATGTCATTAAATTAAAACAATTTTAAAAAAACTACTCTTAACACTTTATTTGTGAATCATATATAATCACCTAAAAAACAGTCTGTGTTTTGTATTTATCGAAATTTGTCACGCATTAATTTGGGATTTGTAAAAGAATGAACAAAACAAAAAAACACGGGAACATGGGTGATGAGTAAAAAGGTCTTATTAAATGTTATTTCCCCATGTTTAATTATCAACCACATGAACAATAAAATACTCATAGTAGTAGAAGTAAATGAATAAGCAATACAAAACCCCGCACAATAACAGAAAAAAGAATGGAATTAACAAGTGGTTGGTAAAAATTTTAATACCTAAACATGACAGAAAGATTTGCACATTAAACAGAATTGAAACAAAAAATAAAAATGAGAGGAGATAAATGAAATTTTGTAAAGTAAAAGTTAAACACAATTTGTGGTTTATGTTATTTAAGTCTTTCATGTACACAACATCGCATTTGAGCAAAAAAAAAAAATCATATAAACCATCACTATCAAAATCATCATCAACAAATTCTATAGAAATAACAATAAAAAAAGCATTTTCGTTAATCAAAATATTGTAAATAAGTAATTTCCTTTGAAACTTAACGTATGATTACTAAGGAATTATTAAATAAAAAATATTAATCATACGCAACCCTTCAAAAATTTCGTGAATAACAATAGTAAGGAGTATTTAATACATCTAAAAAAATTCAAATTAATTTCACTATAAAGTTTAAAGCAAACATTTAAAAGTTTTTTATTTCTAATTTATATATATTTTTCCCCTTACCCAATAATACTAAAAATACTTAAATGGCATAAAAAAACACTGAATAAAATTTGCTGGTATTGTTAGACATCATTAGAACTGAAGTTGTCTTTATGTGTTTATATTTAGTTCTATTTGAGTTTTTTCACAAAGCAAAAAAAAAAAAAAAAAGGATGAGGTTAAAGCTTTGTGGTTTCAAAATTATTTTTGTATGTTTCAAGGATTACTGCTAATGAAGGCTCAAAATCAGACTGGGTAAAAGAAAAAATGTATATAATTTGATCTACAATCACGTTTCATCGTTGGTCGTTTATTTTAAAAGTTTCTTTGTAAATATTTTTGGAATAAAATACATTAATGGTATAAAGTGTGAATATATTTCTAAACTAGAATCGCTTTCTATTAATACTGGCAGCATATTTTATGTACATAACATACATAGGTACATATAACGGATTGCATTTAAATGTTCTTACTTTTTTTAAGAGATTTTTTCGATGGAATCAAACTTGGAGCAGGCGTTTCCATGGTATAACTTTTTTATGTTTTGATTAAAATGTGGATTAAACTTGACAAGTTCCGACTAATTTTTGAAAATACATACATACTAAAGATTTATACAAATTTCTTATAAATCATATAATTTTATGGGCTTTCAATTGGTGAATTTTTTTGTTAAAAAATTTTTAGAACTTGTTTTGAGTTTTTTTAATTCATACACAAAAAATTGGTTTATATCAAAACATATCCCTTTCCATTTAATCAAAGTAAATTTTGATAAAAGATAATTTAATATTTTATAAATGAAAAATAATTTCCTATAGGAGTTTTTGGTTATTAATTTAAATTTCATTATGCAAAATTTATTTATTTTTTTTTACAAAATTGTTATAGGCTATAAAACAGAGTCCTTTCGATTCCCTTTAATTTGAATATAATATCGACTTTATATATAAATATAATATGTAAAATATATTTTTGGTTTAACGATTTTTTAAAAGTGATTAAATAAATTTCAGGCTCGAAAATGTTTATTGAAGTCAGACTACAAGCTGCGAGAGTCTAGTATGTCCGCAGGTTCTGATCTTCGAAAAACCTGTAGCTGTAAGTCGGGCCACACTGCTAACAGATGACGTCATCACTTATAAATCAATAGCAATTACCTGCGTGGTAGTTGCCTTGTACATTTACAACACCATTTTTGAAATCAAACCCCATCTTGATCTAAACATCTGCTTCCCTCCTAACTTGTTTCGGCTTCTCGCTTTGATTGGTTGATTCAAAGGGCAGCTTAAGCCTCATAAGCATCAAGTAAGTCAAAAATTTACTCCGTTTTGAATGAGCACACCACCCGTAGGAAGCTGATATCTGAAAAACAATTGAATAATCAGATAACCTGAAGCACCCAAAGCCTCACAACTCATCATTGAACAGTCGGTTTATATTATAATGTCAAATACAGCTGATGATGCCTCCTATTTTTTTCCTCTCTACATCGATCAGTATTTCCAGTATCTAGATTGGTCTGAAGTCCTTTTTAGCTTCATGTCTCCATTTGCCTATCACCAGCTGACAAGCACACCTATCACCAGCTGACAAGCACGCAGTTGAGAGAAAGAAAAAGTTTATTTATCACGAGCAGCCAATAATGTTATCAGAATCTGATTTAAGAGTGTCACATTATACATAGAATGCCAGCCAGAGCTGTCGATCCTGTCGAATTGTGCGAGGTTATCATATAACTTCCAACCTCATTGCTAGTACCCAATGCAAGGCAATGTCTTTCATTATCGAAATTGGTCGCATCAGTGCACCCGATAAAGTGGGTTTGAAGCAATGACTGTCGGACTCGGTCAAACCTAACTTACACATGTGCACTCAGAATATTATGTAGTTAACTGTTTGTAGTTTAATAAAAAAGTTTTCCGTTCCATTTAAAAATAAAGGAACATACATTAATTTTTCAAAGAAATATCTATATTAACTTTTTTATACATTTATTCGAAATAATTTACTATCATTTACCCATTTTTTCAGTTTCATTTATTTTTTTCATTTGTTTGAAATTTAATATAAAATTACCCACAAAACGGAAACTTGTGGTTTATTTGTGTCCGTAACAGTTATTACAAATTTAAATTTAGTTTGCTGTCTGTTTCAAAAAAAAGTATTCAAAAATTTCAATTTGTTTTTTTATTTAAATTGGTTGTATATATACAAAATTTTTCAATACAAATTACAAGAACTTCATAAACACACATATATACACTTAAAAAAGTTTGTAAGTTAAAATAACTGAAAATATCATTTTAAAAGAAATGATATTTCATTTAAAAACCGGTCTACTTAATTTTAATTTAAATTAAATGACATTTGTTATTTATTTTTAAATGTTGATTAATCAACTGACACATCCGTAAGAAACAACTGATATAATCAGTTAAAATAAATGTCAAAATTTTACCCATCAATCCTTAAAAAATAAATGTTTTTTTCATTTATTTGAAATTATTTCCGTTTTTGTATTTTTTGTTTTTTTGATATACTCGTACAATACAAAATGTATGTATGCAGCCTGCTACGCTATGTCTGCAATTGTTTGCTGGCATTACTAGCGTTGAAATTTTTCCTAGTACCTTTCCGAAGCCTTGGAAGCTTCGAACATATAATATCTTCACAGATCGAATAAAAAAATTATAAAATAAAAAAAAACTTTTACTTTTCTATACATTTTCATTTTGGTGCCTTTGAAAATGCCTAAAATGGCTACAGTCTGATACTAGATCTGATATCATATATAGCCAAAAAAAAAAATAGTACATTTTACAGATATGAATACACTTGGCACTAGATCTGATCAGATCTATCCATAAAGTGATGAGGCATTTTTCAGCATATATGATCAGATCTAGCACCAGATGTAATAATATTTAATTGTAACTAATTAGATTAAAGTTAATCTGATAAAATATCAGCATTTTACATGGGATGATCAAATTTTAAACAAAAGTGGGAGAGTTGAGAAAGAATCTCTCAAATAAGAGTTTTCATATCTAATTGATGATTCAGCATTTGCAACCATTAACAGCAATATATTAAGACTTTCTTGCACATATCTTTGGGGTGTGGCTGAAAGAAAATGTTTTCACAACTTATATTGTTAAAACTAAATGATGGTATTAAATCAAATATAGAGGTTGAGTGTCTTTTTTATATTTATTTCATCACCTCCAATAAAAAAAATTATATTTTAAGTATAAACGAGCTGTTAAATAGTTGTGCATAAACATTTTGTTCTTATAACAGTCTTACAAATCAATTTTTGTTTTATTGTTTTACATGTAGATTTGATTTATAAAGCTGTTAGGTTAGGTTGGTCTGGCTGGTCAAAAACCTCGCATAACCAAATGGGTCCCAATCGTAACTAGATTTGGTAATTTATTTATTTGGTAATTTATTTATTTATTTGAAATTCTATGCACAAGACCAATGTCTCTTATTACAGTATAGAATTATGCATTTGTGTGATACAATTATTGAAAAATAAAAAAAATAAAAAATAAACTAAATTTTAGAACAAATAATAATTTTAAATTTACACAATATCTTGCTTAAAAGGATATAATTAAATAATTAAATAAGTAATTATCAAAAAGCATATAAAATATTAATTTTAGTTTTGAAATTTTGTGCATTACTTATAATTTGTAATTGGTATGGGATTGAATTCCAAAGCCGGATTGCATTTATGAAAAATTGCCAGTTGGAAATTAAACTACGACGTTTAAGTGGTTTTATTCTTTTACATCTCTCGGAATTTGAGATAAGAGACGATCGTACAGATATACAGGCTGCTTAGTGTACACAACCTTGTGTAGAAATATTAAGACCCTTGTTTTGAGTAATTCATCAAACTGTAAACCATAGAGTTTGGCTGTTGTTGTTGTTGAAATGGGTTCATATCTTTTCTTTCCGTAGACGTAACGTGTTATATTTCTAAACACGGAGTTGAGTTTATTTCTACTGACAGCATCGCATTCGGCAAACAATTCACATCCATACATTAGAATTGGCATTAGATAGGTTTTAGCAATGAGAGATCTAATTTTGACAGGTGTACAATGTTGTGTTGACCAAAGTGTTCTAAGCATCGAAAAAGTACGACCACATGCATAATTTATGTGGTCGGACCAAGTGAGAGTCCTATTGAAAAAAATTCCTAGGTTTTTAGCTGATTTTACAGCTTCTATACGTTCATTGTTCAGATAAACATCAGGAATCAAAACTGTTCTATTCAATCGCGGCTGAATAACAAGGCATTTAGATTTCTTAGGGTTTATACTAAGACCATTTGCTGTAGCCCAAACATTAACCCTTTGTAGTTCTGCATTTAGAGCAGTTACACATTGCTGAGTCTGTGATACATCACAGCTGATATAAAGTTGTACATCGTCAGCATACATTCTCACCTTACAGCACTGGAGTTGATTCGGAAGAAGTGATAGATAGGATGGCACCTTACATTCTCTTAGCAAAAGCCAAAAGCTTTAGAATGCCGTTTCTACAGATTTCCCCAAAATTTTGGAATATATAATGTCTAAGCAACTTACACAGAAGCGCTAAAGCGCTCTCCACCGTCTATCTAACCTTCGGTACTCCACACTATAATTATCACTTGCCAGCTTTCCCGCTCTCTTGGCAAGAACCACTGTCCAGCAGTGATCCTTCAGTACCCCCAACGTTGTTGGCGCTTGTCCGGGAAATTTATTTATTTTACTATTTGACAAAAAACTGCTGCCCTGAATCCCTGTCTTGTCTAGAACTATCTGTGAAGAAATTAAAGGTTCTGTGATCAAAGCGAAAACAAGTAGTCCTTCAGTGAAGTCCCTTTTGGGGATAATGTAGCCATTTCTACAATTTGCATACCAAATGTCCCTTCCATTACCATAAGACATATAACAAAAACTCTGACGTAATCAAAAACTCCTCCATGTTTTCCCTACGTTCTCATTGGATATTCCAAAAAGTACTTTACTATTGTATTACAGATTTCTGGCAGAAGGGGTTTGGATCAAGAGAAGACCATTCATCTATTTTTCCTCCCTGTAAAAGATTTCAGAATCCTCGACTTAGTCGATGTCAACACCGGAACAGCCCACAAATTTCAAAATCCTAGCTTAGGATAGGTGAATAAGTGCGCACTTTTTGCAATATTAATCCTTTTTTTTTCAAAGCTTATATTTAAGTTTTCAAAACGAATATCTTCACTAACTTATCCTATACTTCAGGAAACATTTATTTAAATTTTAGCCGAGGGAGTTTACCACTTCCCGTTTAGCCACTTGGCCTAAAAATGTCTTAAAATCCCATAATGTTGGATGCCAACGCAATAGTATGATCACTAATGCTAAATATCACGATTCTATCTACTGCAGTTTGGGCTGATTGATAAAATTTTTCCCTTTTTAATTCCATTTATAGAACGTGAAGTAGCACATACACCAAGATTTATAGAAATTTAAGTTTAGATGTTAAGCTATAGCTGTTTGTGCAGGCCATTACAGAGCAGACTTTTCGTATTGGAACCCCCTATTCTTAACACTGTCCTGAGGAAAATATTTCGGTTCTCTAGAAAACATTCAGGTTTCCAACCCAAAATGGATAGGTCATGACGTTAAGGGGCGTAAACTAGCTCCCCTTTCTATTCCATTTCCCCATAGTATTTCAATTAAACTCGTTTCCGTTCCAATTCCTTTGCCTTGAACATTGTTTTAATTCCATTTGTTCCATTTCATATCCCTTGTAAAATGTTTAAATACTACCCGTTCCTCCTATCAATTCCATTTCCGTCCAGTAATCAAGCGTTTCAGTTTTACTGGTGTGGATGGACTGTCAATTTTAGTGTTTAAATTTCAATCGTTCTTCAAATTGTTCTTTTCTAGTCAAAGGGGTTTAAGCAGGGCATTAAGTTCCGCACTTTTACGCTTTTGAACCCCACATTTACCACGTTATTGGAGAAAAAGTACCTTATCCATTAATTAGAGCATATTTCAAGAAGCATATATTTATATTTCAGGTTTCTAGCCACAACGGTTTGGGCAGAACATTAAGGAGAGACTTTTCTGGTTTGAATCCCGGGGGTTTTAAAGGAGAGTAAATTTCAACAAGTACCAAGCTCATATTTCTAGGAACGCATATTTGAAATTTTCAGGTTTCTAGGCTAAGGGTTTGGAAAGGCCGTCGGGGGAAAACTTTTGTTCCCCCCTCAAGGAATTTTCAAAAATTGCGTCTTAGCAAATAATGAGGATAAAATTTAAAATTCCTATCCAAAACGATTTGGGCTGGGCGATGTTGAGTCAGTCAGTCATGTGTTTGTTTAATATAAGAAAATAGTACTTGAGCCGATATATAAAACTAATAAATTCATAAGGTAAGCATCCTTAAGGTAAGAATCCTTAAAAAATAAAAAAACAGTTTTTTTCTCTACCCGTTTAGATATCATGTGTTTGTATCAAAAAATAGTCATAGCATATTTTAATCCTAAGAGCAGAATTTGAAAAAGCCTAGAAATATTTCTGCGCTTAAAATTTTTATGATAAAAAAGTTTGGGGTAATTTTTTTTATTTGTGTTATTTTTTTGCGCGAGAAAACATTTTTCTTCGATGAGAAGAAATTTATAGCGAATAAATTTCCTATTCGGCAACACAACCAAATAATTTTTTTTACAGGAGGCGAAACTCAAGTTTCTACATTTTTATTAGGGCTTAAATTGAGGTTCCACTGCAAATGTAAACAACTTTAAGGTAAGAAATTTAATTGTTTACTCTTAATTGTTTGCCAAAATAAATTTAACAACTAAATTGTTTATGTTGCTGAAATAAATAAATCGAATGTAAAATTTTGCGTAAAGTCATTTTCCTTTTAACACTCCTTATATTATAACACGTAAGTAGATGAGGAAAAGATGTCAGCCAGTCAGTCTAAACGAAAAAAGGGGTTTCTCTTATTAAATCTACTTAAAAAGTTGTTAAGCTGAAAAATTTGTTTGCTTAAGTAAACAAAAACATTTTAGAAAAGCCTTAAGTCACTCTAAAATACAAAAAAGTAGTTGTTAAAATTAAGAAGAAGAAAAAATGGAAGAAAATTGGTGTCTGGCGAGGCCGATAGTTAAACACTCTATATTATTTAATTAAAATGTGCAAACATTAATTTTAAGTGCAATTTTTCAGTTTAGTAAAGGGTGGATCTGGATTACAGACTTCAAATCAAAACATAAATTTATAGAGAACTTTAATTAATTGGCAAATTAATAAAAGATTTTAACTTATTTGATACAG
The DNA here is from genome assembly GCA_949748255.1 of Eustalomyia histrio. NCBI lineage: Eukaryota > Metazoa > Arthropoda > Insecta > Diptera > Anthomyiidae > Eustalomyia > Eustalomyia histrio. The sequence continues at coordinate 53,447,777 of OX456526.1, read as the reverse complement.
ATTTAGCGTAATTGTCAAAGTTCATTTTTGAAAGATACCACCTAATGGGGTCTAAGTGTGAACATATTAATTTCAGTAGTTTGAGTAATTTATAATGGAGATGCAAAGGGACGCATGGACATCGAAAAATTAACTTAGGTAGGACTCATGTGTACAAATATAACACTTAAGCCCAAATGTCAACTTGTTGTGCTTTCTCATGTCGGTTCGAATTCTACTAAGGATGGGGCCAGTCCTTTTCCTCAAGAACTAGCCATTTTTCTCGGTCATGATACCGGCTGTCTTCAGTCAAGATATGATTTCTTAAAAAAACCTTTGGTTAACTTAAGTACCAAGCAAGTTTCAAGCCAGGCAGGTTTAACAACCCCAGTAAAAAATGTTGATCAACCGCATATCATATCCAATTTTTTCATATTGATGACTGAGTTTATGAGCCAATATTTCTCTTGTACTTATCTGATTATATATAATATAATATATATATATATATAATTATTTATGATCATATTTTTCGGCCTTGGAAATTTTTTGCAGAAAAAATCATAATATTTTTAACTAAAACAAAAAATATATAAAATTTTCACATATCAAAAATTTCTATTTTTGCTCCGAAATAGATAAAAATTTGTAAAAAAAATTATAAGGCAATAAAAATAAATACATGAACAAATGTTTTTGATCATTTGATATTGTACTATATATAATTATATCTTATCCAATATAAAAAATATTTCTGATTTGGGACCATAGAAGAACGCAATTTTTAAATCTGGCAACATTCGAAGTGACATTGTTTGACATTTGAACAATTGTTATTGTTTGCTAGTAGAAGGTACGAGGTTAGTAAAAATGGAGCGCTACACGAATGAACAACGCATTGTCATTGTGAAATTGTTTTACCAAAATGGTGAAAGTTTTGCGGCTACAGTTCGCAAATTGCGATCAATTTGGGGTCACAATAATGCTCCAAAAGAGTCAACTGAGCTCAGCAAATTGGTGTCTCCAAATCCACTTTGCAGCGAATTTTGACGAAAGATTTGCATCTTCATGCATACAAAGTTCAATTGACTCAGGAACTGAAGCCAGCTGACCATGGACAGCGAAGGGAGTTCGTTAATTGGGTATTGGAGAGACAACATGAAAATGCTGATTTTGCCGATAAAATCATCTTCAGTGACGAGGCCCATTTTCACCTTGATGGCTTCGTCAATAGGCAGAATTGTCGCATTTGGGGTGAGGAAAATCCTCGAGTGATTCACGAGGAGCAAATGCATCCTCAACGTGTCACTGTGTGGTGTGGTTTTTGGGCTGGAGGAATCATTGGACCTTTTTTTTATGAAAATGAGACAGGTCAAGCGCAAACAGTCAATGGTGTTCGCTATCGTGAAATGATAACCAGTTTTTTCTTGCCTAGAATTGAAGAAATGAATGTGGAGGGCATGTGGTTCCAACAAGACGGCGCCACATGTCATACAGCCAGAGAAACAATTCAATTGCTGCATCAGTCATTTCCCGGTCGTGTTATTTCGCGTTTTGGAGATCAGAATTGGCCGCCTAGATCGTGCGATTTAACACCATTAGATTTTTTTCTTTGGGGTTTTTTGAAGTCGATGGTTTACGCGAATAAGCCGACGACGACTTAAGCCTTAAAAGAGGAAATTGGACGCTGCATTAATGAAATACCGCAGCATTCATGCAAAACGACCATTGAAAATTTCATTAAAAGATCGCGTGCATGCCAGCAAAGCCGCGGCGGCCATCTGCAGGATATATTGTTCCATACATAACCTCATTCTGTATACTTTACGATATAATAAAGTTTCACGATTTTTTTTTAAATATCTGTGTTTTATTTAAAATTTAAAAATTGCGTTCTTCTTGGGACACCCTTTATTAAATCATATTTTATTATTTCTTATTCCATATTTAAAAATAGGATTGATTAGGCACCATATGTTATACTATCTCAAATATGTGCATATATATAGCATATCCCAGTAAAAATTTGATAATGGGTGCGATATTCTCATGCGTTACCTTGTAATGATAGCTCGTTACCTTTTTCATTATTTGCAAGCATAAAGTAATAAGTTACTCATTATTTATTACGTAATATATGATTTATAAATGTAAAGTAATAATTGAAATATTTTGAAAATCTATTATTAGATACATTACTTTGTGTTTTTTTGTAAGCAAAAAAACAAAGCGCAACAACTCATTTAAGTTTAAAGCAATCAAAAACTATATGCGCCGATAGCTCAGTGGGTAGAGTTATTGGCTGGCAACCAGATTTCCCTGGTTCGATTCCCATCTTGACCACATTGGTTTTAATTACAAATATTTAAAAATGATGTTATAATTTTTTTTTTTAATAAAAATTCTTTTTTAAAAATCTATTTTTAGACACAATACTTTTTCCATTCTAGTAACCATATAAGTAACCCCTTACATTATCACCTCTAAAATAATGGGTATATTCATTACTTTGAGGCTCATTGCCTGTAAAATTCATTAATGAAGTAAGGTGTAAAGTAATCCATCGGCCCCTATGGCTGCACATTACTTTACCCATTATTTGGTAATGTGTGGTTTTGCTGTGATATAAATATATACGGTTTATAAGCCATGTATAAGTTAATATGATTATTAAAAGCCAAATAAAAATATATATGGTCCTGTATGAGACATATATAAATTAAGATAGTTTTATGTCTAATTTAGTAGTTTAAAATATCGGAATATAATTTAAATAACGGAATATGTTGAGAAGAAAATATTATTCGCCTTTCTTAAGATATTACGCTTTAAATAAATTTCTTTAACATTTTTGAGGTGGATGTTAAAATATAAAGTTTTCAATTTCTTGTTTATTCTTGGTCATTCAACGGTGACGTTCCCAGTATTAACTGCTTTAATATCACTTCCATTCTATTTCGTGTTCCTTGTCTAATTTTTCATTGCCACTCGTTACCATTTCATACCATCTATTTTCCCTTATTTAGTGTTTCATTTCCACTCCTTCCCCATTCCATTATATTTATTTACCCTGTCTAGTGTATCGATTTCACTCGTTCCCCGTTTTATTCCATTTCGTTCCCCTTGTCTAGTGTTTTAATTCCACTCCTTATCCATTTCATTCCGTTTTATTTCCCTTGTCTAGTGTTGCAATTCCATTCGTTCCCTTTACGTTCCATTTCTTTCCCCTACCAATCCTAATACAGGTTTATTTAGTAAAATGCCTATAACTCTTGAGCCACTACATAGCTGAGTGCTCTATGTGTATTAAAACACACAGCCTATAGCTAAGAGCATTTACAAAAACAAATGAGCATCAAGAGCATAGGGCTTAGACACCCTTGCTTTAGATAAACCATCTACACGACCATATGAACACACCCTAATTTAATCGAATTCGGTTTGACCGTTCGTGAGTTATAAAGTCACAACACACTTGCAACAATTTTATATATATACAGATTTAGATAAAGTATTTCTAATTTATAATTTCAGAAATCAAAACTCAATATATAACTAGACGTGATTATATATGCCTCAATATAAGTCAATTTAAAAAAAATTCATGCAATTTATAATAATATATGGCTATGCATGCCAACATATATATTTTTACAAGTAATATAATATTATAAAAAGCCACATATTATTACATAAACGCCTTTTTACTTGGGATATCAAACATAATATTTTATTTACCATAAGATTAGTCCTAAATAAACGTATTCTAATAGTTACAAATATCAGCATAGTCCCATAATAGTATCCTTGAACAAAGTGTGGTGTAGGGTATTAAAAACAACTACTTATGTAACGAGTACTTTTTGCTTTTCTTGCAAAACAACTTTTCTTTTGGGTTGTTAATGAACTTTGTACTCTTTTTTAAACCAAACAGGCAGAGTTGTGTTATTTAAAGTGGGAATATTACCAAAGTAAATGGTAAAAGAAAAGAACATTTATTTCCACCCCCTTAATACATACATTTAAAGACTTTTATATATTAAGCGTTAAAATAGAAAAAAAGGGTGTGGGTGTGTATACCAACTAATGAAATATTTGAAAAATAAAATTTTTAAGTTTTATAATTAGCGGTTGCTATAAAATTTTTATTTTCATTCTTTAAGTACTTTTTTTTTTCAAATAAAATTGTACTTCTTTTAAGGAAAAACTATTAATAAGTTTGTTTATTACTTATTTTTTATCGAATTTATTGGAAAACTTTTTTTCCCTCCAAATTGTCCTAAAACACGCAAACCACCGAAAATAATCATTGAAGTCAAAACAAAACCAAAGTATTATTTTTTGATAGTAATTAATACAACTTGTGATTTCTTTCGAGGATACACGTGTAAATCAACTTTTTTTTTTTAAGAATCATGCGATTCTACAACAGTTTTAGTTTAATTAATTAGCCACAGATTTATTGACTTTTGAAAAGTGTATCAATATCAATAACATTGTAACCAAAACCAATATCATTAATAGTTACGAATTATGCGAGGGTTAATTGAAAATTAAAGAGTTTTTCTTTGTATTATTTTAAAACAATTTTTACTATAATATTATGCAGAAGAAAGACATTTTTGAATTATTTTACAGTCAAATATAGGGTCCGCCATCTAACGTTTGTTTTTTTTTCAACTAGTGCTTATTTCCTGAATGGTAACACTTAGCTCATGTCTGATTTGACAGATAATTAGATTTATCCTTCCGCTGAACGAATATGGTTGTGTATACGCTTGAACACCGCTGGGAAATATTGCGACACTACTTTGAAAATCATGGTAATGTTGCAGAATGTGTGCGAAAATTGCGTACGGACAGCTCATTTTGATCTTGGCGGGTATGTAAAGAAGCAAAATTGTCGCATTTGGGGCACAGAAAATCCGCACGCATACATTGAAAAGCCGATGCACCCAGAACGAGTCACTGTTTGGTGGGGCTTTTGGTCCAGAGGCATAATCGGGCCATTTTTTTTCGAAAATTACCAAGGAGTGGCCGTTACAGTCAATGGCGATCGCTATCGGACCATGTTAAACGAATTTTTGTTCACAAAAATTGAAGAAGAGGATATTGGCAACATTTGGTTTCAACAGGACGGCGCTACGTGCCACACAGCCGAAGCTACACTCGATGTTTTGCGCCCTGTTTTTGAAGATCGCATTATCAGCCGCAGAGCTGATGTCGTTTGGCCACCTCGGAGCTGCGATTTGACACCGTTGGACTATTATTTGTGGGGTGCCGTCAAAGATAAGTGTTACGCCGACAAGCCAGAGACAATTGACGCTTCAAAGGATAATATTCGTGAAGCCATTGGTAAAACACAGCTGCACACAATCGATAATGTGCTTAACAATTCGACCGATTGTGTAGACCGATTGAATGAAATTATTATCCATTATTAACCGGTAGGATTGTACCTTCAAATAAAAAAAGAAATTTGAGAAAATATTCAGTAGTTTTTTTTATAGCATTTAAAAAAAAAAAAAAAGTTATTTGGCGGTCCCTATATATAATAATTATTAACGAAATCGTGAAAAAAGTTACAATTTAAATCGAAAAATGTAATATATCACATTAAAGGGCAGAGTTAATATCATTTGAATGTTACAAAATATATGTTTATTATTCACAACTTTGTATTTTATTGCAAAAAGTTTATAAAAAAATTAACTTTCCCACAAAAACAATTTTGAAAATAAATCTAAAACTATAGCTTACTTTAAAATTTTGAGAATGTATTCCAGAGTCTATCAGAAATAAGGGGTGAAAAAGGGAAAAATATCCTCGTTAACAGCCTGTCCAAACAGCTTTATATACAGGTTGGTTGAAAAGTTCCCGCGCTCGAAATGAAAGAATACTGTTTTTGTTACGAAATATATTTTTTTATCCAATATAATCCCCTAGAAACTCAATACACTTGTTCCAATGATCTTCCAATAATTTTATCCTATCCTTATAATGGTTTTCCGGAAGCTCTGCAAAATAACCGTCTACGGCTACTATGGCCTCTTCATTCGACGAAAAATGCTTTCCACGAAAGAAGAAGAGATAGTAGTCACTGGGAGCCAAATCTGGTAAATACGGTGGATGTTCAAGCAATTCGTACTTTAATTCTTTGAATTTAGCCATCGTCAAAACACTTTTGTGAGCAGGTGCAATGTCTTGATGAAAAATGATTTTTTTCTTCTTTAAATCAGGTCTTTTCTCACGAATTTTTCATCCAGCTGATCCAAAAGGCTGCAATAATATTCAGAGTTGATTGTTTTACCTTTCTGAAGATAATCAATCAACAAAATTCCTTTTGCATCCCAAAAAACTGATGCCGTAACCTTCTTTGATGATCGTTGTGACTTCACCTGCTTTGGAACTGAACAACCAGCTTCAGTCCACTGTAAACGTTCTGGTTTCAATTTAGGATCATGGTGGTAGATCCGAGTCTCATCCATAGTTATAAAACGATGCAAGAAGCCGGTTTTATTCGGCTTAAAGCGCTCCAAATTATGCTGACAAATTTGTTCTCGATCCAGTTTTTGTTGAATTGTTAATGTGTGCGGCACTAACTTTCCAAACAGTTTTTTCATACGTAATTCTTCATGTAAAATATGGAGTACTCGTTCGTCTATGGCATTAGCAATATCACGCTTAGTCAAACTTGGATCTTCACTAACAATATTATGTACCTGCTCAATGATTTCTGCTGTGTTTGCAGTTTTTGGTCGTCCTTCGCGTGGATCGTCCTCAAGGCTGGTACGACCACGTTTTAATTCACTCTTGGTGAGCGCAGGAACTTTTCAACCTACCTGTACATATGCAATATCTGCTCCCTGAACTAATTGACTGAGAATAATTTTTTAAAATTTTCGATAGGAAAGTGGTGATATAGGATTTTAAAAGGGGAAAGAGCCCACTTCCACGGCCTGCCCAGATATTTTCCTGTAACCTGAAATGTAAAGAACAAGGGGAATTTAACCACTTAAGTTGGAAAACTAAATTTAATGGAGAATGTGTAGAACTTCCTGGGTTTAATTGATAGAGGTTCGACTAGTTTAAAAACAATTTTTTAGAAGCATTTTGATATAATTCGAAAGTTCTTTGTACTGGCTGGTAATCGGCGCGTATGCTAAATACTCAAATGCTACCAATTTGCTATTCAAAAATCTGATTAATGAATTGATTACCGAGCATATAGGGGAAGCGCTAACTTATTTTGGTAGTGAAAACATTTTATACTACTTGTGATCAAAGGGTGATACATTAGCGGTCGTTTGTTTTTTATTAATTAAAAAAAAAATAAGAAAAATCAACTGAAATATAATTATTAAAAATAACAAAAATTTTTAAAAATCAAAAAAACTTATATATTTAGTTAGAATATTGTTCTACCTTAAGTCCAAAAATCTAATATAATATTGTCATATTACATTTTATTTATTTATTGCCTTTCAAAAACGTTGATCATTTTCATGATAGACAATACAATTGTTTTAAAGCCATCACCCTTTATAATCAGTTGTCTGCATAAAGAAAACGATAGTCGGTTAATTTTAACTAAGATATTATATTCAAATAATAATATTAAAAAAATATAATTGTTTAAACTAAAAAATATCTGTATTCGTTAACCAGTCATCTTGCCAAACCCAGTAAAACCATGGTATCAACTGCTTACCAGCGTATTTACTCGCTTAAATAATTTTGTTCGCGATGAGTCCAAAAGTAATGGGTTTTCATTTTTTTTGGCTGTTCGTAAGTGGGAGGGTAACGACCACCCATTACTTTGAGTTTTTTGTAAGTGAGAAGGTAATGACCACTCATTACTTTTGGGCTCATCGCGAACAAAATAGATTATGCGAGTAAATAGGCTGGTAAGTAGTCGATACCATGGTTTTGTTGGGAATCTTTTTGAAAAGTAACCAAGTTTATGAGTTTTATGCTCATGTGATCTTATTTAAAAACAAAAAAATAAGAACATAAAACATTCACCAGATTAAGTTAATCATAAAGCGCTGCAACACATAAGTCCGCCAATTCTTTTACCCAATGGGAAATAACTGGATTCACTGGTGACCAAACGAGTCATACTTCTATTCGTTGCAGACATATGGTCGAGGTTTTTGTTTTGAGGCATAACAGTAAATTTTAAGATTCGATCCCGGAATATTGACTCAACGTATGAACAGTAAAGTGCTTCTTGAGCCAGAAAGGATATTTTTTAATTCTCCATCATTGACTTAAAATGCTGTCATGATACACAGAAAAAACTAAAATCGAGTTTCAATTAAAATACATATTTGTAAATACAATTAAAAATTTAATTGAATTTGGACCAGCAAAGGAATTTGTTATATCAATTAATTTTTTTGTTAAAATTAATTGAAATTTTCAATTATTTTTTTAATCATATCAATTAAATTTTTAATCAAAAATCTAGAATATTTTCAATTAAAATAATATCAATTATAACTTTAATTCCAAACTAAAATCAATTAAAATTATAATAAAATTTTCAATATTTTTTTTATCAAATATACGTATTATTGCGTGTAATTAATCAACGCATGAAAATTTTTAAATACTTTGTACCAAATAGTTCATAGGAGTAACATAAAACTTTTAAGGTTTCAATACACTCACAATATATTTTCCATTACCTACTGTAGTTTATTTAAGAAGTAATACGTAAAGTTTGTTTTTAAATGAAGAATCAATTGAAATTCATAGAAATATATTTTTTTACTATTTGAATCAGTCATTCAAAAAACAAACTATACAAATTTACAGACATTCAGTAGGAATTGATATTTTTAGTTAAATGTAAAATTTTATGTTTTCTGCTTTAAAAAATAGAAATTCGTATAATTCCTTTTTATTTTTTACCAAAATAGTTTGTCTATATACAAAATTATTTCAATAAAAATTACAAGAAATTATTCAAATATACATACACACAAAGCTAATAAAATATATATATCTGCAAGTGTTGTGTTCTGTTTTCTAATTATATACAAATAAAAAAACTTTCAATTTGAAAAACAAACAACAAAAGTAGTTTTTTCTAACTTTTTGTCAGTAAAAATTTAATGGTTGTTTTAAACGACTTTCTATTGTTTTAACTTTTCACGATTATTAAACAATGATTAAAAATAAACAACAAAATGGGTTGAATATAATGAAAAATCAGTAGTCCTCTTTTTGATTGTATTTTCGATTAATTTAATATGTATTTTAAGTTGTTTTTAACGAAATTATATTGTGAGTGTAGCACTAAAAAAATAATATGGTACCAATTTTATCATAAATGGTGCATGTGTATCCGCAGTGTCGTCAAAAAAGTTTGTTCTCATGTTCCATTTTTAAAAGTTGAAATACCCAAAAATCCTCAATAATTTGTGAAATAATTAAATTTTTCTTTAAAAATAAATAATTTTTGCTTAAAATTAAAAATAAATACAGGTTGGTTGAAAAGTTCCTGCGCTCACCAAGAGATGGCACTGCTAGGTTCAAATTTTTTTTTCTCAAGTTGATATAACTGTCCTGAGAACACATGCAAAGTTGCAAGACATTCTGTCAATTCTTTCTTTGTTTACAAGCCATTTGAAGTTGACGTGTCATTAATTTTTTTTAATATGGAAAAAATTGAATATCGTGCAGTCATTAGATTCTTTGTTTTGAAGGGTTTAAAAGTAAAGGAAATTTATGAACAATTGTTAGATGTGTATATAGAGTCATCACCTTTAAAACGCACCGTTGAATTTTGGGCTGGTGAATTTAAACGTGGTCGTACCAGCCTTAAAGACGATCCACGCGAAGGACGACCAAAAACTGCAACCACAGAGGAAATCATTGAGCAGGTACATAAATTGGTTAGTGAAGATCCAAGTTTGACTAAGCGTGAAATTCCTAATGCCATAGACATCTCAGACGGACAAGTACTCCATATTTTACATGAAGAATTACGTATGAAAAAACTGTTTGAAAAGTTAGTGCCGCACACATTAACAATTCAACAAAAACTGGATCGAAAACAAATTTCTCAGCGTAATTTGGAGCGTTTTAAGACGATTAAAACCGACTTCTTGCGTCGTTTTATAACTATGGATGAGACTTGGATCTACCACCATGATCCTAAATTGAAACAAGAACGTTTACACTGGACTGAATTTGGTTGTTCAGCTCCAAAGCAGGTGAAGTCACAACGATCAGCAAAGAAGGTTATGGCATCAGTTTTTTGGGATGCAAAAGAAATTTTGTAGATTGATTATCTTCAGAAAGGTAAAACAATCAACTCTGAATATTATTGCAGCCTCTTGGATCAGCTGGATGAAAAAATTCGTGTTGAAAAGACCTGGTTTAAAGAAGAAAAAAATCATCTTTCATCAAGACAATGCACCTGCTCACAAAACTGTTTTGACAATGGCTAAATTCAAAGAATTAAAGTACGAATTGCTTGAACATCCACCGTATTCACTAGATTTTGCTTCCAGTGACTACTATCTCTTCCGAAATCTCAAACAATTCCTTCGTGGAAAGCATTTTTCGTCGAATGAAGAGGCCATAGCAGCTATAGACGGTTATTTTGCAGAGCTTCCGGAAAGCCATTATAAAGATGGGATAAAATTATTGGAAGATCATTGGAACAAGTGTATAGAGCTTTAAGGGGATTATAGTGAATAAAAAAAAATATTTCGTAACAAAAACAGTATTCATTCATTTCGAGCGCAGGAACTTTTCAACTAACCTGTATTCTAAAAAAAGGGTGGATCATAAAAGAATACAAATTTTAACAATTTTTTAAATTTTAAAATAGACCTTTAAAAACATGATTCCTTGATTTAAGTTTTAAATCTGATTCAATTTTTAAAAAATCAAAATTAAATTTTTTTATCTATAAATTTTCAAATCTGAAGCCAAATTCCCTTATCTGACAACACTGATGTCTATACACTCTGATGCATACAAACACTACATAGGCTATGTTGCTTTTGAAAATTAAAACAATAAGTGCGGTTCTCATTCTTAAAAATATTAAGTTATGACGCCTATTTATATTAGTATGCGTAATATTAAATATTTAAAAAAATTATTAAAAATATTATTAACTAGAATATTTTTTACGCAAAGTTCATTATCAATTACAAATTTAATTAATATGATTAATCTTTTAATTGGAAATTAACTAATAATCAAAAAAAAATAAATATATTAATTAAATTTGTAAAACATAGTGACACAGTAGAGTCAAGAAAAATAATATGGAAACAACGTGTTAAAAACTATATTAATTTAAATACTCCAAAGTCAATTCGTTCAATTAAATATATGTTTATAAACAAAATTGATTCTTTGATTTAATAATTTAGGTTAATAATTTTTTCTGTGTAGCACATTTCATGATCAAAAAGTTATATTACGTATTACAATCAACGTAGCATTTTCACTGGTCCCTCGTAATTTTTGACTAAAAAAAGTTTTTTTATATTACAACTAAAAGATAATAAAACAAAGTTGTTAATCAGATTTTGTTGAAAGTTACTAATAACATTTAAACATGCTATATTTTTATTAGAAATTAGGGGAATGTTAATAATAATAATAAAATTGCCGCAGGAATTAAATGATTAAGTTTTATTGAATTCTAAGATTAACGAAATAATAAAAATGTGTATTTTTTTTGTTTTGTCATATTAACTGAGAATAAGTAGTTAAGTTAATGATATTTATTATTTAACTGAAACTTTTTTTACAGATGGGATTCATTTTTAAAAAGAATTTAACATTTTTAGGAAACATTTTTATAGTCAAAATTATAAAAACAAATTATTAAAAAATTAAACAAATATTTACAGCCATTTAACCCATCAAATATTTACAGTAAATTAAGAAAAATACGACAATTAAAATATAAACAGAGTTATTAAAGAAAAATGAAGATCTTTTAGATTTGGAGAATCACTTCTTATAGAAAACCCCAGACTTAGAATTTTTGCTATAAAAATTTAATACAGAAAAACTTCCCCCCAGATTCTGAAGACTTCTTCGTACAGGAAAGCCCTCAGATCATGAAGAATTTTCCTACAGAAAAACACAAAAAAAATCATTAGATCATGATATTAAAAAACCTTCGAAATCTAAGGAGTTTTCCTTTTGGAAAAGCCTTAGATTCTGATGATTTTTTTCTATAAAAACCCCTTCCCAAAATAAAAAGGCTTTTTCTTATGAGAACTCTTTCCTGTAGAAAAATTGCCAGGATTTTTGACCCCTTTATTCCTTATTCTATCAACATTTGATTGTTTTTCTTATAGAAAAACACCAAGTTTCTGGGGATTTTTCCTACATAAAACCAACAGATTCTTTAAGTTTTTCATATTAAAAAACTACTAGATTCTGTAAATGTCTTTTTGGAAATATTCGCAAATTTTGAAGAGTTTTTCATATAAAAAATTCCTCAAATAATAATACAATAAACTTTATGAATCTGAGTTTATTTTAATCAGGATATGTGGACTTTTTCCTGCCTTCAAAAACTAGACAAAAAGCTTTAGGTTCTTAAGACTTCTTCTCATATATAAACCCTCATTATCTGAGAACTGTACCTACAGAAAACCTATGGACTTTTTACTATAGAAAAATTTTTTTCTTTTCTATAGAAAAATTATTTTTTCCTAGAGAAAAATTATTTTTTCCTATGGAAAAATTATTTTATTCTATAGAAAAGACCTCAGATTCAGAATATTTGTACTACGAAATAGTAATAAAATTTTGAAGACTTTTTCCTACATAAAAACCGTTGGTTCTAAAGATGTTTTCCAAAAGAAAACTCATAGAATCTATGAAATGTTTTACATTGAATCAAATCCCAAAACAGTTGAAATATGCAGTTTTTACAAAGTCCGTGATAAATTTACGATTTCATGTAAAGCTTTATTCTTCACGAATGACAAAAAACTATCTGGATCATTTACAAATTGTAGGCATTTCGAAAGTTATCAAAATTAAAACGATTTCGTGTCAAGTTTCACCATTTTGGCTGCTTATAAATAAAGTCTCAGTAGCGATTGTTGAAAATTTTACAAGGATCTGGGCATACAAGAAAACCAAAACTGCAAAAATATTTTCCGAGAAATCCTTCCGGTTAATAATGGAAAAATATCATTCAAATGGCTGCCTCGGCTGGCCATGCAGTAGACTACACGATCGGTCCAATTTTTAAGCACATTATCGATTGTGTGCAGCTGTATTTCACCAATGGCTTCACGAATATTGTCCCTTAAAGCGTCAATTGTCTCTGGCTTGTCGGCGTAACACTTATCTTTGACGGCACCCCACAAATAATATTCCAACGGTGTCAAATCACAGCTCCGAGGTGGCCAAACGACATCAGCTCTGCGGCTGGTAATGCGATCTTCAAAAACAGGGCGCAAAACATCGAGTGTAGCTTCGGCTGTGTGGCACGTAGCGCCGCACAGTGCTTTGTTCCCATAAAGTGAATCGGCAAAATTAGAGGAGTTGTCGCAGAAACTTGAAATTTGGTATGCTAGCTCAGAATATCTAAATTAAGAAAAATTTTAAGTTTCGAAAAAATCGGCCCAAGGACACGCCTACTTCCGATACATCCTTAAATTTAAAAGTTTAATTCCAGCTACTATTATGAGCAGAATGAAGCAAAAATTGGTAAATCTCTGTTAAATTATGTCATTTAGCTAAGTGCTTAATTTTGTTTCATTCGGAGCAAGGACATAACAACCTCCCATATATCCTTTTTCTTAAAATCTACATTTTGGCTACATTAATGATAAGAATACAGTAAGAATTCGGAATAGTTTATGAAATTATACTTTTTTGCTCTGTGACAATTTTCGTTTCATTCGGTGCAAGGACATTACTACCTCCCATATATCCTTTTCCTCAAAAACTGAATTTTAGCTACATTAATGATCAGAATGCACTAAAAACGGATAATAAGTTTTAAAAAGATACTTTTTAGATCTCTGGAGATTTTTTTTTATTCGGTACAAGTACTTGACTTTCTCCCACATGTCCTTTTTCTCAAAAACTAAGTTTTTCCCAATTTTGAAATTTATTAATACAGATATATACTTCTGGGACTTTATTTTTTTACACAGATATCCAAAAAGCAACTATACACAATTTTAAATATAATTTACCATTATCGAAAAATATAACTTTACAATTATAAAATAAATTTTACAAAATGGCTTCATTATGTATATACATATGTATAGAGAAAATATGTCAAAAATTGATAATTTTAAAAAGGGCTACACTTATTCCTTCAAATTTTGTAAAATAACTTCAAAATAATGTTAAATTTGTTTAAGCACGATAGCAATCGTTTTCAATGCAATTTTATAATAAAATAAGTTGTATAATTTTATATAATTTTTTTTTATACTCAATCAAAGATAATAAATTTTTTCAAACAAATGCGGTAAAAATCACAAATTTAGCCATTTTTACAAAAGCCAATATTTTGATTTTTTGTGAAAAACCGGCACTTTTTTTTAATAATATGTTAGTTAATATTATAGACGTACAAAAACCGAAATAAAAAATTATTTAATTTTATATAATTTTTTATTATACTCAATCAAAGATAATACATTTTTTCAAACAAATGCGGTAAAAATCACAAATTTAGCCATTTTTACAAAAGCAAATATTTTGATTTTTTGTGAAAAACCGGCACTTTTTTTTTAATAATATGTTAGATAATATTATAGACTTACAAAAACCGAAATAAAAAATTATTTAATTTTATATAATTTTTTTTTATACTCCATCAAACTTAAGAAATTTTTCCATATTCCTAGTATGTTCTTCTAATTCATTGGGAGCTAAAAGAATAGTTTGTAAGTAGACTATTCAAAATTTTCATTCGATTCGAATGAAATTTGGTACATGATGATTGTGACTAATTCTTTTTACTGATATTTGTACATATATCCAATTTGCTGAAAATTGGTCAATATTCAATCATATAAGTCAAAAAAATGCGGTAAAAATCACAAATTAAGCCATTTTTACAAAAGCCAATATTTTGATTTTTTGTGAAAAACCGGCACTTTTTTTTTAATAATATGTTAGATAATATTATAGACTTACAAAAACCGAAATAAAAAATTATTTAATTTTATATAATTTTTTTTTATACTCCATCAAACTTAAGAAATTTTCGAATTTTCACAAAAAAAAAACCTATTTTTTGGAGTTGTAAAAAATATTTGTTTTCAAATATATATTAAATAGTGTATTAAAGGTTTACTACAAATATATCTAAGTATTCAAAAAATAAAACTTTAAATCAGTATTTAAAAAAATATGAAAGAATTATTTTCGTGAAACAACTAAAAACAATATTTTTTGTTCAGTAATTTTTGCTTAATATTTTCAAACTTTAGCGCCCTCTACTGACGGCGAAAGCAATCAGACAAAATTTTTTTTTACATATTTATTTCAGTTAACTTCTTGTCTTTCAAAAAATGTACTTTTAAGAACAATTTGAGCCCATGCTTAATTTTTGATTTTTGCCTATGGGACAAAGCACTGTGCGCCGTCCTGTTGAAACCAAATTGTTGCCAATATCCTCCTCTTTAATTTTTGTGAACAAAAATTCGTTCAACATGGCCCGATAACGACCGCCATTGACTGTAACGGCCAGCCGAGTCAGCCATTTGAATGAAATTATTTTCCATGATTAACCGGAAGGATTGTACTTTCAAATAAAAAAAGAAATTTTAGAAAATATTCAGTAGTTTTTTTTTATAGCATTTAAAAAAAAAGTTATTAGGCGGACCCTATATATAAAAGTTTAATAATCCAAAATAACAAAAAAAAAAAAAACAGTAAAATAAACCAATTTCGTTTATTTTACGAAATTTTTTGTTATTTTGACATTAATTTCGTATCTTTATATATAGATTATTATGAGTGTAGCAATATTGAAACCTTAATTTATTACATTAAATCCATAAATTTTTATTAAAGAATTTAAATCATACAAAACATCCTTAAAGTGTATCTTACTTACTTGTCTCTAATTACAACTTTTTATGTTTTTTTAGTCTGCACCATTAAGTAAAGCATGGAAATTTCTTAGAATATTGTAAGTGTACCTGTTCATATACTCGTACACACCTTGACTCCTGTAAGTTCTTAATAAATTACAGCCTCTGTAATTAAAGACCACTTCTGGTATCGTTCATCATATAATGAGTTTCCTGTTTCTCTTTTTTTTCTACACAATCATGCTATTATAATACTATGTAGTATATCAACATAGTACTACAACTATTTTAACAAACATAACCAGTAAACAGTTTTTGATTAAAAACAAATTGGAATTTAAAGAAAATTTAAATAAAAAAAAATTAATAAGTTAAATATATGAAAATAGAAGGAAGAAAATGGTAATTTTTGGTAATTTTTTTGTTTGGGAGCAAGCTAAAAACTTACGAATTTCGAAACAAAAATTGCCTATGTTTTACTAAAAGGTTTCCAAGTTGTTACAAAAACTAGCAAAAGGGGCTTTGAAAAAAATCATTTAATAACAAATCAGCACCAATATTAAAATAGCACAATTATGTGTCGTTTTAAATAGGGAATAAAATAAGTGAACTCGTAGGTCATAGCACCCGAAATCGTTTATATATTTTACAAAAAAAAAAAAAAAACTAAAAAAAGCTAAAACGTACCAGAAAAATGAACCAGGGTTTCAACATCCCTAAATTTGCATATGGTTTCTTTGGATTAATTGTCATAAAAAGCTAAAGCTAGAAAAATTTCCCTGAGATTACCCATCGACTAATAAAGGCTGATTTTTGAATTTTTATTTCTTTATAAAAATCGTAATATTTATATGTAAGCAGCCTTATTTTGTATTAAAATTCGAATTCTTTAAATGAATGTTTTATTTTTTATTTGCTGGGTTACTGGATACTTTCTCTTTGTTCTATGCATATTTGCATAAAACTTACAATAGGCAACCAACAACCTTGGCTTTTGTTTTTATTACTGCTGCCAAGTGATAAGAATTGTTTTAAAGAAATTAGTAGAAAGTGTGGGTAAAAAAGTTTAATTTCAAAAAATTTATATGTCTTTTAAGTTTTAGGCATAAGTGTAAGTAATGTTTCAAATAGCCAATAGTTTTAACTTTTTTAAGATAATCTAGATTGTAAATTGCATAATAGTTATGCACAGCTAAGGGAACATACTTCAAGTAAACGGAAACAAATATCAGAGTTAAATTTATTAATTTCTATGTATAAAAGAATAACGTGACTGATTGATTGGCTCACCATTGCTCACTCCAAACAGCGATGTCTCCCTTGAGGGCCTCCCGAGCTACTTTAAACTTAAATCTTATAATCCCTGAAGTATGGCTTACTCGCTGGCAAATTACTTGTATGAATTTTCCTCAGGAACGGAACAAAAATGATGGTTCAATTGGGGAAAATTATTCTAAGAGGTTTGGCAATGCCATTCCCAAACCGCTTAGGCTAGAATTGTGAAATATGTGTTTAACAGATTATGGGCTAATACACTCACAATAGAATGTAGTTTATTAAAAAAGTTTTCCGTTTCATTTAATAATAAAGGAGCATACATTTATTTTTCAAAGAAATATTTATTTTAATTTTTTCTACATATAAAAAATTTTCCCTCAAAACAGAAATTTGTAGTTTATTTGTGTCTGTTACAGTTGTTTTAAATTTAAATTTTTTTTGCTGTCTGTTTGAAAAAAAATATTCAAAAAATTCCAATTTATTTTTTACATAAGTTATTTTAATTCAAATAACAAGAACTTCATAAACACACATACATACATAAACATATTCACGCAAAAAGTATCTAAAGCCGTGCATACATACATTTTGTAGATAAAAAAAATACAAAACAGGAACAATTTCAAATAAATGATAAAATCATTTATTTTTTAAGGAATTGGTAGGTAAAATTTTAACATTTTTTTTTACTGATTAATCATTTTTTTCTTACGGATTTGTTGTTTAACCGGTATTTAAAAATAAATAACAAAATCCATTTGGTTTAAATAAAAATTAAGTAGACCGGTTTTTAAATGAAATAATATTTTTGTAAATGGCATTTTCCGTTATTTTAACTTTCCAACTAAAAATGCCGCGACAAAGAATCTGGACTGTAACCACTGGGAACACCAACGAAAGCTTCTCTAGGCAGACAAGTAAAAAAGGAAAAAAGTAGAATAAGCTTCTGTCGTGGAAAGAAAGAAAAACAAAAGTATAATTCGGTTTACTTTCCTTTTATTTCACCCTTTATTTTTTCCTTAGGATTTAAAAATGGCGTACAAAGTTTTTTTTTTTTTAACAAATTTCTCGGTCTTTTCTCTAAGAGATGTTAACAACGAATGAATACAAAAAAAGTTACAGAAAATGAACAAGTAAAAGCAAAAGAAAATTAATATAAAAAAGGATTCTCTAATGACAACAGCGCCACCCATTGGTTAAATCTTGACAACTTGGCACCATCAATACCTTAACGCCACCAACTGTTGCACAAAAACGAGACAAAGGAGTCAGACATAAACATCCCGGCGGCCTTGCAACACTGCAATCAGATTTTTGCTCCACTTTATCTAAGAAAAAAAGTAAAAGAAAAGAAAAACAGAAAAAAAAGAAATACCCTTAAATCCACATTTCGGGTCATTCCATTTATTTCCGATTGGAAAAGTTTAGTAAAAATAAATATAACAAACAAAAAATAAAAAATATTATATAGTATGATAAACTAATAAAGTAAACCCTGCAACGCTAGAAAAAACTCCAGGTACCAGACGTCCAGGGCATCAACAAACTAAGTAAACTTCTTAGCCAAAAGAATTCATGGAGAACAAGATCCAGATATGATGTAGCCGAAGATCGAAAATTGCGCTAGCGGTTTGCCAAAGGAACCACCGACAACACCATTACGTATAATCTTGGAGTAAATGTCACACCCCAAAGTCATTTGTACCGGTGCCGACACATGGAACTGGGGATCAGCCAACTGCAAGCCAGGGAACTCATCCAATATCCCCACATCTAAAGATTTCTGAGGCGTCACTAATCGATACCCACGCCGTACTTCCGCATAAGTCTCCACCCTTTCACTTAACCCATGGTTGGCACTGATGATAATATGACACCTCTCCTTATTGCCAACACGAACGGTCTTCAAACCCAAGCGCCGCACCACCTCCTCTGATATTATAGAAGATTCTGAACCAGGATCGATCATAGCCCGCTCGAAAACAAACCTGTTGTTTGCTACCATTTTTACCATTGCTGTGGGTCTCAGAACGATAACCTGGCTAATCTGGTAAACTGGCAACGCCACGGTATTAATTGTGGATTTCGTGCTGGTAAAGTTCTTCTTCTTTTTCTGTGCAGGATTTCTCTTGTTCCTCCTCGACTGACTCGGAACTAACGCTTGAGACGTACTAGGTCTCTCGCTATCCAGACCATCGGACGAACTAGGTCCCCCGGCTGAGACTCGGGACGAACGAGGTCCTCTTCTCTTAGGGTCGGTGGACGAACTAGGTCCCCGTTGCTTTATTTTTTTGCTGCTCATACGGGCCTTTGAACGAGACTTCGTGGCCGGCTTATGCAAAAGTGTGTGATGCATATCACCACAGCGTCGACATGTTCCCGTACTCTCACAAGTACGCCAGGTATGGTCATGGCTCAGACATCCCGCACAGTAACGGTAGATGGACACCAACTGCATCCGTTCGTAGTAGTCTACCTGAAGGAACTTTTTACAAAAACGTAACGGGTGATCCCCTAAACAAACTCGGCAAACCATCTTCTTACTGGAGCGACGATCTTCAGCATACTTCTTAGGAGAGACCATGTTACTGCAAATAAACTATTAGAGGAAAAAACAAGTAAGAGCGGCTAAATTCGGCTATGCCGAATCTTATATACCCTTCACCATGGTATTCTGAAGGAGATGAATACATCGTTGGAATCTACTACCTCATAGCTCTCCACAAACAAGCGGTATCCCCATTTATTTTTTCTTAAATGTCCAAAAATTTTAATCCAAAATAATATGTCATGTAAAATCTCAAATTTATATTTTTCCATATGTTTCAGCGCTTTTCTTGTCAAATTTGGCATTTTCTAGGCAAAAAAAAGTTGGCGACACTACTATTTATTTTTTATTTATATCATTCACAATAGTTGTGAAACGTATTTAACCTACGTATTTATCTTCACACTCTTATTAAACAAAGGGATTTTACTGGAAAAATTAGAGGTAGTCCTGGTTTTTTGCTAATATCTCAGCCATTTATTAACCGATCTGTCTGATTTTTAATAGCAAACAGAAATGGATCACATGTAACAGAAATAAAAAAGAATCAAGTCCTCATCATGTCTGGGTTCTTCGGAAAACCCATTTCAACACACAGACGGACAGACGGACAGACGGACAGACGGACAGACGGACATCGTTAAATCAACTTCGCTCTTCATATGGACCGAGAATATATATACTTTATAGGGTCTAAGATCAATATTGTAGAAATTACAAACGGAATGACAAACTTATATATACCCTTCCACCTATGGTGAAGGGTATAAAAAAAAAAAAACAATGAGACCCTAATAAGTTGGAAGCACAACCAACTTCACAATGGGTCTAGATACTAAGCCACGCGCTGTTTTTAACTCCACAACCCTGACATGACCATCGGCGCCGTGTATAAGCTTCTCAACACGACCTAACCGCCATTCACTTGTCGGTAAATTATCTTCACGTATGACAACCATATCACCTACTTCCAGATCCTTCTTCATAAATTTCCATTTATTTCTCTTGTGAAGATCTTTTAAGTATTCATCTCTCCATCTATTACATAAACGTTGATTCAACGCTTTTACCCGTTCCCAACGATTGATAATGGAACTAGGAGCCTCGGAAATCTCCGGTTCTGGCGGCGATAACAAAGGACCACCGATCAAAAAGTGACCAGGAGTGAGTATATCTAAACATTCTACATTCTCTGATAGAGGACACAGTGGTCGGGAATTAAGACAAGCCTCAACGCGCGCCAACAATGTTGAAAATTCTTCGAAAGTATATTTTGTACTACCAGCAATTCTCCTAAAGTGGTGCTTAAAACTTTTCACCCCTGCTTCCCACAAGCCCCCCATATGAGGTGCACTTGCTGGGTTAAAATGCCAACTAAGACCCTGTGGCCCATAATTAGCATTTACTTCAGAGCCTGTCGCACGCAAAAAGGCGCGAAACTCTCCTTTCAAGGCTTTTGCGGCTCCGACAAAATTGGTTCCATTATCTGAATACATTTCACTAGGATAACCACGACGAGAAACAAACCTCGAAAAGGCTGCTAAGAAAGCTGGCGTCGATAAGCTACTAACAGCTTCTAAGTGAATCGCTTTCGTAGCGAAACACACGAACAGGCAAACATAACCTTTCGTAATGAGACAAGCTCGACCAGTATAATTTCGTATATCAAAGGGCCCAGCGAAATCCACTCCTGTTGTCGTGAATGGGCGTGAAATCATTGTACGAGCTGTGGGAAGTGCCGCCATAATTTGACTCTGAGTCGTTTTTCTCTGGATTGTACAAATTCTACAACGGCCTATGACAGTTTTTATAATATTTTTGGCATGTCGTATATAAAATTCGGTTCTCAAGACCCTCAACATCAACTGATTTCCTCCGTGTAAGGTTATCTTATGAATAAAAGTCACGAAAAGATAAGCAAAATGGGATTGTGAAGGCAAAAGAATAGGAAACCTCTCATTGTACGTTAGATTCGGAGCGTTAGCTAAGCGACCCCCGACACGAATTAAGCCCCTATTATCCAAAAAGGGATTCAAATTTATTAATTTGCTATCCAAAACGGGTTCCTTATTAGATAACTTGAAATACTCAGTAGAATAAAAAGCTTTCTGAGCTACAATTATCAATTTCTCTTTTACAAATTTCAATTCAACCGAGCTGACCTCCCTTGAGGTATAAGTGGGATTAGTCCTCGAAATCCCAAAGCGAGCCAGTAAACCAGATATCCCTCTCATTACCAAAGCCATAACACGTAAGGCCCTTGAGTATGAGGAGAAATTTCTAAGTGTATCAGAAAATTCTTTAAAATACGTGTAAAAAACCTTTTGTGCTCTTTCCTCTTCTTTCGTACCAAACTCCCTCTCTAGAGGCACAGACCACCGATCCGTAGAGGAACGAAGCCACGAAGGGCCATGCCACCAAAGACTATTTTCAACCAAATCTTGAGGCCGAACACCTCTGCTTATCAAATCCGCGGGGTTGTTACTAGAACAAACGTGTCTCCAGCAATCTTTGCTGGTCTTGCCAATGATTTTAGCCACTCGATTCGCAACAAAAGTAGTCCAAGAATTCGGCGGTTTTTGGAGCCACGCTAACACGATCATGGAATCGCTCCATGTATAAAATTTTGTCCGGGTTTCGTCAAAATTCAAATCCCTCTTGACGGTATCAAGAACATCAGCCAATAGAGTGGCACCGCAGAGTTCAAGCCTAGGTAAAGAGACAGTGTTTAATGGGGCGACTTTAGATTTTGCTAACAATAGGTGGGTCTGGACAGAACCACCCTCGTCTTCCAGTCGGACGTACACACAAGCTCCGTATGCCTTTTCCGAAGCGTCTGAAAATCCATGGACTTCTAATTTAGCCGTAGGATTAAAACCAACCCATCGATAAATCCTTATACGGTCAATGAACTCGTAATCCATCAGAAATTGCTTCCATCGAAGACTACTGCTTTCAGATAAAATATCATCCCAGCCAGTCTTCTCGGACCATATATGCTGCATTAACATCTTAGCGACAACAACGATGGGACCTAACCAACCTGCCGGATCAAAAAGCCTAGCTATTATAGATAAAACTTCCCTTTTCGTAAAATTATCCTTTGACAGGATTGGAGTAGTCTGGAAATAAAATTGATCGGACTTCGCATTCCATCGCACGCCTAATGTTTTAGTTGTACTGAAGTCTTCGATCTCCAAAAAATTTTCCCGCAGCAAATGGTCTGATGGCAAACCTTCTAGAACTCGACTATCATTTGAAGTCCACTTTTTCATTGAAAAACCTGCCGATGTTAAAGCCAAATTTAACTGATCCCTGGCCTGGATCGCTATCGAAACATCATGAGCTCCTGCCAACGCGTCATCAACGTACATCATATGCCGCAAAATCTTTGATGCTAAGGGCCATTTTCCTTCAATGTCGTCAGCCAGTTGCAACAAAGACCTGATGGCTAAAAAGGGGGCACAATTTACACCAAACGTGACTGTTTTCAATTCGAAATTCCTTAAAATGTCCCCTGAGTCTCTACGAAAGACAATCCGCTGATACGCAGTCTGTTCAGGGTTGAGGAGGATCTGGCGATACATCTTTTCTATGTCCCCATTGAAGACATACCGATAAAATCGCCACCTTATGATTAAAAGCATAAGGTCATTTTGTAAAACAGGCCCTGTGTATAAAACATCATTTAAACTTAAGCCTGAAGTCGTTCGGCTCGAAGCGTTAAACACCACCCTAACCTTAGTGGAAGAACTCTCTGGCTTATATACAGCATGATGTGGCAAGTAATATGAATCTGCCGCATCCGCAACCTCATTAGGAACCCGACACATATGACCTAATGACTCGTACTCAGATAAAACATCGTCATAAATCCCCTTAATTGCTGGATTTTTAAGGAGTGAAACCTCATTCCTAAAAAATTGACGAACCGCCTTTTCACGAGACGATCCCAAACCCTTATCGGCACAATAATGAGGCCTAAAAGGCAAAGAAACGATATAACGCCCATCAGAGTTTCTCTTCGTAGTCCTTTTGAAAAGTTCCTCACAATACTCATATTCAGGAGACACCTTTGAAGCCTGAGGAAGTTCTTCCAGCTTCCAGAACCGTTCAAGCTGTTTGTCCAGACCTACTTCCGTATAAAATGACACACACGTATTATACGATCCTGGATTTATGTTAGAAAGTGGGCCTGTTAAAATCCAACCAAAAATACTCTCCTGACCTATCAAATCACCTAAAATATTTCGCCGAACACCGTCTAGCATTATTTTCGGATAAATGTCACCTCCTATCAATAGATCTACCTGACCACTCTTAGCGAAATTGGGGTCAGCTAACTTGAATCCCACTAACAAATTTGATTCCGAAATATCAACTGTTTCACTAGGCAATTTTCCCGTTAATTTTGGCAATACCAAACCTGACACTTCCAGCTTAAACCGTTTATCCAGGGGGGAACTCAAAACAAAAGCACATTGCTTCTGAACCGAACCAGCCATTGCGTCATTTAGGCCAGATACCTGAGCATTTATACTCCTAACTGGCAAATCAAGTCTCCTTTGCAGCTTTTCCGAAATAAAAGTTGCCTGGGAACCCGAATCAATAAGTGCTCTAGCCTTAAACATGTCGCCTCGATGGAATATATTCACCAGAGCTGTTCCCAAAAGAATCTGCTTCGAAGTCGTGGCGAAACACGTCTGAATATTCGTTTTTTGAGACGTTACCTGGCTAGTACTTTGTCCACTAGCGGACTGATCACTTGAATTTGGTACAGACGAAGATCTAGGCACTTCCCTATGCAATAAGGTGTTATGCTTTAAGTTACACGTCAAACAACTCAAACTACTTTGACATGCATTTAGTCTATGGCCACTACTCAAACAATTTATACAAAGATTGTACCTCTTGACACGATAAAATCTGTCCGTTGGATTCAATTTCAGAAATTTTGGACAGTCCTTCAACATATGATCTTTCGAGCACAAAAAACACGATTTCTTTCCTACTTTTGTCGAGTACGACTTAACTTTCTTCTTTGAATTTGACAGAGTTTCAAAATCAGCTCTCCCTGATTGTTTCATTTGCTCTGAATTCCTAAAATCCGAAACCGTTTCCAACGATTGAAATCTAAAAGTTAAAAACTCATCAAAATCATTCCATTTTGGAATCTCAGTTTTATTACTAACTGTTTGTTCCCATAGCGATAAGGTAAGAACTGGTAATTTTGTTGAACAAAGGTAAACGAAAATTGGGTCCCAATTTGAGATATCAATTTCGTGCAAACGCAGAGCCGATATCGAATTATTGATATCTCTTTGCAACCTTTTTATCTCAGTGGCTGATTCCGATTTCACTGCCACCAGATTAAAGAGAACTTTCAATTGGCTATTGACCAAAATCCTTTTGTTCTCATACCTATCTCTCAAATTATCCCAGGCACCTTGAAAGCCAAGGTTTGTGAGAGGAGATTTTTTAACAATCTCTAGTGCCTCGCCCCTTGTAAATTGCCGCAAATAAAAAAGCTGTTCAACAGAAGTCAAGTTAGAATTCTTTACATAAACGGCAGTAAACATGTCACGAAAAGAGGGCCATGATTGATAATCACCGTTGAAAACTTCCATAGTGCAAGGTGGCAACTTCACTTGGTGACTTTGCACTCTATTCTCATTTGCACCAACTCCCACTGAATTGTTGGTAGACGATAAGACCGTGTTATTCAAAAAAGTTTGAGAAAGTTCTCCTATCAACGCACCAATTGTAATATAAGCAGATCTACAATTGCTAAAAAGAAGTTTAGCCTCTTTGCAGTGTTCCTCTGAATCCCCTGCACCATTGTTGGTAGCAAACTGCTCATATGCGGTCTTCACCTTCTCCCATAAAGACTTTAACTCCTCTTTCTGGAGTTCAACCGAAAAAATTGTTCGATTTTCTTGCGGACCCTCATAGTATTCTTGCTCAAAATCAAGGAACAAGCCCGCCATTTTCTCAAACTTCACTAATTTTTGTGATTTTGACATAATGCTATTCAAATATAAGCGATGTAGCGAAAAATTGCAAACAAAATTTAAAACAACTAAAAATCAGTTTATTTTATTAATAAAAAAAATGTATTTTACCGTTTAATCAAATTTGTTAATAAATTAAAAGGTTTTTTCCAATTCTTGTCTTATTTTCAATATGAAATACAAACTTTTTTTACTGGATATTTTAACTAAGACAAAAAGCTCGTAATTTAGTGTATTCCGTGTATTAATTGCCTGTTAAAAAGATTTAAAAATATATTTCTTTTAAATCTAACTATTTAATCCACTGAAAACAACTTTACGGATTTTCTTTATTGTAATAATGTTGATTTTTCAACAAAATAATTAAACTTTGCGAGTTCAAATGTAAAATAAATCAATCGTAAATAATTTACTCACTGCAATTAACATGAGGCAATCGTCCTACTATGACAACAAACCAGCGCTTTGTTCCAAAAATTCCACAATCTAATTTAGTATATTTCACAATGAAATGATACCTTTAGAGCTCTGTCTCACAAATTCGAAATTTAAGGCCGTATATGTTCCGGAAGAACAAAAAAAAACTGCCTTCGTTATATATCTGACTTACAGCAATTCAATGAAAAACTGGTATATTTCACAAAGAAATGATACCTCGCCAGCTCTGTATTGTTTCACCACCAATTTTTTATCGAACCACACAAAACGAACCACCAAAGAAAAGATTTAAAACAAAAATCAAAAAAAATTTTTTTTGCCAAAATATGTACACGATCACGTACCTATTTTTTGTGCCCTCTGCTGTAGCTAACAATACGTATGTATGTATATACACCGGTATGTATTTCTTGTTCTTTATTATTTTTCTATTTGTTGTGTGGTATTTAATTTGTTTGCACGCACTAGCACATGTAATTAATTAATTTTAAATTTTTTTTAATTTACACCGCGGCACAGCAATGTGGAATATTATTTAAATAAATTTATAAATTAAATTAAAAAAACTAATATGGCTGGCTAATATGGCGATCGCGAAAAAAAGAAAACAAGAAAAACAAAATAAATAAAAAATGACAGATAACAGTGCTGCCAAATCTAATGGTATTAGGGTTGTATAAGTCTTGTAGAACAGGGTGGCTTAGCGAAATATTTTACAATAATACTAAACAAAACCAGACTCTAGTACTATTGTAATGATCATTAACCAAAGAATTTTTTAAGGTAATTTCCTTAAAAAAAAACCTATTGGTCTTTATGTATTTTTTTTTTTTAATTCACTTAAAAAAAAATTCAAAATGTACTTCACCTTAAAATCCTGTAGTATTCTTCAAAAGAAAAGCTGTGTTCCACAAATATCCGGTTCGAAGGACCAATAAAAATGCCGCGACAAAGAATCTGGACTGTAACCACTGGGAACACCAACGAAAGCTTCTCTAGGCAGACAAGTAAAAAAGGAAAAAAGTAGAATAAGCTTCTGTCGTGGAAAGAAAGAAAAACAAAAGTATAATTCGGTTTACTTTCCTTTTATTTCACCCTTTATTTTTTCCTTAGGATTTAAAAATGGCGTACAAAGTTTTTTTTTTTTTTAACAAATTTCTCGGTCTTTTCTCTAAGAGATGTTAACAACGAATGAATACAAAAAAAGTTACAGAAAATGAACAAGTAAAAGCAAAAGAAAATTAATATAAAAAAGGATTCTCTAATGACAACAGCGCCACCCATTGGTTAAATCTTGACAACTTGGCACCATCAATACCTTAACGCCACCAACTGTTGCACAAAAACGAGACAAAGGAGTCAGACATAAACACCAACTATTTTAAGTGTACAATAATAAGTCAATTTTTAATATTTTCGCCAGAAAGGCTTTTGGGATAGGAACCCAAAATATATAATGTATTATCCCTGTACTATCCTCAGAATATGATGTAAAGGAACATACATTTATTTTTCAAAAAATTATTTATTTTATTTTTTTCATAGATTTGTTCAAAATTATTTACTGTCATTTACCGAATATTTTTCAGTTTCAGTTATTTTTTCATTTCTTTAAAATTTAATAAAAATTTACCAACAAAAAGGAAATTTGTGGTTTATTTGTTTCCGTTACAGTTATTTTAAATTTTGTTTGCTGTCTGTTTCAAAAAATGTATTCAAAAAATTACAATTTGTATTTTATTTACATTGTTTGTTTATATATAAATTACAAGAAATTCATAAACATAAAGTCATTCAGACAAAATGTATTTATAGATTGTGTGAGTTTACATTTTGGTAAATAATAAACAAAATTACAAAAACCGAAACAATTTAAAATACCTCGAGGTATAGAAAAACTAGAAAACTAAAAACTTGAATACTCATTTATTTTGACGGAATTGGTAGGTAAAATTTTAACATTTATTTTTAACTGAATATTCATATGTTTTAACTGATATATCAAATGAAAGTAAGTAGACCGGGCTTTAAATAAAATATCATTTATTTTATATGTAATTTTTTGTTATTTGAACTTACTATTTTAAGTGTATAATTTATTGATAAGGTAATATTTTTCCTAAAGGGATGTAGGAAAATAAAGTTTACTGGTAAGGTACTTTTTGAAAATTATGTCATGAACGTGAAAAATAAAAATTTCAAATATATAAAAATAAATAAAAATGGTGCAAAATTTTAAATACCTCTCTTGTAGTATGTTCTTTTTGTCTGCCAAATCACCAATGCCAAATCCCAATTCCAGTGGTATAAAAATCAAGTACAAGCTGGCCCATATTATATCACCTTATTAGATTAATGTAAATAATTTGTGGAAAAACTATTTAAACACAAATTTTTGTTAAGATTTTCCAACTTTGGCGAAATATTTATAACCAGCCAGTGCCATTATTCATATAAGCCAGCAGTTGTCATTAATTTGTTAGTTTTCAGGTATTGTATGTCTCATTAGTTTTTGAGCTCCCATCCTACAAGCTGTCGAGTTTGGTTCGACTTATTTTGAAAAACCTATTTTGGAAATTTCGTTTCTCCAGAGTAGTAAAAAGAATTTTCTGAGTGGTGCTTCTCTAAAAAAAAAAAAACAATTCTTTGTATTTTTTTAAATTGAATTAACATCTTATTTTTGGGACATTTTTTAAATTATATATGATCCTTATTAAATTAAATAAGGTTCCATTTAAACATTTTTGATTTTGATTTGCATTCTTTATGAAGAAACATATTTAAATTAAAATAAAATTCAATTTAGTTTGCTTCTGCTGTATTTTTAATATTTAATTTTTTTTTTTTTTGTAGAGGAAGCATAATAAATTTAAAATATATTTATATAATTTTATAAATATTTTAAATTATTACTTAAGAAAAAAATTAGAACAACATCTTGTTAAATTATTGTTAAATTCTTACTTTCTCAGCACTTGCCGAATTAAAAAGCTAATTTTAAAAAAGAAAAATATCTTTACAAATTTCATTTAGATCCTTTAATATGAGAATAAGCTGACTTTTGTTAAATTTTATGGTTGATAGTCTCAAGTATTATGTAATTTTTGTAAATACTTATATCACACTAAGTAAAATATAAAACTACACCAGGGAAAATGATGTCAACATTGTATTAAAACAGCATGTTATTATAATAATCATATGCTCATGTGTTGGTGTTAAATACACCTTGACGGGACAAAGGAATCTGATTATAAAAGAATTCATTTTAGTGAAAGCATATTGTAATAAAGTATGAGCAATATATTCTTCTTACTTGGAGAAAATTTGTATGTATATAAGTGTGAGAGTTAATGTAAAGATAATTGTGCAAGTTAAAGAAAAAATTATAATGTAGAAGAAAGTTATATTTAATCGGCATATGATGACTATCTAAATTCCTACCTAATTCTCCATTATTATGATTTTTAAAACTAATAGGGCGATCCCAAATTTAGCCGACCAAACAAAGAAAACACAACAAATTTGGGAAAAATTTGCTTTATTTCTCAACATAATTTTTTTTTTTTTTATCTCAATACACTTTTCTCCGTGATATTCAATAGATTTCTGGCGATTAGAACAACTGTTTTTATATTAAATTATATTTTTAATTGTGAAAGCCAATATTTAGTTGTACAATTTAATATAGGGTCCGCCATCTAACGTTTTTTTTTTCAACTAGTGCTTATTTCGTGAATGGTAACACTAAGCTCATGTCCAATTTGACAGATAATTAGTTTTATCCTTACGCTGAACGATTATGGTTGTGTATACGCTTGAACAACGCTGGGAAATATTGCGACATTACTTTGAAAATCATGGTTATGTTGCAGAATGTCATCTTTTCAATGTCATCTTTTCAGATGAAGCTCATTTTGATCTTGGCGGGTATGTAAACAAGCAAAATTGTCGCATTTGGGGCACAGAAAACCCGCACGCATACATTGAAAAGCCGATGCAGCCAAGACGAGTCACTGTTTGGTGCGGATTTTGGTCCAGAGTCATGAGCGCCCCGGTAGGCTAGTTGGTAGCGTGCTAGCTTATCAGTGCGGGGGTCGTGGGTTCGATTCCCACCAGAGGCTCTGGTCTGTTTTCGCTACAACGAGCCGATGGCCTTTGTTGCTAGTGCTCGGTTAGGGTATAAGGATATAATTTGTAATTATATGATTAATATAAAATAAATAAAAAATTGGGCCATTGGGCAAGGAGTGGCCGTTACAGTCAGTCGCAATTGTTATCGGGCCATGTTGAACGAATTTTTGTTTACAAAAATTGAAGAGGAGGATATTGGCAACATTTGGTTTCAACAGGACGGCGCTACGTGCCACACAGCCGAAGCTGTGCGCCCTGTTTTTGAAGATAGCATTATCAGCCGCAAAGCTGATGTCGTTTGGCCACCTCGGAGCTGCGAGGTTGGACTATTATTTGTGGGGTGCCGTCAAAGATAAGTGTTACGCCGACAAGCCAGAGACAATTGACGCTTTAAAGGACAATACTCGTGAAGCCATTGGTGAAATACAGCTGCACACAATCGATAATGTGCTTAAAAATTGGACCGATCGTGTAGGCTACTGCATGGCCAGCCGAGGCAGCCAATTGAATGAAATTATTTTCGAATATTTACCGAAAGGATTGATCTTTCAAATAAAAAAAGAAATTTGAGAAAATATTCAGTTATTTGGCGTTCCACAAAATTTTATTTAAAAAAAAAAAATAATTTCTAGATTTTTCCGGTATCGAACCCGGACAATTATATTCATATTTCACACTCTTTCTTACTGAACCACAAATTATTTAAATTTTCTTTGCCATTTAAAAAGTTGAATATTTTATTTTAATTAAAAATTTTTGAAATATTTGCCTTTTCCGGCATTTGAACTCTGAAATTCGGAGTTCTGAGCTACCTCTCTCTCACCGTACCACAAACACTTATAAGTTATGATGGCTAATTTTGAATTTAAACAATTTGCAAGGAAAACAAATATTAGTATAAAATTTGTTTATCAATAACAATCATTAGTGACGTCTATTATCAATACAATCCACAATTCAGTTGCTTCTACTGAAGCCCTAATTAAATGATATATTTCATCGGAATAACCGTTCTTGTAGTTACCACTTTTGAATTTCGACAATTTTTTTCTTTTCCCTTTTTTTGCTTTATTATTGAATTTTAGTTTATTCCAAATAAAATTAAATCCTTACAAATAAATTTATGGTTTTGATCGAATTGGAACCAATATTTTCTCTGGGTGCATTAACCGCAAATCTTTTACCACTGAACCATTTTTTGAAGATTGGAAATAGAAAATAATCCGAGAGAGCTAAATCTCCCAGCAATTCGAAAATTAATTTATTGGTTTTGCCCAATTTTTTTCATGTGACCAATTATTTCTGTTAAAAAATTCACTGAGAACGTTTTTTTTAGATGCGTTCAAAAAAAATTAAAAAATACTATACTATTCAGTAAATTATATTTTTTAAACTACTACCGCAATCTATACGTCAGGTCGGCTTATTTTGGAACCGCCCTCGTAGTTATGTATGGTAAATGCAATACTTATAAATAAATTTTTGATATTGTTATATATGGTTTCATATCTAGACTACTTCAATATAATTAAATGTGAATCCTAGTCAGGCGGATGCAAAGAAATATTTTTTGTGTTTTTTCATTTATTAAAAAACTTGAAAAATTTAACCCATTTCGCGTTAACACGACATATAAATTTTGTGTATAATTATATATGCTTATATGTCAATAGCTTCAAAACCCAGTCAGAGAGATTAAAAAGAAGCAGTTTTTGTGCTTTTGGACTTGATTTTATTTCCCCTATAATTTTTTTTACAAAACTTTAAACTTTGAGACAACAACGCCTGATTATATATAGTTACAATTTACGTTTTTAATTAACTAGATTCCATATAATATAATATAATGTCTGATCTTTCTTAATCCTCAAATATATTTCAAAATTTATTTCGATTTGAAATTTTTATGATCAAATAAGATCAGCTAGATATGAAATAATATTTAATTGGATATATTGAAATATTGCGTAAAAAATCGAACCTAAGAATCCATATTGTCAGTCGACTGCTTTACCGTCCAAGCAATTTCAAAATTACTTGTTGCACACAAATACGCTTAAATATATCCTTACCAGAATTAAAGAAATATTGAGCCTAAAAATAGATTTGGAGAAAAAATTAAACATTATTTACATTTTAAATAATGAAAAAATATGATATTAAGTCTATTCACGTTTGTTACCGAGGATTCCCAAACTTACCCAAAAGCGTTTCTGTACTTGAAAATTGGATAAATGAGAGCGTTTATGAGAGTGTATTAGTGTTTCTATTTTTACCGAAAGTTACATACCCACACTTTTTCTTTGGGTAAATTAGGTAAATTGTCAAAAGAACAGTTGATAAACAAAAACAGCTGTTTTATTATTGTAAAAAATAAAACTAAGGAACTTCAGCGATGCTAATGTAGCCCTTTTCGTGTTACAATAAGCGGTTTTTTACTTTCTAAAAACTGCAGATATTTTCTGTTTATAAAAAAGGGACGGATCGGTACCATTTAATTTTTCTTACCGCTTTTTTTTTGAAAATTGTAACCCCCCTGTTTTACATTGGCACGAAATCTCGAGATTTTTATATACACCACTTTGAAAAAAACAACAAAAAAAAGCTCATAGGCATTAAATTATGAAAAAAATATATTTATTAAAAATAACTATGTGTGTTTTTTCAAAGAGGAAAATATCAAAATCTCGAAATTTCGTGCCATTGTAAACGGCAGGCAATTTTAATATATTTTTTTGAGTATTTTATTTCAATTTTCGCATTTCTCCATTAACGCATTTTCACTTGTCGTGTTACACTTATTGCACCTAAAAATTGAACATCACTAATGCATTTTGACATTTTTTTTGGGCTAGAAAAGTGGTTTTTGCGTTCCCGTACTTTTGGGTAATTTTGCCATTTTATGAGAGTATTTTGTGCTTACTCTCATTTTACCGAACTTTACCCAGAAAGTAAGGGAACACAGCTATTATTGGTAAAGCGTTATGTTTTGTTTGTATATAATGGGAAAAACTAGTTGTTATTAAC
Source organism: Eustalomyia histrio (assembly GCA_949748255.1). NCBI lineage: Eukaryota > Metazoa > Arthropoda > Insecta > Diptera > Anthomyiidae > Eustalomyia > Eustalomyia histrio. The sequence goes on along the minus strand of OX456526.1, from coordinate 53,414,295 downwards.
TCATTATTTTGTGTTTTAAAGCAATATTGAAAGTAAGTTGGTGTCTTTATTTTTGGCACGTCATTACCGTTTCTACACTGGGCTGTTAAAATATAATATAAAAGTAGTGTCTCCCTATTTCTACCGGGTATTTTGAAGTATTTTCAGTCGAGAAAGTGACTATTCGGTTATGGACAGTAAGACTCCTATGCGTCAACGTTCCGGTCGGTCTCTTGAAAACGTTGCTGCGGTAAACGAGAGTGTCGTCGGAAACCCGAAAACATCAATTCAACAACTTCAAATTTCACGAAACACTACGCAGTGAATTTTGCCAAAAGACCTTTACATAGAATATTAGCCTGTCTTCAGAGCCGTTTGTCGGATATTTTATTCCATACTTAATCGGAACATGTATTGTTTACAATCCAATAAAAAAACACAACTATCTCAAAAAATATGTGTGCATCCTTACTGAGACACCTTATCACTGGAGTGTATTACTACTCTTAATTTACGAGAAATGGCAGAGTTAAAAAAATGTCTTTCTTAAATACGGAAATTACTTCAAAACAAGAACGGATAAAATTGTTTATTAAATTCGACCAAGAAACATACAGGTTGGTTGAAAAGTTCCTGCGCTCGAAATGAAAGAAAACTGTTTTTGTTACAAATTTTTTTTTTATTCAATCTCCTAGAAGCTCAATACACTTATTCCAATGATCTTTCAATAATTTTATCCCATCCTTATAATGGTTTTCCGGAGGCTCTGCAAAATAACCGTCTACGGCTGCTATGGCCTCTTCATTCGACAAAAAAATGCTTTCCACGAAGGAATCGTTTGAGATTACTGAAGAGATAGTAGTCACTGGGAGCCAAATCTGGTGAATACGGTGGATGTTCAAGCTATTCGTACTTTAATTCTTTGAATTTAGCCATCGTCAAAACACTTTTGTGAGCAGGTGCATTGTCTTGATGAAAATTGATTTTTTCCTTTTTTAAACCAGGTCTTTTCTCACGAATTTTTTCATCCAGCTGATCCAAAAGGCTGCAATAATATTCAGAGTTGATTTTTTTACCTTTCTGAAGATAATCAATCAACATAATTTCTTTTGTATTCCAAAAAATTGATGCCATAACCTTATTTGCTGATCGTTGTGAATTCACATGCGTTGGAGCTGAACAACCAATTTCAGTCCACTGTAAACGTTCTTGTTTCAATTTAGGATCATGGTGGTAGATCCAAGTCTCATCCATAGTTAATGTGTGCGGCACTAACTTTTCAAACAGTTTTTTCATACGTAATTCTTCATGTTAAATATGGAGTACTCGTTTGTCAGAGATGCCTATGGCATTAGCAATTTCACGCTTAGTCAAACTTGGATCTTCTCTTACCATATTATGTACCTGCTCAATGATTTCTGCTATGGTTGCAGTTTTTGGTCGTCCTTCCAGTTTAAATTCACCAGCCCAAAGTTCAACGGTGCGTTTTGAAGGTGAGGCCTCCTTATATACTTCTAACAATTGTTCATAAATTTCCTTTGCTTTTAAACCCTTCAAAACAAAGAATCTAATGACTGCACGGTATTAATTGTTTTCCATATTAAAAAAAATCAATGACACATCAACTTCAAATGGCTTATAAACAAAGAAAGAATTGAGAGAATGACTTGCAACTTTGCATGTGTTCTCAGGACAGTTATACCAACTTGAGAAAAAAAAGTTTGGAGCTAGAAGTGCCATCTCTTGGTGAGCGCAGGAACTTTTCAACCAACCTGTACTTTTTTCGCCTATTTATACCTTTTCATACCCTGCGTTTAGTATTCCAATTTTACTCGTTCCATTCCATGTCATTCCGAGTTAAAAAATATTCGAAAAAATCTTCAAATATATTTATTTAGTTTTTTTTTTATGTTTTTGTTCAAAAACTTAGATTTCATGATTTATGGATAACCATCAAAGTTGTAACCAATTTAATGGCAAATTATAATACCTTCAATGCCAGAGTAGTGCATGGTTTTAAAATAAAATATATTTTAATACATCGCAGGTTAAATGAAAATGTTATTACATTTGCCCGCCACTTAGAGAGTGTCGGAAATTGAATTTATATCCTTGTTTTTCTTTCCTTTTATTTTGCACAACCCAAAGGATGCATTTATTTTATATTTTATATATAAATGCTTTGTAAATGTGTGAGAATGTGGAAATGTAGATGGGTGTGTTTTGTTATAAATATGCTTGCAGAGCGAAGGAGGTTGTTTTATACAAGTGTACAACTGAGATTTGTTTAATGCGATATGAGGTGACTTTGTGACTTTGTAAATGAGTGGGTGTGAGTGATGTATGAAGGTGACAGTGCAGCAATATTTTGCCTAGAGCCATTGTTCCCATACACATTATGTATGAGTGGGAGTGTTTGCGAGAATGGCATATTTTAACACACCATATGTTATTTTACGCTATAATACTTTAGCGACTTGAGTTTATCTTCTTATTGTTTTATGTATGTGATTTCCGAGTATTATTTATGCTATAAAGAAGATTATAATTTAATTTGAAAAATTGTATCATAAAGATTTTCTTCAACATGTGCAAATGGCGCTTTTGTTTTGAAGAGTTGTTATTGTTCATGTTTTTAACAATAGCGGAAATTTGGTTAAATTTCATTTGTGATAACAAAAAAATTTCTGTACTACTACTTGGTCTATATACTTCCGTTTATTTTTTTTTAAATAATAAACCACACTTTGTCATAAATTTTGTACTCCACCAAGTTTGTATGGAGGCAGTTAAGTTAGTATTCTACCACATAAACGTATTGTCATTTTTGAAACCATAAACTAATTTTCTGACATTTCCGCTTCCGTTTTATGGAGTTAAATGAGCACTCAAACAATTTTTATAAACATACATACAGTACGTGAATCCTCAAACAAATAATGCTACATAGAGAGGATGCAACAACTGCTTAATACACTAATACCACTACCAAAAACGTCATGTCATTTTCGTTTATAAAACTTCATATACACATTTTATATTACAACACAAAGCAAAAACTTAAATGAATTACTGGCCCAAAAGGATCATAATTCTTTAAATATGCATTATGGTTTTATCACATCATATATGTACCCTACATCTAGCTTCCTTTAATATATTGTCCGCATATTATTGTTTTGTCCTCAAAACATTTTGAAAAAAAGTTGAGTTAGGAAAAAGTAGCTAAAGAAGAGAAAAAGAAGCAGTGATTTTGATTCCGGTGATGTGAAAATTTGGATCGCAACCAATGACTTTTACATAGAGGTGTCATAGGAGGGAAGTTTTCTTTTATATCCAATTAAATATTATTTCATAAAAAAATTTTAATTTAAATTTTAATAGGACATCAGTTATAGGGCCTTTTTTGTCAAATTTCTTTGAAAATTGTGCAACTTTATTATAATAAATTTTTTACGGTTTTTGGCTGATAATTTCGATTTTAAGAATTTAAAATCTGGTAAATTGTATGTTAAAAATTTATACAAATAACTCGAGCTTAATAACTTGTTACAAAATAACTAAAGTTTAGTATTTAACCATAGTTATGCATGTCAAATTTATATGTAAGTGTCTGTGGTTAATGTTTAACCTTGGCTGTTTTTAAAATAAACTGCCCGTTATTTTATTCAAAATTACATTTTTGAAGTTGTGAAAAGAACTGCTTTGGAAGAGGAAAATCAGTTTTAAATGATACTTTGGAATCAATGAAAAATTGATTCGTTAAGAATCACTTCCATATATTTTTGCTGGGTATAAAGTAAAAATCATATTTCAAATTTTCCAGCCCGTTTCATGATGTCTCGTTTCATATCTAAAAAGGGGAAAATTCTCCTCCTTGACGGCCTGCCAACACCAAAGAAGCAAGGAAGTTGAAATTTGGTCTCTAGGTTCCAAGTCAGGCATGAGCATCCACTCAGACTTCCTACGGGAAGATACAAACAAGAGAAATGTCTTCCCCAAACTATGAATCTAGGAAATTTAAATTTAGTACGAAGTTTCCTGCTCTGACGTAGACATCAGCTAAAAAGGGGGGGCTGGCAAAAAAGGAGATAATTGACGAAACGGCCTGCCAAAACCCCTGGAAAACTGAAATTAAAAATATGTTTTCCCTGAAGTATGGGCTAACTCAGTGATAATGCACATTTTAGAATTTTCTCTAATTAAAATTGAGCTTGAAGTGGTGAAATTTATCCCCCTTAACTTCCAAAATCGCTGGAAGAGGATTGGTCAGAAACTTCAAATATGTGTGTTAAAAAGATATATTTTATAATTTTCATCAGGAACATGGTAAAAATGGGGGTTTAAATGACGTAAAGATTTCCTCTTAACGGCCTGCACAAACTGCTAGAGGTAGAAAGTTGAAATTTCGTATAAAGTTTCCTCCTTCGGTGTAGAGATCAGCTAGGACGGGATTTTTGGAAATTGCTACGGCCAGCCGAAACCGCTGGAACTTTGTAATCATCACAAAGTACATCGCTCTATTGACTGTAATATTACGATTTTCATCGTTCCAACGATGCCGTAGGTCCCCCCAAACCGCTCCAAACAGTGCGTCATACATCCACCTCGTGAACTGACTCTGGCTGCTTTCCAAACCAAATTCTGAAATTCTGTTTGTTTAAGTACCCATTGAACCAAAAATGAGCTTCGTCACTGAAGACAATTTTTCGATAGAAATATATTTCTAACACAGTACGAATTTTGATAATAAAATTCAATGATTTGCAAGCGTTTTTCGTTTGTGAGTCGATTCATGGTTAAATTATAGACCAACCTAAACATGTTTGACAGTAACATGTTACACCAAAAAACAGCTGAGCTGCCAAAAAGAGTGTTGCCAAAAATAAAGTTACTAGGAAATCACTTATTATAATATTACTGTAGAAAAAATTCTGGAGGTACACGGTGGCAATCAAATTTGTTGCCACTTAGTGATTTTAATAGCAACTATATGCATTTTTGGATTAATTTAAATTGTATGTTCCATCTGTAGAGCAAAAGAAAAATCTTAAGGAATTCATTGGGACTGTTAAGACATATTTCTAGATGTTTTTGCTCTGCCTCTTATAGTTATACCCTCTTGTTTTTGTTAGTTTTTTTTTTCATAATTAAAAAGAATGCATTAAATGAATATCTAAAACAATTTTGTTCCTTTAAATCAGTTGCGTCCAATTCATATGCACAATGTGCAAGCTTTTACAAAAGAGCTTTATCACCTACAGCGAGCTTCGACGAGAGCTTTTACATATATGAGGGCACAATACAAGGATGGAAATTTTGAATTTTGAAATGTTATAAGTTGTGTAATTTATTTAAGCCAAAACACTTTAATACTTCTTTTGAAAGATCTTTTTAAAAAAAACGCCATCTTCAAAAGGCTTGCTGTGCTTTGCAAAGGATAGAGCAACAACAAAAGGAATTTTTTCTTTGATAATTTTTCATATTGAAATTGGATAATTTTTCATTTGAAATTGGTCGTTTGGCAAATTTTTCTTTTGAAACTTTAATTTCAGTTCATCTACTAGTTTTGCCCTATCTACATTTTAATTCAAAAACATCTTTTGGGATGTATTATAATGCCTTTCAATGGTATGTTTGTGATTGCGCTTAGCATTATAGTCACAAACCAAACATACATGATCGCCGTCATTGTTTTAAATAAACAAAAACAACTGTTCCCACGCTTTATTAAATGTATTTTTTCGTGAACATAGACTGATCGTTGTATGTTTGAAAAGTTATTTTCAAGTTGATGGAAAAGTACTAACGTACTGAATTTTCCGTCCCGGAAAAAAAAGCTCTTTACTACAATCGCAAATATCATAGTATTAGTGTTTGGACGCAACTGCTTTAAAACTAATGATTATACATAAGGAAACATTTATATTTACAAAAAAAAATATTGATAACTAAAGCTTTAAAAGAGCTTGCGTTTCGGTCCAAAAAAAACTTTTTGAACCATATATTCGGCTTCGGTTTCGGTATTGACAAATAAAAACTGATTTAGTTAGGAATATACCAAGCTACCCCATACCAAAATGTGTATATGTGACGTATGAGTATTATAAACAGAATTAATATATTACTCATACGCAACGTAGCACATATAGGAGAAAACAAGTACTGTTTCCAATTAGTCCACCTGGGTGATTATAATGTTAAGACATTATTCGAATAATTACTTATATTAATTAATTGGTTTTTTGAATCGGTTAATCAACAAATTTTCCGATTAATCGACTAATCGTTTAAGGCAAAATTAATGTATTTTTATTAATAAAAGCATAAACAGTTGATTTTTGTTGTTAGTCTTATTAGTTTTTAAAGAGTTAGTTCAAAGCACCCTAAATTTTTTAAAAGACACATTTAAAATTTAGTGGAAACGCAGAGGAATTTAAGAAATCTTTAGAAGTAAAGATGTTCCATTAAAAATGCTGTAAGAATCCGCAAGTTTTTACATTTTCAAAAAATGTGTTAAAATGGTTATCATAACTTAAATAATAAATAATTTAATTAATAAAATACACCTGTGGTCTTTTCAGATAATGCACATTTTACAGGAGAGCTAGAAAAAAAATTATAAAACAAACAAAAAAAATTATATGCAAATTATAATTTTTTTGCCTCAAGCTGTTTTGGATATGAGACAGGCGAAACCTCTTTTCCAATGGGAAAATTTTGGAGCCTGCTAGGAAAAACCTTAGGTTACTAACAGGGTTTCTTACCCTACACTTCGGATTGAACCATTTGTGGAAGATGAATCTGTTGGAATCGCCTCTGTGTCGGATTTCATTATTGACTAAGGAAATTATCAGGAGATGATGGTTTTAAAAATTACAGAGATATTTTTTAGATTAAATCACAAACTCAATGAGAGTTTTTTTGTTCTCGTCTCGGAGCGTTATTCAAATACTCAAATATCAAAGGCCAAACAAACATAACAAACGAAATATTTCCAAAATACAGATCTAGCAATAAAAGATAATAAAATGTTGATATATGTTATATACTTGAAATTAGAAAAAAGTTAGCCCATACTCTAACTAGCATTTATATTTGCAGTGACTTAAAATTCCATGCAGGTATGTTTGTTGTTTCGCTTGTAGAAGGTACGAAATCTGAGGAAGATGCTCTTACCTTAGGCAGTAACTCAGCTGAGAATTTTTGTTTAGGTATGTTGGTTCGTTTCATCATGAACTTAAACCAAAGAGAACGCCAATTGTCGTAAAAATTCTAGTCTCTTACGAGTTGAATCATTAGCTGCAAATGAAGCGTCGATTTCAAAAAACAATATAAATACATTCAGTGGGGATATATCTATCATTTTTGCAAATACAACATTCGGCCATTGATTTATTTTACATGTAGTACTGTAGTAACCGATCATTTAGTATCTACGCCTCCTAAGAGAAAATACAGATTTAGAATTGTTTCACTAAAAACTTCATAGTTTTTATTTAAATAGTTACAAATCTTTTGTTGAATTATAATAAGACGCAATCTCAAGCTAATTTCGGTCCATTGACTTAGTTTTCTTGTATTCATGGCCGATGTATAAAACTAATGTTGCGATTCAGCAAACGTTTTGAAAGTATCCTACGGGAAATGAAGGGTCGATTGATCCAAGGTGATAAATCCGTGATAGATAAATGAGGGACATGTCACAATGCTGGTGTAAAATATTACTAACATATTACCAGTAACCGTAATATTAAAATGGTGGCAGAACATCGATTGGTTCTTTCGAAATATATCATGTAACTAAAGAGAAATGAACATAACACCAATGTGGACTAAATGAGTTAGAACTTTTATAGTTGAAATAATGACAGAACAAGAAAGTGGTTAAACATATTTTGCTGTGTATAAAAGAATGTCAATCGGTGGCGAAAACACCAATCCCGCGACTGTTGCAAGCCTCACATAATACTCAACTGATTTACACAGAACCGAATTTTTGACTGCAGAAATGATTACATAAAACTGATCTAGTTCAAAAAAAAGTGATTACGCAACTGTTTAGACATATAACTGCATTAATTCAAAATGAATCCAATATGCATGATGAAGTGTCAATGACAGGCAAATCAACCTCCCCGCGACTGACTAATACGGGTAGGTATAACAACATTATAGAGTTTATTAAGAAACATTTAGGGGGATGTTATCCCTAAAAATTTCGATCGACGACTCGACGTGACTAACTCTGTTAAAGGAACTTTTTTGAATATAAGGAACTTCGGTGGAATAAATGTTATATTTTTCAAACTATTTCCACATGTCAATTTCCTTTCCAAAAGTTTTGTTTTTATGGGAAAAGAAATTATTAGCTGTGATATTTTGACCTTTTAAACCTTCAGTCAAGTCCAATAAGACACGTTTTCAAGCTGTGCATTTTTTTTGTTTTCGAGATATGGTTGTATATTAAACACATAACGTGTTTTAGTCAACAGACAACTAAAGTTTTTAACTATATTTGGCAGGTTTTAAAGACATATATTGTCCAAAAGAGCATCGTCCTCTGAAATACAACAGTTGTTCATCAATAGTCACATTTTCGTGGCAATGTAAACTCATTGAAAGAATGCCTTCCGAACGGTTCCACAAATCACTAATAAGAACAAACTTATCGCTGCTTCGCATTTGTCTTCGACAGATAACATCATTGAAGCGGAGCGCTCTTGTAATGATTTGGAAAGAATCCTTAGAAATAATTGATCGAAAAATAGGACGACCAAATCGTGCATCAAATGAAGCATGCAAACAAATTTGCCAACTAAACTAAAATAAAAATCTGTATAAATGTACATACACAAAGTAGCTTTATCAATATCTTCCCATTTACCCTCGAATTATACTCTGCTACACATAATATTTTTCAATAATTATTTTTGCTAATGGATGTAGAAAAATAGTAAAAAATATGAAAGCATTGCTTGGCACCTGAATACAGCAAATTAAGTTGGTCTTGGCAGTATTGAAATAATATTCTTAGAACGAGTTTCTAGAAAAGGTAACGGAGCCGCACTCCATTGCATTTAATTTCCTGCTGTAAACAATGGATCTCCAGTGCAGGCAGCAGCAGTTTTTCTTCAAAGTCTGATTTAGAATCATTTGTTTCGGTATTTTTTTCGTATTCAGTATTTTCATCTAAAATGCTTGAATTTGAAATATCCGTGGTACTTTCATTTAGGAATTCAGCAATAGCTTCGAACGTTGATTCTCCATTCTATCAAGAAACAAACACAACACAATAATAGACTTGCGCCCATTTTTTATTTTTTTTTTTTTTTTAATAAATAAGGTATTGACCCAAATGGTCCGTTAACCTAAAATTCGTTACTTTTTTAACCTAACGGCATGGTTAAAAAAAAATGTTAGTTTTTTTTACCAATTTCTTAAAAAAATTTAAACATTTTCCGTTTTTTGTATTTTTGTTTGTTTTTTAATCTATAAAATGTATGTATGTCTCTGAATGTGTTTGTGTATGTATGTGTGCTTATAAATGTATGTTCCTCTATTTTAAAATTTAACGGAAAAGTTTTTTATTAAACTACACTCACAATATTATTTCGTTAAAAATAAGCTAAAATACATATTAAATTAATCGAAAATACAATCAAAAAGAGGACAACTGATTTTTCATTATATTTAGCCCATTTTGTTGTTTATTTTCAATCATTGTTTAATAATTCACAAAAGTAGTAAAAACAATAGAAAGTTGTTTAAAATAACCATAAATTTTTAACTGACAAAAAGTAGAAAAAAAACGATTTTCGGGTTTGTTTTTCAAATTGAAATTTTTTTCCATTTGTATGAAATTTTGCAAAACACAACACACACAGATGTATATATTTTTTTATTTTCATGTGTGTAATTATATTTGAATAATTTCTTGTAATTTTTATTGAAATAATTTTGTATATATACAAACTATTTTGATAAAAAAACAAAAAAGGATTATATCAATTTCAATTTTTTAAAACAGAAAACATAAAATTTTACATTTAACAGAAAATTTCAACTCCTACTGAATGTGTAAATTTTTATAGTTTGTTTTTTTTTATGACTGATTCAAATAGTTAAAAAATATATTTCTATGAATTTCAATTGATTCTTCTTTAAAATTACTTTTTTAATAAACTACAGTCGGTAACGGGAAATATATTGTGAGTGTACAAACAGTAAACTGGGTAATATTCTGAGTGTATATGTATCTAACATGTGTTCTCTTAAATGTTTGATATTAAGTATCCTTTTTGATTTTAAGCCTGGAAAGTGATAAAAACCCTTAATGACCTGTCCAAACCGCTTTGGATAGAAGCAATATGTCATTAATTATTTATAACTTTTTTATTAAAGCGATTAATATTAATTTGTTTTCCAATAAATATGTAAAATTATATCCCATAAGTTGTATCCATTTTCCACTTTTTTTTGTTGGTTTTAGTTAGGAAATCGTTTAAGTGCATACAACATGCAACAAGTCCCTGAAATGGCCAATAATCTCAGAAATCTCAACATTAGAATTATTTTTTCTTTAACATATACTAAATTCATCAAGAGCGGAGATCTTCATATCACTTATCTTCCTTGTTACTATCATTGACAATATACAGGATATCAGTGATCGTTTCTTACCGAATCTTATATTCATTTTAGTTTTTTCACATCTACTTAATAAACTCCATGATGCTACTTAAAAGTTTACACAAACACACATGCAAGGAAGCATGTTATAAAAGTTCTTAATATTAGACTTTTCGTATATCAGTCAGTTGCAAATAATAATATATGACCGCGCTGTTTCATGCACGTATTAATAAGTAATTTAACTTTTGTACTGAGAACTTTACTACTCAACATCACATATCGTATAATGCTACTATAAAAAATCGTCTATAAAAGTTTTTTTGGTTAAACTCTGATGACTTTTTTGTACAGTAGTCTCTACATGATTGAAGTACTAGTTTTATTTATTTGTCTTTATATCATAAACAAAGTTCGTGAGAAATGGTAAAATTAAAATAATGATCAGTTAAGTGTAGTTCAAATAAAATTTAAAACATTTTGTATTTCATTACACTGCTGGACAAAATGTTCTCTTTCAGATAAAATTTAGAATCCATTCTTAAAAAATTATTGTCGCTTAACTACTAGTACTTTTGCTTCTAATATCGATAATATTTATACTATGTATTTGACATTGAAAACTTAATATGGTAAAGATATTAAAATTCTGATTTATTGCTTTATTTAGCCGATATAGTACAATAAAGTTATAAGAGGTAATCAAGAAATACAATAGTTAATTAGTTTCATAACACAATCAGTAAAATATAATAAAATACCGAAAATTGTTGATCTAGTGTCATCATTTTAGAAACTACAGCGATTTTCGCTTTTCAAATTTGGAAAATTTAACGAAATTGACAATGAACATTATTAAATTTGAAGGAAATTGATTCCACTTACTACAAAGTCTGAGAGTACTAACTAGCTGTGCTTAATTAAAAAAAAAAACTTTGTTAACTGTTTTTTAAGTTAGAGGGATATTCACAAGACGTGTTCTGAGGACATTATGTTAGTTGTGGAACAAAAATTTGAACTTGTTTTGCAAGTATTGACTCTAAGCAACCTTTTTTTGTAATCAATAATTTTTGGCGGTTTTTTAATATTTCCTTTGCTTTATATAATAATTTTTTTTTTTTTAATTTACAAAATTTTTACTTTACATCCCTCTCGCTTGAAAATTGTTCGTTGGACAAAAAATGATAAAAGGCAAAAAATGTAATAAGTTATGGTTTCTCTCGACATAAAATAATTGCTTTAATAAAAAATTATTTATAAGCCAAAAACTACTTATTGGATGTCTTTTAGCGGTCTTGAGCATTACAGGGTTTAAAAGATTCTGTAAATCTGTCCCTTCATTTCAACTAATCATGTTAAAAAATTTAATTAAAAGCTTAATCGAACTCATGTAAAGCATTTTCGCTTAAGTCTCTTGCTGTTATCCGAAGTTTACTGTATGTTGTGTGCTCTTGTACACCTTTTTATTATGATTAACTTTACTTTACTTGTCATACGCATTTAATATTCTGGCTAGTTTTTATTTTTCTTATTTTTGTAAAATACGTGTGTTTAGGGTTGTGTAAACTTTTATCTAATATATCTCTCATAAACTATTTTCACTTATTTTATGCCCTCTAAAAATATTAATAAGATCCCTTGGACCAAAAAAAGGAATTACTTTAAAGCAAGAAACTTATTGGACGAAAATTAATTAAATACCTCTGGCAACAAATAGAGCTTTTTATCAAAAAGTGAATGGAAATTTAATCTTCATCATTTTTATTAAACGTTTAATATTTAAATAAAAATAAATTTTTGATAAAGTTTTTTAAATTAATTTTATGAAAGTTTCATTGGACGAAATCAAGTGAAACTTTATCGATTTTATGCATAATTGATTAATTTTATAAATATAATTCTCTTAGTGTACCTTATAATCATTATCAATGTTTTTCAATTATGTTTAATTATTAAGCTATTTTATATAAATGGTAAACTTTCCATCTCATAATTGTATTTGATTTAGAGGATTTTTTAGAGCTTCTGAAATGTAGGTTCAGATTAATAATTTTAAGAGCAGAAGGGGATTTTATGAATATTAAATACTACTATCACACACACTAGTAAATTTTTAACAGTGCACGAAATCACTTGGTATTTTTTCGAATTTTTTGGGTTACTAAAAATGGCCACCCACACAAAATTACAGATAATATTCAGAATTCGAAATAATACAAATCTTATATAAGATTTTAAAAATCCAAAATGGCGGACCAATGTTTCGTATGATTTTTCAAAAGCTTATTTTATTCATACTAAATTTTAGGTAAATTTAACTTGTCGCTGAATATGAACCTTTTATCAGGTTTTCAAATGCAATAAGATAATTTATTTTTTGAAGGTGTTCGATTTCGGAAAGTTTTGGGTGTCGCTTTATACGAACAGTGGCTCACAGCTTATTTCGTGTGAGAAACATTTTTGAGAAATCAAGCTTAAAATTGGTATATTTTATTCTGAACTCCACAAATAAATGATGCAGTTTTGTAGATAATTTAGTCTTTAATATAAAACACTAAAAAAAATTAAGCAAATATCAACATTGAATGATTTTTTAAAAGCAAAACTAAACAAACACATAATTTTCATGTCACAGCTTATTTCGTGTATGGAAATAAAACATTAAAAAATATATAAAAATTGTTGAAAAATCATTATTAAATATTTTGTAGGGTACCCTTTTTGCTTTATTACTGCTTTAAATGTAGATAGCATAGAGTCAACCATCTTTTTAGTGTATTGTGGCGATATTTTTGTCCACTCTTCCTTTAGTGCCGCTTTCAAACTTTTTACATTAGAAATATGGTGTTTTCGAATACCCAGCTCTAAATTGTGCCACAAATTTTCAGTCACATTTAAACCTTGTGATTGGGCGGATGTTTGGATGAAGTGTGGGCTATTTCAAATTTGCACTTTACCGGCTTTGGGCTTGGGATCGATTTCTTGGTAGAAGCGGAATTTGTCACGTATGGCCAAGTCTTCAGCAATTTGGAGTAAATTTCGATTAAGCAATCTAGGTATACCTCTTTAGTAATAGTGGATTCTATGTATACCAATTAACCGACACCTGCTGACGAAATGCACCCCAAACCTTTATAGGTTCGTATCCATGTTTTACTGGGTCACGTAAATTATTTGTTTGGAGCGCAGTATTTGGCTGAAGCCACATATATCCACATATACCTTATCATCTGATGCTGAAATATTAAAATTGCCCTCATCCCCTATGTTCCAGAAAGAAATCTTTGTTTTCATGGTATTTTGCGAAATGTACGTAGACTTTTTGATTTTGCTTATTAATAAAGGGCTTGTATCTTGATGTTCGCCCATGAAAATTAGCATATAAAGGGTGTCCCAAGAAGAACGCAATTTTTAAATTTTAAATAAAACACAGATATTTAAAAAAAAATCGTGAAACTTTATTATATCGTAAAGTAGACAGAATGAGGTTATGTATGGAACAATATATCGTGCAGATGGCCGACGCTGCTTTGCTGGCATGCACGCGATCTTTTAATGAAATTTTCAATGACCGTTTTGCATGAATGCTGCAGTATTTCATTAATGCAGCGTCCAATTTCCTCTTTTAAGGCTTGAGTCGTCGTCGGCTTATTCGCGTAAACCATCGACTTCAAAAAACCCCAAAGAAAAAAATCTAATGGTGTTAAATCGCACGATCTAGGCGGCCAATTCTGATCTCCAAAACGCGAAATAACACGACCGGGAAATGACTGATGCAGCAATTGAATTGTTTCTCTGGCTGTATGACATGTGGCGCCGTCTTGTTGGAACCACATGCCCTCCACATTCATTTCTTCAATTCTAGGCAAGAAAAAACTGGTTATCATTTCACGATACCGAACACCATTGACTGTTTGCGCTAGACCTGCCTCATTTTCATAAAAAAAAGGTCCAATGATTCCTCCAGCCCAAAAACCACACCACACAGTGACACGTTGAGGATGCATTTGCTTCTCGTGAATTACTCGAGGATTTTCCTCACCCCAAATGCCACAATTCTGCCTATTGACGAAGCCATCAAGATGAAAATGGGCCTCGTCACTGAAGATGATTTTATCGGCAAAATCAGCATTTTCATGTTGTCTCTCCAATACCCAATTAACGAACTCCCTTCGCTGTCCATGGTCAGCTGGCTTCAGTTCCTGACTCAATTGAACTTTGTATGCATGAAGATGCAAATCTTTCGTCAAAATTCGCTGCAAAGTGGATTTGGAGACACCAATTTGCTGAGCTCGGTGTCGAATTGAGGTGGATGGAGTTTGAGCGACATCATCACGTACAGCTGCGACATTTTCCATCGCTCAACCTGGTCGATGGCGCGTTGTTGTCTTTACATCACTAACAGACCCAGTTTCGGCAAATTTATCCATTAATCTCTTTACAGTTGACTCTTTTGGAGCATTATTGTGACCCCAAATTGATCGCAATTTGCGAACTGTAGCCGCAAAACTTTCACCATTTTGGTAAAACAATTTCACAATGAGAATGCGTTGTTCATTCGTGTAGCGCTCAATTTTTACTAACCTCGTACCTTCTACTAGCAAACAATAACAATTGTTCAAATGTCAAACAATGACACATCGAATGTTGCCAGATTTAAAAATTGCGTTCTTCTTGGGACACCCTGCGTACAATCGATTGATATTTAGCCAAGATGTTTATCACAGAAGTAAGGCTAATCCCATCTTCAGTTTTAACAACTCTTGAATTGTAGAATCGATTGATATTTATGCGTACAGTTTCTGGCTGACATTTTTTCAAAGAAACATTTCAACATCTTTGGCCACAGCTGGCACACTCAACATGAGATCTTCTTTAATCTTTCGCAAAATCCACCCCTCATAATTTTTAATAAAAAAAATTTTTTTTGGCCTTTCTTCCTTTGTTGTACACAAGATTTTCTTGGAAAAAATATGAATAATATACTGCACCGTAGATGGACTTCAATCAACAATTTCAGCTATTTGTTTTTATGTTTTTCCACTTTGGAAGTTTTTAAAAACTAACTCACGTTTTCTATTGAAGTGCGTCGACCCATCTTGTAAAACCACGGAAGTATAACTGAATTTAATACTTTTGAATATACGAACTATTTCTGATATTATTATTGTTTATGTTTTGATCTATAGGTAGTTTTTCGAATCCGTTATTTTTTTTAAATAAGAATAAACATCAACACAAAAATAAGCTGTGACATGAAAATTATCTGTTTGTTTAGTTTTGTTTTTAAAAAATCATTCAATGTTGATATTTGTGTAATTTTTTTCAGCGTTTTATATTGAAGAACAAATTATCTACAAAACTGCATCATATATTTGTGGAGTTCAGAAAAAATATACCACTTTTATGCTTTGTTTTTTAAAAAAGTTCCTCACACGAAATAAGCTGTGAGCCACTGTAGCTGACTTAATATAGCAAACCTAATATGTCGTAACATTTTTAAATAAGGTATCGGATTTTTTGAAAGATTTAACCCGAGAATTTTCGGAAGTTGATGATTATGTACTGATAACAGATATTTGAACCCTAAAATGGCGTTTGCAATATGGCGGATGATTTGCTTAAAAAGTATTTATCATAATTTATTGGAATTGACAAAAGTCACAATTTGGCTGATGATTTTTAACTGTAATTTTTTGTCATATACTTCTATAGTGCCCTCCAAAGTTATCGCAGATAACGTTACGCTCTATGTCTAACTATGTCAATGAAAAACTTCAAATACTATATCAAAATTCTATGCATCGATTCTAGTTATCCTCATATAAACACATTATGTCAATAATTCAATTTATCTAGCTTTTTTTACCTTTTTACAACATTTTTTTTTTACCCCTCTCTCAATTGCATTCGGCTTTTTCTTAAACTTTTTTCCTTAACTTTAAGAATATATTTTTGTGAACTAGTACGAATTTTTAAGATTTAGGCTGAAAATTGATCTCTTTATTATAAGACTATATTATTGGGAATACATATACTACTTAAATGGATAAAAAAATAAAGAAATCAATTAATAAAAAAAATATCCGCTGAAGATGAAGTTCAGCGACCCCTGCAAATTTCAAACTAATCACCCATTTTTCTTTATTTTTCTTGTTGAGTTACCCCCAAAATTTTCCGATAAATAACCAATAATATTAAAAGTATACGCAATTTTGAAAATCTGATATTATAGTTCGTATCAGCGAACCCTAAAACTGTCCGATATTTAACACAGTCCAACAAGAAGTTATAGCTTCAATGATCTCCAAATCCCTTCTTTTTAATAAAACCTTGAAATATTTACACCTTTTAACCGCGATTTTGTCACAAATAATGCAAAACTACAAATTATTATTTATTCTTCCAAGCAGCTTTGTGTTGAAGATGATCAAAATCTGTTTTGCCTTTGAAAAGTCGTGATTTAAATTGTGGGGACACCTCTAAAAACTGGTACATTTTAATAAGATCTACAATGTACACTCTAATTAATTTCTGTTGAAATTTACCCAACTTATAGTAGGAAACTGTACTCCTACTATAAGTTGGGTAAATTTACTCTGTGTGCGTAAATGAAAAAAAGTACACACATTATGCGTAAATTGATGAACACGAAATAGGTAAAATTACATTAAAATTGAAGAGTAAATTTACCAAATTTTTGCGTAAAGAAACACGATTATCCTGTAAATGTACATATATAATTCGTAAAAATCCTAAAATAATGCGCATATTTTTTACTACGATTTTTGTTTTGTAATAAAAACAATAAATTTATTGTTTAGAAACTCACAAAAAGAATAAAAACATAAATTTTTTTGATTAGTAATTCCAAATAATTCATAAATTTAAAGAGCTAATAAAGTCTTTTTTTAAATTTTGAAAATGTTTTAGATTTTTTTTTTCAATTTCAATATGTCATAATTTTTTTACCATTATAATTTAGTATATTTACAAACTTTGAGCGTAAAATTTTTATTCAACAAAATAATACTAATTTTAGGCATAATGTGTTTAATTGTAAACACATACAGTGAGCGAAATTTGTTTGGCCGCATATGATATTTTTAGATTTTGGACGAACAAGTCTTAAAAAAGTAAAATATTTGTATAAGTTTTTAACGTATTTTTGATTTATTACAGAATTATATAAACAAACTTAATTTTTTAACTTAAACTAAACAATATAGAACAAATTATCACAAAAAATCCATTTTAGTGTGCGAAATTTGCTTAGCCGCACAATACTATTTTACTAAAAATCATAATTTAAACTGAAAATACTTAAAAAATGTATATGTTTAATAGTCTGTAGAGCCTCCATTTTTGATAATTGTTTGAAAAATCCGGGCAGGTAGCGAACTAATTAGATTCCGAAGCATGTTTGTATATAAATCAAGCCAGGCTTGCAAAATTGACGTTTTGAGCTCTTGGATCGTTAAATATTGTTTTCCATTTGCATACACAGTTCTTGCAATGATGCCCCAAACATTTTCGAAAGGGTTTAAATCTGGACTTCTCGCTGGCCATTCAAGCAGGGGTATAGAACGGGATGAAAAAAACTCCTTCGACTTACTTGACACGTGAACACCTGCATTGTCTTGTTGAAATATAAATTCTATTTCATTATAACTTTCCAAGTATTCAATTAAAACGTCGTCCAACATTTCGATGTACATTCCGGAGTCCATTTTTGGTGGAACGAAGCATAACTTTAGCTTTCCGTGGTATGAGAAAGCACCCCATATCATTACTGACCCCCCCCCCCCCCCCCCACCGAAGTTGCGGCTCATTCGTGGAGGGTTATTTGCGCGCAGATCGTGCCAATAGTAGCTGAAACCATCTAGTCCATCCAGATTAAACTTTTTTCGTCTGAAAAAATGATTTTCTGCCAAGATTCAGTCCACGCCATGTGCGCCTTCGCAAATGTCAATCCTGCTACTTTATGGTTAGCTGTCAACTGCGGTTTTTTTGAAGCTTTCTTCCATTTTATTGCTCTATCAGTGCTTAATATCTGCTGTACCCGACGTTTTCCAACTGGAAGCTGCAATTTAGCCACAATTTGGGACGAATATAATCGATTTTTAGTGGCCTCTTGTTTAATTGCATTTTTTTGACGTAGGGTTAATTTTGTGTTTCGTTTACATTTTGAAGGTCCAGCGCCGTATTTATCGCCTAATTTTAGATAATTTCTTACAACCTTTTCTGATCTTTCAATTTGTCTTGCAATTGCTCTATTTGATAGGCCATTAACCTTTAAAACATTTATTTGACCCTTTTCCACCGCGTTTAGTACTTTCTTGCGCACCATTTTAACAGATCTTTCCAAAAGAAAATTAAAAAAAATCTAAAAGCATTTAAAAAAGTGTGAAATTGATAAATAATATCAAAAACAATTACAACTTTGAAAAGAACTTACCAGTATGACTCATTAAATGCAACTGCGGCTAAACAAATTTCACACAGAAAATTACATTATTTTCTTTTACATTCCTTCTTTTTATATCTAAGTACCGTTATGATCACATATTTGTTGTTAAAGATTCCAGGTTATTTTAAAATTAAATAGCTTAATGTTACAAAAACAATATTTCTAACATATTGAAGAAAATAGTTAGTTTTAAAATTTTTGTAATATGCGGCCAAACAAATTTCGCTCACTGTAGGCCCGTAATCATAGTCCCGCACTAAAGTCGGCTCTTTTTTAAAAACAACTTTAAATTAAAAACTTGTTATTATCTATTTTGCTAATATAGTCAGAATTAAAGCCAGTTTTGAGTTGAACCGGCTCTAAATGGGTATCACATCAAATGTACCAAATGCCCGCATACATTTTGTACTAAAAAAAAGCAGGTGGCAACATTGATCAGCTGATTTTATGAAAAGTGTGTTAATAAAAGATTTGCAATTGCAAAATGTAAAAAGGAAAAAACTTTATAAAAAGGGATTGAAAGTGTATTTTTATCAATAAAAATTTATTAACTTAATAAATGTTATGCAAAATATCGTATTTATTGATATAATTGTCCTTTTAATAATTTGCAATTCAAACATTTTTTTTACAAAAATTTTCTTGGCGGAAAACAGCTGTTGTGTGTGTTGTTAAATTGGAAAGAGTCAACTTCAGTTAGTTTTAATTTTAAAGCAGACTTTAGCGATTAAGTTATACTTTTACTTGTCGATAGTATGCCTAAAGTATACTTTTAAGAATAGTCGACTTTAGAACTCTTAAAGTATACTTTATTTTAACTATGATTATGCGCTATAGTGTCTAAAAATATTTCGTGTGTGTGCTATTGTATATGAAAGTGTGCGCAAAAAAGTTTTACGCATTTGGTGTTTATATTTACTGAATTATCGTAATATTATATAAATCTTTACCCATTTTATAGTAGTAAATTTACAAGCATTTATTAGAGTGTACAATATTGTATGGAAAATCTTAAGGTGACCTCATATTTTTATTTACACTTTTACAACTTTTGATTTTAAAAATTTTCAATATAAATTCGCTTGGGAGTTCAGCGAGAAATCTTAAATAAAACTTGATTACCTATCTTGCATTTTCGCCCAGGGGTCACCGCGCGAAGAGAGAGACATTGTAAAGTGCATTAAATTAAAATCCGTCTGTGGATTTCCAATGTGCCCCTATGTGAGGTGTGTATATTTTAATTGTATGCACTGTGTATTAATTTGGAATGTTTTTTTGAAATTTGAAATAATTTTTTAATCAATTTTGTAAGGGAAAATTTAAAATGAAGGTCTTAATTTGTAAATATTTTTCTATTTATGCATTGAATTTTTCAATATTTTTTTTTTTTTTGCACCTACGGACTAAATTCTCAGTTTTTAAATGTATAATCCAACGAATACATCAATTCTTTATATCTAACATAAATGTTGATGCTAATATCTGGAAATGCAGTCATCTCAGTCCCCATAGTTGTATGTAATTCTTTATATCACATGTATGTCTAGCTCAATCAAAGAGCTCTCCAGATCGATGTTTTTTGAAATAGCAGCTGCTTTTGGAATATCATAATGAATATGAATGAAGATCGACCACACTTGAGTTTTGCGCATTAGTACCAACAATTTTTTAGAAATGAAGCATTATAATCCAAAGTCAAACAAAGTCAGTTAAAACATCGCTGCTGGCTCAAGTCAACTTTAAAAAGGTACAAAATTATTCAACGAAAACTTTCTCGAGTAAATTCAATTTTTTTCATTTTTGTTTTTTCTTTAAAATTCAACAGGCATAAATTGATGTTGCAAACACAAAATTGAACAAAAAATAGCAACGCAAAGGACAAAAATTATTTTTTTTTAAATTTAAATGTAGGCTAGTTGGTAGCGTGCTAGCTTATCAGTGCGGGGGTCGTGGGTTCAATTCCCACGCTACAACGAGCCGTTTGTCTTTGTTGCTAGTGCTTGGTTAGGGATTTAGGATATAATTTGAAATTATATCATTAATATAAATAAATAGAAATTACATTTTCCAAAAATTTACGAAATACCCCTCTACTAATTTTTTAACTGTAGATCAATTTATTAGAGCAATTTCTAAGTAAACTGTTTTACCAGTTATTTTTGAATACACAATTGTTTCTTTTAGACGATACTTTTTCATAGGCAAACACATAATTCGGAGTTAGTCATTAAAATACCAATGTCTCAATATAGTGTTAAAAGGTGCCCCTCTTTACACTACGTATGATTAATATGTTTCCCAGAAAACCTTTACTTATAATTTGCTATATGCCTTCGTAAGTCCTCCAAGTATCATATGAAAAATAAAACTCTATAAGCATCTTAACTTTCATTAATTTATTAAAAAAAATAATACCGTGTTCGTTGATCATATTTTGTATGCAATTAAAAACTTTTCAACACATCACAATAAAACTTTAAAGGGGTACCAATAAAACAAAAAAAAAAAAATTAAAAGGAAAACTTCCAAAAACAAAAATCGACAACTACAAGTATTGGCAACAATATTGCATTGAATTTTCATTAATACAAAAAGGGGGAAAAAACTAAAGAGAAGCCACATCAACCCATACAAATGCGAACAGAGTAATCCATTAATTAATGTTGCATTCGATGAAAATTTATGAGCAAAAGTTTAACGAAATTTGTTGCGGGCTTGTTTTATTGTTGTTAGACATTGAAAGGTCTGTCTGTCTATCGGTCGGTTGGTTGGTTGGTGACTTGATTGGTCGCTAGGTAAAGAACTACATTCTCTTTTAACAACATTGTAGTAGATGATTGCAAATTGTTGTTATTACACACTTTACTACGTCGAACATTGTTGTAGAAGAGTTAAATAAACTCATACGGAACACTGCAGACATTTCCTATTTCCTGTACATGTTAAGTTTAACATTTATTAATTACTTCCTACTGTGTATGTGTTTTTTTTTTGTTTGTCTCTTTCCTCCATTTTGAAAACATCTCATCATTGAATACAACCAGAGTAGTAGATAAACACTGATGTTGTATGCTTGTTAGATATACAATAACTATCAAAGTTGCCAGTTTTGAAATTGAATAGAATAAATATACCTTTAGGTAAATCAACTTTGGACTTTTTCACTAATTCATCCATCTATTACTACACACACAAACACTTTGCCATTGTTATCAAAATTGTCAATATATATACAACTAGATTTATAATACAGTGGTTGCGATAGAAGCAAGATTTTACTAATTTGTAATGTCCTTAAAATAGTTTGTAAGTTAAAATAACAGAAAATATAATTTAAAAGAAATAATATTTCATTTAAGAACTTGTCTATTTATTTTTCATTTATATCAAGTGGTTTTTGTTATTAATTTTTAAATGTTGTTTAAACTGACACATCAGTAAAAGAAAATAAAACAATTGATTAATCGGTTAAAAATTAATATTAAAATTTTACTTGACTATTCCGTAAAAAAAACTGATTATTCATTTATTCACAATAAATTATTTACATTTCTTACATTTTTGTTTTTTTTTTTTTAATTTACAAAATAACAAACAAAATTTAAATTTGTTTTAACTGTAATGGAAACAAATAAACCAAAAATCTCCGTTTTGTGGTTAAATTTTAAAACAAATGAAAAAAGGAAATTATACTGTGAAAAGCCGTTTAGTGATCATTTTAAATAAATGTATAAAAAGATAAAAAACAATTTATTTGAAAAAGAAATGTATTTTCCTTTATTTTTAACTGAATTAAAAACTTTTTTGTTAAACTACAACATTTTCGTTTAAACAAATGTTATAATTTTTGCTTATAATTTATTGAATAATAAGAAGATTTTATGCTTGATTTTTGACAATTTTTGAGCGTTTATTGCGAAACATATGTATACTATAAATTTATTCAAAGTATTGGCCATTGTTAACTATGACCTTTCCACTTTTCTGGTAACAATGGCTTGCACTTCAAAAAAACTGATCATTATTTGAGACCGAGAACGAATCAAGCCAATTTCCGAAAAGTGAATCGTGTTCCGTAGAGAACGTTCGCAGTATTCGGAACAAATGACAGTCAGACGGGACATGGTGTGGACTATTAGGTGGGAAAGTAAATCTATCTAACCACTATTTTCTTAATGGTTTTTAACCAGCCATGAATGAATACATCGCACAGTGGGAGAAATGGCCAATCTAGCGGAGATTTATTAATAACTTCTGATATTATTATGCGGATAATTTTTTTATATAGATTAAAATATAATAAATAAAAATCAACAAAAAAAAATGTCATAAAAGCAAAGTATTTTTTATTTTTTTTTTTTTAATTTTCATATAAAATTGCTATTCAGTATCTGATGAGCTATCATCTGGCATGGTATTTTCTTCATCGGCATTAGAAAGAAGACTGATAACGTCATTATCTAATAGCTCATTTTTTTAGAAGAGGGTACTGAACTTTTCGACAACATGGTAATAAAAGGATCTGAAGAAATAAAAAGTGTATGTGCCAAGTCTTCCATTGTGTTTTTACGTGAATTTTTCCGAGTGTGATGTAAGCGAAATTTTCTTAGGTCTTTATTTTTGGCTTCGAGAGCTTCTTCTGACATCATGCCTATTGGAAGCGAAACATGTTTTATAATATCTGCACCATGTTTTAAAATTTTATGAACAGATGAGGGCATATAAAACCATGGATACAAATCAACAAAAGTAGTTGCTGTTTGGTATGCATACAGCTGAAACGCGTCCATATTAATTTCATATCCAGAAGCCATTGTGCGTAAAATAACACTGAAACGATAAATTAGTATGTAGCTTACACTAGTTATTTGAGCAGCCAGTTTCGGCTGTTGAAAAAATTTTCTGGCTGTGTTGCCGTAATTAGTTGTACCGGATCCAGGCACTGGAATATCGACCAGTATTGCCATTTCCTTTCTTAGATTGTTTTGTATCTCAGTTTTCTTTTTATCAACAAATGCCTTATCACAACTACGAACCTGCCATTTTTGAATTGGAATTCTGTACGCGATATGAAGAATACATTCAAAGAAGCGAATCCACGCATGTAAAGTTGATAATCCACATTCATATAAATTTTCTTTGCACGTAAAATTTTTAATTACTTCTAACTTGTTCATTTCTTTTGGTGATATATCACAGATTCCACATTTTTGAGATGATGATTCTGCCACAACACTAAATACTTTCCCATCTATCATGGTCATATGAAACTGATGACGAACTTCATAATTTTCAAGTTTCGTTGGCTGTATTTTGGCTATTTGACTCTTGAAAGTATTTACTTCATCATGGATCAAATCTGCTGATTCCTTTTGACAAAGCAATTTTAATGGCCTGCAATAACGAGTGGATGAAGGTTTCATATTTTTCCAAAGTATGGTTGATTCAAGAACTATTTGTAATGGAACCAAGCACAACGCAAACATATGTTGGTCGATCATGCAAGTGTCAACATTGTTAAAATTTTGTCGATATGTTGCGTGGCCACTACTACCATCACATCCCCATTTGTAAATGGCAGTTATATTAAAAGTTTTATTGCTTTCTGTATTTTGAAAATCTTGAGAATGCGCAGCAAATATTCTGGCCACGGTGTGATCAATCAAGCATTGTAAAGGCACCTTGAAAGATTGATCCGTAACTTTTAACCCATTAGGATAGCACAGTTTTTTCGCAGATCGCAGAACATCATATGTGGGAAATATATTTGCATTTCTCTTTTTAGTGCCGTTCTGCAAGTCCATATAAACTTTTTTTGTGTAACCGCCATCAATATATAAAGCCAAAGCTTCCTCAGCTGTGTATTTAATAACTTCTTTATCATCGGATTGAATGGCAGATTTCAGTCTTTTCGGCAAATTTTTATCTGTATTCAATCTAGATACGACCATGGATGCATTTCTCTTGCCAGCTTTGTATAAACTAGTACTGGCCGCAGACATTAGTTCATCACATGGAATTTCCTTAGCAATATCAGAAACTTTTTCTTTTTTGTTTTTTCCTGACAGTCAGTAAAGTTTATTTCGGGTCGTCCAGTACTTGAAGTTTGGTCTACCAATACAATTTCACCATCTAACCAGACCTTGTTATTTTTTTTTCAAAAATCGTCCGATTTCGATGGCTTTCTCTCCATTTCATGCCTATTTTTCAAGTTAAATTTTTAATTTTCTTCGAAATTTCAATGGGTTGATCGTCATTATATTTGCTTCTATCAATAATATTGTCATATACATAGGATTCCACAGCAGAAAATTTTTTAGAAGTTTCATCTTCCTCACACCAAATTAAAAATAACGATCCTTTGGACACTGACATTGTAGCTAAAAAAAATAATTTCTCAAAAATTTGCGAAAAGATGCAGCTCATTTTTGAGATTTCACATCACAAGACACTGTGTTATTTTTAAAAATTAAAACTAGATCGAATCCAATCGAATTACAGAAGTTCCACTCTACAACAGGTTAATTTATTGATAAACATTATATTTTTTACCAGCACCATAAACAACAAATAATCTAAAACCCGAAACACAATCACAGGTCACAAACATATTTTTTTAGTTAATACATACCTTTAGCTTTAATAATAAATAATTAATAGATTTTAATTCTCACTTCAAAAAATTTTATTAAAAATTGCAGCTGGTTGCTAAAAAAGGCGGGAAAGCTTTTGACAGCAGCTGGTGCAACATATGTTGTGTTTGAAGCTTAACAGCTGTGAGAATATTGAGAGGAAAACAAAATGAAAAATGTCAATGATATATCTGAAGCATTAGTAATCGAATACTAAACTGTTTTGGCGCCAAAATAAATTTTGAAATTTGAATTAATCGGAGCTAGATTGGTTATTTCTCCCACTGTGCATCGGCTTCATGTATGGTCGCATATTCCGGACATTTTTTGTCCAATGCTCGCTTCAGATGAATTAATTGTATTCTGTACAGGTCCCCTGTGATATCTGGCTCGACTTCAGCAACTCATAATAGTTGGAACGCTTCTGGTACCTCCACATGCAGATCATTAGCTCAGTGACATTGATACTCATCTTCGGCGCTGATTTAGCTGGTTGGTCGGACTTGAACATACATACGATTTCTTGCTCTTTGGGTTATCGTAATGAATCCATTTTTCATTGCCAGTAATTATTCTATGCAAAAAATACTAACTGAGCGCCATAAAACCTCGATCAACATTTAAACGACTTACGGCTTCAACTCCTTTGGTACCCGATTTCCTTTCTTTTGGATGATTGGAAAGGTTTTGAAATTGCTGCTTGAGAAATTCCCAATGATTTTGCAAGTTCGTCTTGAGTTTGTGAACAAACTTTATCGAGTAATACTTCAACTTTGAAGTTTTTGGCTGACCCTGGTCTCTGTCTTCCGTGTCAAAATTTTTATAAAATTAATGGAACATATTCAGAACAAGCTTCGGTGAGCAACCGATCTGCATCAGCTGCAATTTTTTCAAACTGAATAAGTAAAGCAAAACTTCGCGCAAATGATGATTTGATGGCACAAAATTTGGCACTTTGGAAGCAAAAATATATTAATTGTTTACACTATTTCGTTCAATGACTATGTGAGAATAAATGACAGATGTTGATTCTCCAATAAGTTCTTAATGATACACCTAGAGAAAAGATTGGTTTCAATTCGATCGAAACCATTAACATTTATTTGGATGTATTTCATTTTATTTGGAATAATTTATATTCTTTAATAAAGTATAAAAGCTGTATTAGAAATTAAAAAAAGGAAAAAGATATTAAAAATCAGTTCTATTATTCAAATATTGGTGTTTCCAATCATCTTTTAAAATAAAATTCGTTTTGTATTTCTGTGCGGTGGAAGCAACCATTTATTTAATGAATATATTAGGAATTTGGTACAATTTATCAATTGTCGATATTCAAATATATTATTTATTTAAGTCAAAATTAGTCATCAAAATGTATAAGTGTTTGTGGTGTAGTGGGTAGAGAGGTAGCTCAGTACTCCGAATTTCCTAGTTCAAATCTCGAACAAGGCAAACATTTAAAAAATATTTTTTTAAATTAAAATAAGATATTAAAATGTTAAAATAGTATTATGGAACAGTAGGCAAGAATGTGATCTGTGAATCTGAATGCCCAGGTTCGAAGCCGGAAAAATCTAAAAATTAAATTTTTCTTAAAATAAAATTTTGTGGAATTGTACAACTGAATATTGGCTTTCAAAATTAAAAATATATTTTAATATGAAGACAGTTGCCGTAACCGCTAGAATTCGATTGGCAACAAATTTGGTGGTCACAACTGATACTAATGATTGTTGTAAAAGATACACCATTTTTAACGTTATACACTCAATATAACAGTTTAGACCTCGTTTGTGATTATCAGAATTATTCAGCAAATTTTGACGAACTCCATTTGGAGGACATGTGGTTCCAACAGGAATAAGTCACAATTCTTCCGTCCAATCCTGTTCTAAGGTTAAAACAAATAAATATAGAGTTTAAAACAAGAATAGGTGAACATCGTAGTCACAAAGTAACATTTTGGGTTTATTATGCTTATCTATTTCTTACACTCAAATAGTTTGTAAGTTAAAATAACAGAAAATGTCATTTACAAGAAATGATATTTCATTTAAAAACCATTTAAAAACCGGACTACTTAATTTTCATTTAAATCAAATTACTTTTGTTATATATAATTAAATGTTGTTTTAACAACTGACATATCCGTAAGAAACAAATGAAATAATCAGTTGAAATAAATATTAAACTTGTACCTACCAATTGCTTAAAAAATAAATTATTTTATAATTTTTTTGAAATTGTTTCCGTTTTTGTATTTTTTGTTTATCTGCAAAATGTATGTATCTGCAAAATGTATGTATGCGTGGCTATAGACACTTTCTGTGTGAATGTGTTTCTGTACGTATGTGTGTTTATGAAGTTATTGTAATTTGAATGAAAATAATTTTATATATAAGCATCCAATAAAAATAAAAAAACCTCTTGAAATTTTTTAATTATTTATTTTTTTTTTTTTGAAACAGACAGCAAACAAAATTTAAATTTGTAATAACTGTTACGGATACAAATAAATGACAAATTTCCATTGTTATTAAATTTTTATCAAATTTCAAACAAATGAAATAAAAAAAAGAAACTTTATTTGAAAATGGAACGGAAAACATATTGATTAAACTACAAAGAGTAAATTACATAATATTCAGAGTGTATAAAAAAGGAGAATTATTATTTTTTTTTTCAATTTGAGATTATTAAATTTCGAGTAAAATTTTTCCACGAGGGAATCAATTTACTGTGCTAAATCATATAAAAAATATGTTATTTTCTGACATTATATATTCAATTATGAAATATGTTTAAAATATCATTAGTAGATTGCAATACTTATTCTGTCGGAGTATAAAATTTAATTTTGTTGTATTTAATGTAAATCTAATTCAATACTAATTAGATTTTACCCTGCTAAAATATTATGTTTAACCAATATTCTTTTAATTACAACACAAGTATCATTAAGTTATTATTCTATGACATTTTACCTTTCTAAAACCACTGTCATCATTATAGTCTGTTGTAAGTTTTCAGTTCCCTGTATATCACGGTTTGTGTTTCTTTCCCTCTGTATATTTTGAATATGTCATTGTCAACAAGCACTTAGCGGGTTTTTTTTTATTTTCTAGCTAACGGTCACCGTCATCATCGATAAGGTGAACATTCGTAGTGATTTAATTAGTATATATACTGATTTTGTCTGACGTGTACTGATGAAATGTTCCTGTACTCATTTTTTTGTTTTAATTTGTACTGATTTTTAACATTTGCCATACAAAAAATTTAATTTCCATTGATTTTTGTTTAACCCTTTAACCCCTAAGACCGTGTACAGAAGGTCGTCACTAAAGTCAAATTATATCCAAAACAATATTTTTGGTGCACTGATCGCCAACGACATTTTTGTCGGTGTGAATATACCTATCGAATAGTGCCACGTTTGAACGCGCTCAGTTGAATAGTTTGATAGATACACCCATTTCTGTCAAGATTTTTGTCACAACAGACACGAAAATTATTTATGATTTTAGTGCAAAATTAAAATTAATAAAAAACACATTTTTATTTTAATAATTTGTTGCGTATTTGATTTGTGAAACAAATTTTTTTGTTTGAATCGAGCTTTTTGTCTTTAGGTGGTCTTTCACAAAGCACATACGTGCTTTTTAATCCAAAATGATACTGGAACCAAAAATTTCATAACAAAATACCTCGTATTTTGACTTCAATGATTAAAGGGTTAATGAAGATACTTGAAAAAAATATTTAAAAGCGATTTAAAATCATCAATTTATAATAAAAACATCGAGATCGAAACTTAAGGTGCGGTGTAATTTATAATATAAGGGACAATATTCATTATGTTGTGTGAGAAAAATATTAGTATACCAGTCTGGAAATTCGTTCCCAGAAATGAACACGTTAACAGTTGGAATCCCTGTTAATTTTTGTTTCGAAAATCGATTGTAGTTGCCAAGGATAATTCTATAAATACATAGATAGAAAATGATCACTCACTAACTGTGAAAAAAAAAAAATTCACATAGTAATTTTCCTTAGAATGTGAGACATATAATCTGTTCAACATCATAAGTTATTTGTGGGTTGGGTGGTTCATAGGGAGGCTAACAATGACCTGTTCGTTCAGTTCGAAAGTGTGCACGCTAGGTCTTAAAATTTTTTCCATTTAAAAAAATAGTGTTTACTGTTACTTAGTAACATTTAATTATGATCTCGAATCTGATAAATTATAAAATATATTAACAGTTTAAAATATTTTGGGGATTTTTCTATAAAAAAAAGTTAATAGAACTATTATGTCTTTATTAAAAATTTCATATTATCTTGAGTGTTTTTAATAATAATTTTCAGAATGTCATAGTTTTTCTATATGAGGAATCTTACTCAAAAAAACAAATATTTAGTGTAAATGGAAAAAACCTCACAATTTGTAATGTTTCATTTTAAAATTTGTTATGTGAATTGGGAATTCTTTACAGCGTTTAAGTAAAACATAAATGGTCACCTTTATCATCGACAACATAAGCATCATCATCTGTCCAAACATATATATCGAAGAAATATTATTGTATTTGTATTGGTGCATATTTCTAACAAAAGCCTGAAGTGGTTTCGTCTCGGGTTTTAGGCTAACGATAACAACAGCAAGAGATTTGTATACCCTACACCGCTATGTGGATACGATGTAATAAGTTAGTACTGATATTTGTAACAACAAAAATTTATTGTACTTATATGTCCGTTAGTCCGTTTAGTCTGCTTGTAACAGTAATATTGTTTGAACGATACAGGCCTTAAATACTATTGTATTGCGTTTAAGTTTGATGCACTTCCAGTCAGAAATGTCACTCATCTAAAAAAAATGAATGCACTTTCAAGCTACCCAGTTCACTGAAATGCTTTACCAGTTTTTGTAAAAAGGGTTATTTTGAGGGGCAGAGAACTCATACATACTATTTTTCTAAATTAATGTTGCCGTCGCTAAGGATCGAACCCAGAACTTTCTGTGTACAAGTCCAACACGCTTCATACACACAGGTAAGAGGGCAGAGCTCTAGTATTTCAATTTAACCGTCTCGGTTAGAATCCCAATATGACCAAAAATATTAATTTTGCTTTTATTTTATTTTGGAAAATTTATTTCTGGACCATGCAGTTTTTGGATTTGTCATTGCTTTGTTAGCACTGGAAAATTTGTTGCTGTATTGCTTTGTCGACGCTCTTTGAACAGCCTGCCTTTTGGCTAATGATGTTATCATTTTAGGATTGGAAAAGCATTTTTTTCAGCAATTTCGCCGCCGGTTATCGTGCTTTGCCAATGCTTCCGTTTGTATATTTACGACATTGTAATAAATATTTATGTTCTCACAGTTTCAGAAATTTACTACTGGAAAAAATGCACAGCCTGAAAATATTTCTTACAGAAAAAAAGCCTTTAGAATTTGTTGGATTTTAAAAAAAAAAAAAAATTCTCTACATCTTAGGAATTTTTTAAAGGAAAAGTTCTTTAAATCCTTCGGTTATTCTGTTAGAAAAAGTACACAGAGACAACAGATTCATTGTGACAACCGAATTCCTTGCCAACTGAATAGTTTGGTTGCAGCAACAAAATTATCCATTTGTCGCAACCAAATGTAGTCATAATCTCAATAAAATATATAGTTGCAACCGAAATTCTATTGTATTAACCGAATTTTGGTCGCCACAAACAAATATGTCGGTGGCTCCAACCAAACCATTCGGTTGGAAAGAAATTCAGTTGTCACATTGAATCTGTGTTATCTGTGTACTTAGGATGTGAGGGTTTTTTTATAGAAAAAAATTATTGGGGCATGAGGATTTTTCTAAAGGAAAATTTCCCCAGGCTTTTATAGGAAAACCCTTTTATGTGAAGAATTTTTAGTTATAAAATAACTCTCACATTTGGAGAACACTTTCTGTATGTAAAAATTCTTAGAATTTAAGCGTTTTTCTAAATGAAAAATTGCCTAGAGTTCCACGAATTATCTATTAGATGAATTCGGAAGACCTGAAAGTTTTTTAACAAGAAATATTGCACAGAATTTGATGGTATTCCCTTAGAAAATGTTCTCCGAATCTAAGAGTATTTCTACAAAAAAAAAAAAAATATTGGATCTTGTAAGGTGTATATAGCAGTCTTTAGAATCTGTGGGTTTTTCTGTAGAAAAAGTCATTTAAATGTAAATAATTGTTTATTTGCTCAAAAACTGCATGTCAGACTTTTCTAAAGAAAAAAATTCTACAGATCTTTTCTATATGAAAAGTCCGATAAATTTTACGAGTTCCCTATAGATTCTGAGCACTTTTTCCTATATAAACACCTTCATTATTCTCTAAACTTTTTCGCATGGAAAATCTGTCATATTTAGGGAACTTCTTCCTTCAGAGATATATGGACCAGAATAACAGACATTCTTAGCAGTTATGGACTTTTTTCCATACATATTTTCCCAAAATCGGAAGATCCTTTTATAACAAAGCTTTTAGAGTTTGCGGCCCTTTTCCAATAGAACAACCCTCAGAGATGTAGAACGTTTTCCTATAGAAATCCCCCAGGTTCGCAAAACTTTCTTCCCACAGATAAATACATTTCTAAAAGTTTTTTAACTTAGTGCTCATATGGACGATATTCTCGTAAATATTCAAAAATCATGCAAATTCTTTTTTACTTTTCTATTTATAGACATTTATTAACATAAGTCAATATTATTACCCATTAAAATTTCGGACTCAAACATTAGCTGACCACACAAGTAAAGTGTATACTAAAGTCTGCATGTCCCACTTAAACTTGTTTTTCTCATTTTGTACTGAATTTGAAGTACTCTCTCAATGTACACAAAATTTCAAAACAAATTGGATTTTAGCTGTAGAAAGCTTTAAGCAAAATAATTTCGATTCAATATCAACTGTTGTTTGAAATACATACATTTATATGTAAAGAAAAGATGCCAAAAATATTTTATGTATATAATTTCGAAATCATTTGTTTAATATACATATATTCCTTATTTGATATTTCCAATTGAACTGTGTCGTTAAAAACTACATCGTCATTAAAATTTTCATTAAATACATCAAGTGTTTAAATATCTTCAAAGGAATTTAAAGATATGTGCTGTTCCGTATAAAAAAGCATTTTAAATAATTAGATTTTTTAATTTTACCCTCTCGAAAATTAACCAAATTTCATATTATGGTTAATTATGCCTAAAGCCTCCATAAAGCAATCTTTAGATCTTAAGTATTTTTTTGCTTAATACTTATTTTTTATTAAAGCAATTGGATTTCATCGAGAGAAAACTTAAATAACTATTTTCTTCTTTACCTTCAAACTTTTCTTTTAAAACGAACGATTTTCCAAATTTACAAAAAATAACATTTTAAAACAGAAAAATTTATTTAAATATTATCAAAAATGTGTATGTTATATATATTCGCCCTCTGTCATACAATATTTTTAAAACGAAGATGGTTTAAAGTCTCTATGCCTAAAATGTGTTAGTATTAGTTTAAATTCTTTTATATGTGATCTGTTAAGGTACATCGCGATCCGTTAAAAAGCGTTTAAGTTCAAAATCTAATATATCAAATCTAATCTAATTTAAGCGAAATAAATTCCATTAGAAGAAAATGGTGTAAAATTATCAGTTCTTATTAAAAAGCTGTTATGCTCTGAAATTTGATTTTTTTTAACGGTTGGCGATATATCATATAGTAGGAAGCCTATTTAATTTTTTTAAGTTAAGAGAGACAAAAAATTGAAAAAATTACATCTTGTGCTGTTTTCAATAAAATTTCATTGGCAAGGACTTTGACGAATTTACTTCATAAATGGTTACCGATAGACGCATTTTTATATTTTGGGAGATTTTGGCAATAAATTCCTCAAAACGTTTGAGAAAACCAAATATTATGTTGCACCTACAACCAGCGAGCTTGGGCAAATTATGGTGAAAAATTGTGGGTAATAAATTGGTATCTTGTTATATCTTCTTAACATGATTAGATTCGTTAATTGTTTACATTTTAATTTCAATTTAATTTTTCGAAATAGATAACCTCGTTAAGAGCTCTGACTCATTGACAATTTAATGTTAGTTTTTTTGTACTAGAAAAGAAATCCCCCTTATATTCTGCCATTCCTTTGAGTGTGATAAAAATTAATTTTTAAAACTTTTGAAAAAAGTTATCTGATGCAGTTTACAAAAAAAATGTCAGTTGTTTTGTTTTATAGGAAAATGGACTCACAATCGCCATTTTTAGCGGCCTAAAGATAATAGAAGGAGTTGGAATTTAATTTTTGTTGAAAAAAAATTAAAATAGTAAAAAGATTAAATTCGAGCATGACGACTATTTTATACCCTACACCAAGTTTAATTTGCTTAAAATTGTCAAAAAGGACTTTTGAACAGATACCGGAAGTTTGGTTTGTTCTGAGTGCAATTTTCAATAAAATTGGGGACGTGAACTGTGGCATTATATATGATACTGAATTAAAATTGAAACCAGGTATCGTATCTACTGTTTTTAGTGTGTCTGACTGCCATTTATCATAAGCCCAATTTAGAAAGGAACTTTCTATGGAAGGTAGGGGTTAACATATATATAGAAATTTGATTCAAATATCTTTATGTTTTCGAACTGTAGTTTGATTACAAGGTTTACATGGAAACACAGACGGAACGACTAATATCTATAAATTCTCACAAAAATTGTTTTGATCCGATTGGCATAAGGTGGTATTTACAGACCTCAGCACAAATTATGCTATCAATGGTACGCTTACTCTTACATTTATTACTCTTAAAGATTTTAATTTGAGTCTTTAGAAAAAATCTAAATCACTTATAGAATTTTGCACAACAAAAGTTAATTTTAAACTATTTATTTTTGCTGTATTAAAATAAAATTTTTTTTCTTATAAAAATTGTTTTTATTTATTTGAAATTGTTATATATGTTATATATATTATATACCATACTTGGGAATTTTCATTACCATTAAAGTTGCATTACCATTTGTTGACACTTAAACCGAAAATAATAATAAAAAAATAAATAATAAAACATAAAATGACGGTTGAATAATGGCAATATTTTCTTTTAATTTCTACATTAAGAATGGTAATGAAATTCAAAAAACTTTGAACAATTGAATTAAATTATAGAATCATTACCATTAATTCAAACAATGATAATGAAATTTATTTCATTACAATTACTATTAATGTAATATTAGTCCCATGTATGATATATACCATATACATATACTATATAGACTGAAATAAATAAATAAATAAATAAATAAATTCATAATACCATGGTGTAGGATAATCCAAATTTCAAACAAACTCTTATATATACTGTGATTGTCAAAGGCACCAAGGCGTATGATTATTATTAATACTCCATTTATAATAAGTATACGCAATGATGGTTAATATAAATTTTTTTGCAAAATGGAACTCGGAGACCGAACGATAATGCAAGTACAGTGGACCAATAGGATGTGCAGAGCTAAAATCATCGATCTATCAAACCAAGGCCCGGAGGCTTAGTGGTTTTATGACTTTAACTCTTCACAGAGAAAACTGATTCGTGCTGACAATCGAACAAAATCTAATTGCAAATGCTGCCAAAATATCCAATAACATTTCAACATGATCAGGTCTCTTAAAATTCTTCTTGTATACACCCAGAAATCAATTATGGCTGCCGAATCTATTGTTAATCGAATTATGGCCGTCACTATAGAATCTTCATACTAAATTATTGTATATTTTTAATCGTAAAAGCCAATGACTTATTTAATATTAATATTCCACACAAATATAGTTACGTTCCACAAAATTTTATTTAAAGACAAATTTTATTTTTTCAATTTTTCCGGTATCGAACCTGGGCAATCAGATTAATAGTTCACACTCAGGCTTACTGCACCACAACTACTTTTAGTTTTTTTTTTTTTTGCTTTTTTTAACCAACTTTATTGCTAAAATGAATGTTCTGGATCTTGTGTTATTTCTGTATATAAAACTGCCTTATACACTCACTTATTTAATATCGTGCAGTTCAAACCGTTGGAGGTGGGAAGGTGATATTTGATATGTAGGTTCCTTCTAAGCTAAGAAGGGATCTTTGAAAATTCCTATGGAAGGGGAAAAAAGGGAAAAAGTCTCTCCATTGACGGCCTGCCCAAACTCCTTTGCAGAGACATCTGAAATTTAAAATATGGTCCTTTGGGGTATAGGCTAACTCACTGATAGTAAATATTTTGAAATTTTAGTCAGGGATGTGTTTAAAATTGGGGTTTCAAGAACCTCCTCCTTGACAACCCATCCAAGCCGCTGGACCTAAAAACTTTAAAATTGGTACGATGATTCCTATTACGATGTAGACATCGTCTTCACTCACCAAAAAAGTCTGTAATGATAACTGAAAAGTTTGCTATTATTACGGGAATTTTTTGCTAATTTGAACCTATCGGTATTTTTTGCTTATCTTACCAACACCTGTCTGCAGGAAAAAAAATTGTAAATATCATTAATATTTATACAAAATTTTTATTTTTTTTTTTTTTTATCAAGCATCAATTTTTTTATTTTATTTATTTTTTCCAAAAAAGATTTTATACAAAATTAAAAACAAAATAAAAGGCTTAAAATCGTTAAAACATAGACGAATTTATCATTTTATTTTTATTTGGTAATATGTATCTCTTTTGAAAAAGTATTTTAGTCAATTTTTTTTTTACTTTTAAGGTCAAATTTTAATTGTTTTTAGGGCTGATTTGTAGAACTAAAAAAACTTTTTAGTGGATGTCCTATTTTCAGGCATGAGTCGGTATATTCACTTCCAATCCCTTTTTTAATCTATATAACATTTTAAGGCTATTTAAGTTTGTAGGTGTAAGTTTTAATTAGAAATAACATTTCCTTTTAAACATAAGTAATTTTTTTTTTTTGCTAATTTGAGCAAATCTGTTTTCAAAAATTTGTAAAATGATAATGTAAATGATAAAAACATGATTTAACTGAGAATATTCGATTGATATGTGATTACAATCGAGTAAAAGATAATATTAGAAACAATTTACCAATGGTGTGTCAAACTGGTGATCCCTCTGCTGATACAAACATGTTAATATCATGTGTAAGTAATGCTGTCAAAAATGCTACATTAATAAAAAGACAAAAGATAATTAATAAAAAAGATATAACTCCATGGATAAATTTAAACTTGCAGAAATTGATATCGTTCAAACAATATCTTTTGAAAAAGCGAAGAAATAACCGTGATAATATAGATATAGAAGCACAGTTGAAGAGAATTAGCAATGTAATTAAAAAAGCCAACAGGGAGTCTATGAATAATTTCTATAAACACAAATTGTATGGAATTCAACACGATCCGAAGAAATGCTGGAAGTTTTTGAACGAAACATTGGGAAGAACCTGTTCCAGAACTATTAATTTAAAAGATGATAATGGTGAAATGATTGAAAATGATTTTCAAAAAGCTGAGATATTAAACAGATACTTTCTTCAATCAATAAAAGACTTAAGGTTTCAAATTAATGAATTTCCAAACGATTCTTGTAATTCCTTAAGAACGTTAATACAATATAATGATACATTTCATTTAAGCTGTACAACATATGATGAGGTTCAGATTATTATTTCAAATTTAGCACCTAATAAAAGTGGTGGTCATGACAATATTTTGCCAAAAGTTATCTTAAATAACAAAAGTGATTTTACCCCTTATTTGGTAAATATCTTTAATAATATGATTGATAGATGCATATATCCTGAAATTTTGAAAATTCATAAAATTGTACCAATTCCAAAGGGAAAAAATGCCTGTACAACCGAGATGTTTAGACCGATTGCTGTTTTGCCCATCATTGACAATGTGTTTGAAAGAATCTTACATAATCAGATTGCCTCTTATATGAGTAACAATAACTTATTTAATGATTTTCAGTACGGTTTAAGAAAGGATGTGGCACAGAGGAAGCAGTTGTTAATGTTGTTAATTTTATATGCAAAGGATTGGATGAAGGACATAGTGGAGTAGCAGGTATATTTTTTGATTTAACTAAAGCTTTTGATCTTGTTGATCATAAAATCTTGATACGAAAGTTAAGATATTATGGAATTTGTGGAAAAGAATTATTTCTTTTGAAAAGTTACCTTTCAAACCGTAAGCAGTTTGTTCAAGTTAACACACAAAAGAGTAATTATGGTGTGGTTGAACATGGTGTTCCACAAGGCAGTGTACTGGGGCCATTGTTGTTTACCATATATATAAATGACATAAAAAATCTTGAGCTCTCTGGAAAACTTTTTTTATATGCAGATGATATTTGTTTATTATACCCATATAAGCATGAAACTGTTGTCAAAGCTTACATGGAACGTGATGCAGCATTAATATCTGAATTTTTGAGAATAAACAAACTGTTTTTAAATGCAGGTAAAACTTGTTTATTGAGATTTAAACCTTATTGTCATAGATATGACAACTTCAGTATAATTGTAGATGCTAAAGAAATTCAGGAAGAAACATCTATTAAGTATTTAGGTTTACATTTGCAGAACAATCTTTCTTGGAACATACACATTCAATGTCTAAAGATGAAAGCAGCCCAAGCAGTTGGTTTCTTATACAAATTTAAAAACAAATTTGATAGAAATACAAAATTTTTAATTTATACTTCGTTAATCCAAAGCCATTTTAATTACTTGGCTCTTTTGTATGGATATAAAAATAGTTCTGAATTAAAGTCTTTACAACGTTTACAAAACAGAGCATTAAAAGTTGTATCCAGCGTTCCCATAACACATTCAACAATATCAATTTATAAGGATATATTTAAAACAGTGTTACCAATTTATGGCATTTTCAAAATGAAACTATTAATATATGTTTTTAAGTGCTTGCACAATATTGGACATCACACTTTATTTATTTCGAGAAATCAGCATTCTTTTAATACAAGGAATAATGGCAGCTTAGCAGTTGCTAGGTGTAGACTTGAAACGACCAAACAAAGGATAGAGTACATGGGTAGTCGTGAATTTAATAATTTGCCTGAACATTTAAAAACCTTAAACAGAATTTCAACTTTTAAAACAAACTTAAAAAATTATTTATTGCAACAATTAGAACAACTTCTGATGTAAAAATTGAGTTATAATTTTTCGTTTCATTGGATATTTATTTTACTATTATTTATTTATTTATTTTTTTTTTTTTAATTTTATTTAATTATATAAACTAATTGTAAGAAGGAATTTTGCCAACTTGCTTCAACAATGCCTATTAGGCGCTGAAGCACTTAATTGTAATGAATTTTTTTTGATAAATAAATTTAAATATAAAAAAAAAAAAAAAAATTTCTGAAATTAGCAACAAAAATTTGTAAGTCTTCTGTAAAAACTCTAAAATTTGTAAAATGTAAAAAGCAAAAAGCAAAAAGAATGCAAAATAAAATTTTTTACTTAAAATCAGTACAAAAATAGTAAAGTGAGATTGAAAACCGTTTAAAAATTTTTCTACAAACTTTTTTTCTGAGTGTAAGACGGGATTTTTGGAAAAACCATAGATTAGGGGCCTGCTAGGAAGTTGAAGTTAGTATGAAGGTGTTTCTTCCAGCATGAGCATCAGCTTAGATGGGATTTTTGGAGAATCCTACGGAGAAGGGCATAAGGGGAAGATTCACCTCCTTAACGGCCTGCTTAAACCCCTTTAGCTAGAAGTCTGAAATTCAAAACATATGTTCCCTGGAGTATAGGCTGACATATAGGTGGAATCTCCCTCCTGTATGGCCTGAACAAACCTGTTTGGCTAGAAACCTTAAATGTGATATTCC
Source organism: Eustalomyia histrio (assembly GCA_949748255.1). NCBI lineage: Eukaryota > Metazoa > Arthropoda > Insecta > Diptera > Anthomyiidae > Eustalomyia > Eustalomyia histrio. The sequence continues at coordinate 53,374,662 of OX456526.1, read as the reverse complement.
TGGACCTTGGCTTTCAATATGTCTTGCTTTGCCCGCATTGAAAAAAAGTGTTAGCGATAAAGCGAATTGTTAATATATTAAATATATATCATAGTGACTAAAGTAGACACTTCGACAGATGTTTAGTGATCACCAACCGAAGTTAGATATCTTGCGAATTGATAAATAATATAAATACTTCGGATGGTGATTAACGATTACCTTAGAAGTGTCTGTGATGTGTTTAGCTGTGGATACAGTTTCACTGGTGGTTAGCGATTACCAGACAAAGTTGTAGGAAATAAAATGGGAGTTATACACTTTGGGAAAATTAATTTTGTGGTTATTAAGCAGAATGATGGCTAGCGACCATCCGCCAAAGCTCCAAGGATTCAAAACCAAATCACACTTAGTGTTTTCGGGTCACTTTGTGGGTTTTGGGTAGCAATATTCAACAACTTATAATCTAAATTACCAAATAAATGCAAGATGAGCTTACGACCACAGTGAATCTGGCGTAAATTAATCAACAAGTAGTTAGCGAATACGAACTAGGTTATTAGACAGATGATTTGATGTGGTCCACTTGTTGAAATTTCTGAATAGTAGGAAATGCGCTTGGTCGGGGAAACAGCCACAACCCCAAAACGATTCGGGTGAAGCCAACACCCAACGGGGGTGTATCGATGGTGGTTAAAAATTTAAGTGGAGAGGGTGGGAAGAGCCGCCGAGATATCGAGAAGAACGAGTGCACGCGGAGTTATGATGGCATACGAACCATAAAATCGATAAATTTCTTATAGAAATATATTAAAATATAGTTTTAATAATGGACTTACAATAAAATAAAGCTGTGCAGAAGTACTTCTTGTAATCAACACTTTACAGGGAATGAGTATACATATAGACAGAAAATAAATTCGTTGGAATTCTTTCGCAATTACCAAAATTGTATGGGTATTTAAAATTTTTAATTGTATGTACATAAAGTTCTTCATTAGAATAGTTTAATTTAATTATAAACGGAATATAAATCAAATTAACCGACATAATGCCACATCATTCAAAATATTGGTTTTTCTAATCAATATGGAAATAATATTATATTCTACATTACATTCAATACCCACAACCAACAATTTATTGGATATTTTGTCATTTGAACACAATATTTGCAGCAAAAATCTAATATTAGTTCTGTTTTCATAAAAAACTGTTGCTCAATCTGAAATATTAGTTTTTACAATAAATTTTGACACATTGTACCATTGTTGACCAACATTATTGCAATCATCCATTAATTTCCACAATATTGGTAATTAGAATAAAATATTAAGATTAGCAACCGAAGTTTTTATTATTTAAAAAAAAAAAAAATTAAATTTATTACATCTATTTATACTTTTAATTTATATACATATTTATATTCAAAATTAAACAACAACTTAATGTAAGTGTCTGTGGTGCAGTGGGTAGAGGCACAGCCTACTGGTCTTAGGTTCAAACCCTTAAAAATTTTTAAAAGTTTGAATATATTTTTAATGATTAAAATTAAAAGACGTAATTTATTTTCTGTATCGGCTGCTATTTTATTTTTACAAGAACATATTCAAAGGTAGATGGAACTACAAAAATTCGGTTGGCAAAAAATTCGTTTGCAACTACAAATCTTTTTTCTGTGCAAATCAATTTAAATGTACTGGGTTGAAAATGGTACAGTGTGCCCATAATGTGTTAGTCTTTCTTTAAACAATAAGAAAAGAGTTTACAACAAATTTAATTTATTTCACAAAAAGTAATATATAATTTTTATTAAATATGAAACTTTATTTCTACATATATACTTTTATAATATTGTATAAATATACATTTATAATATTGTATAATAAAACTTAAAAAGTATGTCAGTAGTGGTTTATGTCAACTTACAATACAAACTGGCATAAATTTCATATTCTCAATTTGTTTTCTTTTTTTTTTTGCCATTTTTGGGGTTTGTGCTGCAAATAAAATGTAAAATGAGCATAAAAACGAAAAAGTCATATTACAAAATGACACTTTTCATACAATGAAATTAAAATAATATTGACACACTTACAATATAAAATAATAAATGCATATTTGTCGTACTTGTATGTAACTGTATTGTATATGTTGTAGTTGTGATTGTTGCGAAAAGTAGTGGTAAAAGTCAGTTAATGTTGTATTATTGATATGTTAAATAAAGTGTATTATAGGGCAAAGATATGAACTAGGATACTGCCAGAAGCATATTTGTATATGATATATAGGACAATTAAGTTTTTAAATTTAAAATATCTCTCTGTTACTTTAGGGAATTCACAAAATATTTTACTGTAACATATATTCTTCTAATTGTAAACCAAAAATAAGATTTATTCCTGGATTGAAAAATTAAAAAGTAGTCCTCTAGATTTTTAATAAGCCAGCAAGTTTAAGTATACAAAAGGAAATATTTTGTAAAGAAAACATAGCCTAAGCCATTTCACTTAAGAAAACGCTCTACTAAATAGTTCATCAAGGCATTTAGTATGCAACGTACTGAATTATACCGTAAAATTTCTGATCTATGACACTGAAAAGACATTACAACTGCTACTGAATTTCTGTATATATAAAGAGTAAATGAATTGCTTACACACTTGTTAAACTGTATGACAGATGAGGTTGATATTTAAAATAGTCAACACTTAAATAACAGAAAAAATATGAAAAAAAACAACAACACAAATGTGATACAATTTACACGTATTTGTATGCATATTTTTATGTTAATATGGTTGTAAATGTGTTTATGTGAGTGTGTGAACATGCATAAATGTTATCAAGATCTACATACGTATGCATGTGTCATTGTTAATACATATATAAAATATTTTATTTTATAAAACGTCGTTTTATTAAATATTTATGAATATCCCGATATTTCGTTTTCGATTCTTTCAAAGATTGGAATTTATTTTCTTCTTATTTCAAAGGATGCTCCTCTTTAAATAAATTTTTATTTTTTTTACAATAAAGTGAACTTTATATTCCAAGTTTCAGGAAATTTAGCAGAAACCTATTCCAATTTTAATACCATTTTTGTCAAACTTTATTTTAAAATTCTGTAACGTCACAAATTACCACTCCAATTTAACTACTAGCATAATTACAATTTCATTCAACAACACATGTAAATTTAATGCAGTATGAATGCACTAAATTAAGATTATTTACTTTTACTTAGTGTGCATGTAACATAGGTGTAGCTTGTATATTTTAGAAGGGTTCTTGTGTATGTTAAATTTCATAGTGCATACAAACTAGTATATGTGTGTGTGTGTGTTAAATCACACACCACCAACTATTATATAATACTTAATTTACTTTGCGTTAGCCACTTATAATTCTTGTTTGTCTAAAATTACTTTTCAATAAGTAGCTTAATTACAAAACTCGAAACCGTTAACATGATCTTCCATAGCCCGACACTGATCATAAGCGAGCAGGTTTTAAAAAGACGATAGATTTTTGTTGGTTGCCTCATTATTAGCCTTCGCGATCTATTCTAACTTTTCAGCCTCCGCGGTCCGCACTAAATTTACAGCCTCGCTGTCTGTTTTAACTTTAGACCCTACGCGAACTTTACAAACTTTACAACCTTCAAGGTATGTTCTAATTTTTTAGCCTCCACGGTATTGATCACTCCCGCCAAGGTGATCAGGTTTACAGGCGACTCCACCTCCGATTATATCGCCAAGCTGAATATATCCGAGCATATACCCGAGTCCGAAGAAGACTATCTGCCGAACCTATACCCGAGTCCCGATAGACAGTTGCCGTTCGTAATTGTAATGCATTGTATTTAAAATTATTTTAACTCACAATATATTTTTCATTACCGACTGTAGTTTATTTAAAAAGCAATACGTAAAGTTTGTTTTTAAATGAAGAATCAATTGAAATTCATAGAAATATATTTTTTAACTATTTGAATCAGTCATTCAAAAAATAAACTAAAAAAATTTACAGACATTCAGTAGGAGTTGATATTTTCTGTTAAATGTAAAATTTGATGTTTTCCGTTTCTAAAATAGAAATTCATATAATTTCTTTTTGTTTTTTTTTACCAAAATTACAAGAAATTATTCAAATATAGATACACACATAAAAATAAAAAATATATGCATCTGTACGTGTTGTGTTTTGTAAAATTACATACAAATAAAAAAAAAATCAATTTGAAAAGCAAACCACAATAATCGTTTTTTTTTCTACGTTTTGTCAGTTAAAAATTAAAGGCTCTTTTAAACGACTTTCGATGGCCTTTACTACTTTTGTCGATTATTAAACAATGACTGAAAGCACACAGAGAAAAAACATGGTTGGAACAATCATATTCGGTGAGCATCATATATTTTTGGGTTTATGATTGTGCCAACCATAGTCATACTATAATATGGTTATCATATTATGATAATAAAATAACCATAATTTTACCATATTATAATTCTAAATAAACATATTATGATGTTGAATTTTAGTTTAAGTAAAAGTCTATAGAATCTAAAATTTTTTTTATCAGATAAATTTCTAAATATTTTGTGTAAGAAAAATCTGTTCGTACAAAAAAAAATCTTTAATTATTTTATTAATATTATAAAAACTTTTTCAAGAAATGAGTTAATAAATATATTTTTTAAGAAATATTTCTTATTGTTTTTGTTGAAACAAATTGAAAAATATAAAATCTTTATATAGAATCTTTTTGACAATGTGTAAATAATAGTGTAAATAATATTACCTTATATGTATAAGAAATTTTCGAAAAAAACCTATAAAAAAAAAAAAGTTAAAAAAAAATAACTGGATCTTAATGGGTAAATTGATGAAATTTTTCAATGCCACATGAAAGGTAGAAAAGATATCTGACATTTGTCCAGTTTTAGTAAACAATATAATATACTTTTTTTAAAACATTTTGTAGTAAAAACAAACCGACTGAACTGATTAAACTTTGGTTTTTATGAAACCAAGAAAATATTATGACCGTAAATTTTAAAGTCATGTTTTATTTGATGTATAATTATTTATTTGTTCTTGCCAGCATTTTATGGTTGCAAAATTATCATATTTTATTCATAGTCAAAATTTTTGTTACCACAGTATGGTTACAGCCAATCATGTTATAAAATTGAAGGTGTCAATCATAAAATAGTAAAATATTTACTATAATAATGATGGTAGCGACCATGTCGATGGTTAAAAAACCAATAACATGGTTGTGACAATCATACCCGATTGCAGCAAGCACAATATAGTAGCAGTGATAATGTTGCAGTCATGTTTTTCTCTGCGTGAATAAACAACAAAATGGGCTGAATATAATGGAAAATTCAACAGCCCATTTTTTGATTGTATTTTCGATTAATTTAACATGTATTTGAGAATATTTTTAACGAAACATAATGAGTGTACTAAATAAAGAGAATTTATAGAACACAAAGAGGAAAAATTTATTGTGTTTTTACTTAAGATTTTCGAGTATTCAAGAAAACCCCTGAAATGCATCTATTCCAGACAATTGGCACCTTCTTCGCTCTCCAATAACTACCCCATAATTAACATTACAGTCTATCTAGGGAATTTAGTATCCCTCAGGTATTCCTTTAGTTTCCCCAAATCATCCCAACGCAAGCACTCCAATGACGGTATAATGTCCCCCTTACTCTACTTCTGGCGAAAAAGAGTCAAACACTAAGGGAGTACTTCAAAATCATATCGTCCTCCCCGTAGGCACTACACACAGTGCAGTGTTGCTTGTGAGAAATCCTATCATGTTGACCAGTTCCCTCTTCCCCAGCCTTAAGAGTCCCCTTGTCCTTACCACATTCGTGTCACCCCCAGGACCTTTGTGATCGCACCAATATTATGCCCATTCCAGATCTTGTCGTCCAAAAAGGTTCGGAGACTTAGTTTGTTCTATCCTTTGTCAGCACGGTCAGCTCTCTCAGATGTCGCATGCCAAAATAAGCGTTCATCGCCCTTATGCAGTTCGAAACCAGCTTCGATTTCAGAGACTCCACTGACAGAGCCCTAACAGCAGCCTAACTATCACTGAAGTTGAATCCATTTCCAGAATAATTAGTCGCAGTTAAAAAACGAATGCACTCTGTAATAGCCACAACTTCCGCCGCTGTGGTCCGGAAGCCGAAAGAAAATTTCCGTTTCCAAATCTCTACAAAAGAAATCTAAACCATCTCTCGCGTCCAGTTTGGAGCTATTAGTGTAGAAATAAATTCCATTGGTAACATCGAAAATACCTTTACCCCTTTACCATGTTTACCACATTATTATTGGATAATTCATAAAGTTTGAGAAGACATATTTTAAATTTCAGATTTCTAGTAGAAATTGTTTGAACACGAGGTTAAGGGGAGAGAGACTACTCTGCTAATTGCTCCTCACCGTAATAGTTTTCAAAATTATATTTTGGATTTCTAACCGAAGGCGCTTGGGTAACACATTAAACGGAACACTTTTTCAGTTTTTTTTTTCTCCCAATTAAAATTTCGTTTAATCTCTACTAGGTGGATTCTTAAGTGGGAGTACGAACACATAAAATAGAAAGCCAGTAAAAAATTTGGCAAACTGGTTTCAAATTGATTTGAATAATTTTAAGCAAAGTTTTTGTTGAAACACAAAGATTTTTGTTACCTTCTTTTAACACGATACTTAATTTTAAGAATTAATTTTAACTTACTTTAAAGAACTGATTTCTTAAATTGATTAACCAAGTCTTATAATTATAGAACAAAATTAAATTTTTATTGTGATGTAATTGCTTAAAAATCCCCAAAGTTTTTTTCCTATTATTTTAAAATAATTGTTTACTTTTATTGATATGACCCATTTGTATGTTCATTTGTATAAATTGTAGTTTAATAGGAAAATTATATAAAATTTAATATTACATATTTTATAATATTTTCATTAATTTTTAATTAAAATTGCTAAATTAAGTGAAAACTTTTAAGAAAATGTATGTTGTGTTTGTTTAACAAATTACCTCAATTATATAAATATATTTTAATTAAATATTTAAACTAATGAACTGTTTGTTATTTACAATACAAATACTTCGTACATATTGAAAATATGTTTACAAAAAAAATAATCACAATTTTGCAATATTGGATAAGAGAAATTTAAGGTTTGGCTGTGAAAAAACAACCTTTTGACATTAATTAATTTATTGATCATATGTATATGTACTTTGCTTGAAATAATAATAGGGACGATAATTTTTTTTTTTAATTAAATTTTTATTGAATAATGCCATTATATTCTCATATTAATTTGAAATTTCGTAAAAGCTCCATTCTTGACATCTACGATGCATAGATTCCACAAGATATGTACAAACTTGTGGTAGTACAGACTACCAAGCCTCCAATCTTTATGTTTATATTTTGTTCTATGTATTCCACTTTTGTTTAAATGTGTTTAATCGGATTTAAATCCTTTAATACTTTAATATACCGAAACTACACTCTTAATATTTTTATTTAAATTTGCTACCTTAATGGTAGGTAACTTATTTCCTACTTTAAAACCCATAAAATTACTAAATGTGTGTAAATTTTAGTGTCTGAAAATTTTGTGTGTAGCATATATTTGATTACCAAAATACAAATTCAAAAGAATTGTTCTATTTAAATGATTAGAAACACATTAATATTAATATTATTACTGATTGGTATTCAAAAAGCGTTCAAAAAGCGTTTAAAAACATCACAATTTTTTGGCTTATTTTATTTATTTCAAACTATTATAAACAATTTACAGAATATATATATATATAATTAACAAATAATTAAACGCCTTGGCATCTGCATCTTTACAAAAAGAAAACCAATAGTAAAACCTTATATTTCTTCCCCAAACAACATTAAACATTCCATCAACTTAGAATTTACTGGTTCACACCTGATAAAAAAAAATACCGTTGAATCGGAGAATAATACAGAAATTAGGCTAATTTTGTAGCTCTTTTTATTTACATTTGTGTCTGAATATATTTTTTCAAAAAAAAAAAAATAATAATAATTTCTTAACAAATTTTAGTTAAAAACAAACAATTTTAGAATTAGACACACATTTGTAAAACTACAATAAAATACAAATTTGCTCGAAATTATTATAATTTTAATATAAAATGTGTTTGTGAATAATGAAATATGTATAAATACAGGGTGACCTCCGGTAAGGTATACTACTTTGTTTGTTAATAATTTTGTGTTAAATGCAAGAGAATGTATCTTATATTGATAAATGTTTTATTTAATGTCGGCAATTATGTATCAGAGAAATGTCCGCCTCTGTTAGCCTCACAAATGCGAGCCCTTTTGAGCACATTTTTCATTACATTTTCACACATTTCACGCGGAATTTCATTAATTTCATCACAAATATTGTGTTTGAGTGTCTCAAGCGTTTCTGATTTGTTTGCATAAACATTGCTTTTCAGATATCCCCACAAAAAGAAGTCCGGAGCAGTCACATCAGGCGACCGTGGAGGCCAATCAACATCACCATTTCTTGAAATACCTTGTTGTGGAAAGAGGTCTCGCAGTAATTCCATTGTAATCCTGGCTGTATGCGATGTGGCACCATCTTGTTGATACCACATGTTAATCAAGCCCAAAGCATGCAGTTGTGGCGATAAAAAGTTTTCAGTCACATCACGATATCGCTCCCCATTCACAGTTACCGTTACGCCGTTTTCATTTTCAATGATTCCTCCTGACCAAATTGTATCCCAGACTGTCACTTTTAATGGATGCAAAGGTGACTCATGAATAATTTGAAGGTTTTCCATTGCCCAGAACCGACTATTCTGTTTATTCACATATCCATTCAAATGAAAGTGTGCCTCGTCACTCATTATGATTTTTTCATGAAAATCGAGGTTGTCATGGGCGAGCTGTTTTAAGGATTAAAACGCGATGGTTTATCGAAAATTTTTCCATAATAAATTTGCCACGTGTCTACTTCATGACTACCAAATATAAACTGTCAGGACTAATGTTTACCAAAATGGCGGCAAAACAAAGTAGTATACCATCCCGGCGGACACCCTGTATATATTCAAACATTTTGTGCTCAATGATCTGTCATAGAAATGATTTTTCATCAGATCCAAATAAATTTATCTTGATTTCATCTTAACACAAAACATTTTTTCAATTTTGCCTATGTATATTCTGGTTGTTCATAAATTTTAGTTTTCTGTACTTTGACACATTAGTCCTACACCCAGAAAACAGTACTAGTTGTGGCTACCGAATTTGTTGACAATCGATTTCCTGCGGTTACGACAACTGTCATATTAAATTATACTTTAGTTGTGAAAGGCAATACTCAGTTGTACAATTTAATATTTATATTCCACAGAAATATTGTTACGTTCCACAAAATTTTATTTTAAGAAAAATTTTATTTTTTTTTCCGGTATCGAACCTGGGCATTCAGATTCATAGTTCACTCTCTTGCTTACTGCAACACAACTAATTTCAATTTTCTTTAATATATTTGCTATTTAAACCTAGAATATTTTATTTTAATTAAAAAAATTATTTTTTTAACCTTTGCCTGTTCCGGGATTTGAACTCGGGAATTCGGAGTACTGAGTTATCTCTCTCTAATTTTGAATTTAAATATAGTATAAAATTTGTTTATCAATACAAATCATAAGTGACGTCTATTACGGGTATCAATACAATCCACAATTCGGTTTCTTCTACTGGAACTCTAATTAAATGATTGTTATTTGATCAGAATACCCGTATTTGTATTTATCACTTCTGAATACAGACAATTTTTTAATTTTTAATATATTCACTAAATAAATGGTAGCTTCCACACAAATCCTAAACGAATTTCATTTTTAAAGTTGATTGGAAATACCAATAATTGAATAATAGGATAAATTTTTAGTATCTTTTCCCTATTTTTAATTCCCAAATCAACAGTTTTCCTTTCTTAATGGATTATAGGTTATTATAAATAAAATTAAATAGTTACAAATAAATTTTAATCGAATTGCAACCAGTATTTTCTCTGGGCGTACTTCCCGTAGTAAGTTTCCTATAGCACGACTCGGCACCCTATGTACACAGGTGACGAGTCGTTAATTTTAAAGTCCATTTGATGACTCAAAAGGGTTCAATTGGTCCAAACACGCTGAGGTTTTGCGCTTTCTTCCTCTGGTTTGAGCTTTTTCTTTTAAATGAATTTTTGGAACGTTTTATTGTTGATACTATTTCTCTTACAGATTTTCCATTTGCTTTTATGTTAAGAATATTTTTTTTCTTCAATAGTACAATGAGCAGCAAGCCCCATTTTTATATAGCATTAAATTTCAACAAATTTTTCAAAAGAGACTACCATAGAATATAAAAAATTATTAAATAACTTTGTATTGAAGATCATTCAACAGTGGGATATGTTATTTACTAAAAAGTTAAAAAGAATCGATTCCTCGATTAAACGCCTCTGGTTTCTGGGTGAAGGCAGCTCTTGTTTATTTAGGCATTTTTTTTACACTCAGAAAAAAAGTAAGTAGAATAATTTGTAAACGGTTTTAATCGCACTCTACTATTTTTGTACTGATTTTTAGTACAAAATTATTATTTAGCAAATCTTTTTGCTATTTACATTTTACAAATTACAGAATTTTTACAGAATATTTACAAATTTTTGTTGCTAATTTCAGAAATCATTTTACAAATTTTTGAAAACCGATTTGATAAAATTAGCAAAAATATTACTAATTTTAAAAAAGTGGATATTGAAGGAAATGTTATTTCTAATTAAAACTTACACCTACAAACTTAAACTTCCTTAAAATGTTACATATATCAAAAAAGGGATCGGAAGTGAAGATACCGACTCTAAAAAGAGGACATTCATTTAAAATAACACTAAAAAGGTTTTTAGTTCTAAAAATCCGCACTAAAAACAATTCAAATTTAACCTTAAAAGTAAAAAAAAAAAAAATTAACAAAATATTTTTCAAAACAGAAATTACCAAATTAAACAAAATGATTAATTCGTTTTTTGATGCTCGATAAGAAAAATAAATTCAAAGCTTTTTACTAATATTAATAATATTTAGTAATTTTTTTTTGCTTATTTTAGCAAACAGATTTTCAATTCCACTTTACAAAAAGTCTACTAAAATTTAGTAGCGGCTACTAATTTTTCAACTAATTTCATTGTACTACACGTTAGCAGACATGTGTTGCTAAGATTAGCAAAAAATACCGCTGGGCTCAAATTAGCAGAATTTCCCGTAATAACATCAAAATTTTCAGTCGCCATTACAGACTTTTTTTGGTGAGTGTATTCTGGAGAAAATATAAAAACCAACTTTACCGAAGAAATTTCCCACTTCGGTAAAACACTATCTACATTGTGTTTTAAGGGTTTACTTCCAGTCAACACGTCTGACATTTTTTTTTAAAATCGTCAGATTCCTCTGGCAAAACCCAATATTATAAGGCATGATTCTTTAAAAAATCTCAGGATGCTTTGAATTGTCCTAAACAAACATATTAGAAACCAACGCAATAGACTTAACTTGATATTTCAGCAAAAAGCAGCGCATTATGTTCTTATTGATGAAATAAATACATTTATTTTTCATTAAGCGATTAATCGATTATTCGCCAATTTTCCGATTAATCGATCCGAATAACCAGTTAATCGAATTGCTTTATTTTTCGAGTATTGACCTAACCGATTAACCGTCAGGGTCGAATAATTGGAAACACTACCGGGCACCCTTTAACCGTATTGCATATAATTTATATTAACCATCAGTGCGTATACTTATTTTCAGCACAATAGTAATATAATACTCATACGCCTTAGGGTATTCTTTAAATTTTAAACTTATTTTATTTATAAGTATACTCATAACGCTGCTCATACTTGGGAATTTTCCACTACCATTAAAATTTCATTACCATTTGTAGAGACTAATGCAAATAAAAAAAATTTCATTAGTAATGGTAATGAAATTCAAAAACATTGTCATTAATCAATTAAATAAAATTCTGAAATATTTACCATTAATTCAAACAATGGTAATGAAATTTATTTTATTACAATTGTTATTAATGTAATGGTACAGTTGTTTTTAATGTAATGCATTAGTACCATGTATGACACTGCTACATATAACATATAACAATTATTATTTTGTTGCTGAACCATTTCCTGAAATATACAATTTCTCTTGAATTTGAATAAACTGAAATTTTATTTCACAAATTTGTCTAAACTAGATAAAAAATCAAACTAGACTCCATTATTATCAGGAAAGGCAACACCCTTAAGTTAGATTGGTACCAAAAACCCACCGCTTCAGGTAGATTAATAAATTTCTTTTCTAAACATCCTAGAAGAACGATTATAAATACGGCTACCAATTTTATACGAAGGGTCCTGGAGATTAGTGATGAAGTTTTTCATAAAGGAAATAAGAAAAAAATCATTCGTATCTTGAAACAAAATGATTTTCCTAGGAAAACGATACAAGATTTAATAAAACATGTAGAAAATAAAAAATCGTTTGCAAAGAAGATAGACCACATAACACCTACAAATCAATGGGTTACATTCAAGGTTTTTCAGACAGAATTAAACACTCGAATATTTATGATAAAGATAAAATTGTAATTGCATTTAAAACTAACAACACTCTTAACAAGCTATTTAGTAGAACAAAAACAAAATTGGAAGATGTGGATAAATCTAATGTGATTTACAAAATCAATTGTCAGGGTGACGGGTCCAGTATATGCGATAAAGTATATGTTGGGACTACCAAAACAAAACTAAAGACACGACTTTCATCCCATAAGTCGGAACACAAATCGCTTCACAAACCACTCGAGCAAAAAACTGCATTAGCAGCCCATAGTGCGTTGACTGGTCATAAACCAAATTTTAACAAAGTGAGCATTTTACAAGAAGAGACTAATTATCTAAAGAGATACACTCTTGAAATGTTACACATCATTAATGTTAACCCGAATCAGAGACTCAATTACAAAACTGATACAGATAACTGTGCTCAAATATACCGACACACAATAAACAAATACCGACGACCTAACAACAAAATTAGTTGAAAATATATATTAAACGTATAAAGACGCTTTCAACTCAGCGTTTAATTTTCAGTTAATTAAATGTATGTTATCTTTGATTTAAATAATTAAGAAAATCTTTGTTTTATTTAATGTGTTAAATTAATGTGATTATTAATGTATTTTGTTTTAGATCCTCCTGAAGATGAACAGCGAAGTTGTTCGAAATATTGAGGAAAAATAAATATTTAAAAATAAAATACGAACTGGAATTTTTATTTTTAACTATATGACCTTGAGCCGAACCAAATCTAACACACAACAATTAAACAGGTCAACTATAGAAATATTTAACAAATCATAAAATTTTCAATACACGCTTTGTTTATTCTTCTTACATTTGGATAAATAAATTTACCTTTCATAAAAGCAAGATATAATCGTGTCGTTAGTTGTTCAATGGTCATGCAGTAAATTTTACAAGTTTTATTTCTTAGTTGAATCCTTGTAAATATTCAAATCATATTCAATGTTAAAACTCTTTTACCATGCAAATTGTGAATACTGCTAATATAGATGAAATTAACAAAAAAAAAAACTGTTAAAAGTTCAAAGTTTTTTTTAGATTCACTTGTGCGAAGGGATTTTCCCCCTTTGAAATAAATGGAAAAAAAAACTTAAATGAAATGTGTTTAATTAATTAGCCAAAGTCTAACAATCACAGTCTCAGTTGTTGTTGAACTTTATATAGCCACAATCTGATTAGGGACAAATTCTGCAAAAGAAACAAATGCAGTTACAAAGTTTTTTATTATTTTGCCATAAATCTTTAACTCTAACACTTTGTAGTTTTATGGTTTGTTATAATTTTAAGTGTGTATACTAGAGTATTCAAAAACCGAAAACCGGTCAACCGGTTTCTTTATTTTTAAAAACCGATCGGTTTCGAATATTTTGTAAATTCGAAGAAAACCGAAAACCGGCCTTTTTTGTTCGGTTAACCGGTTTTTTTAATTACATCACCAACTGGGTTACTTGGTCTCTTTTATTTTTTCCGAAGACTTATAATCGTTTGTTTGGTTATGAACATTTAGATGTAAGTCTGATAGATTCCGATGAAGACTTAACTTTGGATATTCCAAATACAAATATTTCAATTTCTGATCTAAATAACACAACAAATAGTATTCAAAATCCTAAAAAAGAGACTGTACAAAATCATTCATCATTATATGATGATTTTATATATCTTGATCTCTATTCATTTGATATGAATATAGTTTTATAATATTAATTTTTAAGATATTATATTACAAAATATTAAAACCAATGAATGAAATGTTGAAATGAAATACAATAAAAAAATTATTTTTTTTTTTAAAAGAATGTATTTTTTTATTTTTATTACTTTATATATTAAATTTCTGTTTTTTTTACATAATTAACAAATTATATAAGCTTTTTATTCAAATTAAAAAAAACCGAAAAAATCGGTTGACCGGTTTTTTCTGCAAAACCCGAAACCGAAACCGGTTTTTTTTAAATTCTATTTTTCGAAGAAAACCGAAACCGGTTTTTTTAATACTTTAGTGTATACGTTTTTTTTCTACTGAAAAATATTAAAATGGTAAATTTATATTTTTGTAGAGTAAATTTTTGAACTCATTCAAATTATATTTTTGTAGTGTTTTGGAATATTTTTATGCTCAATTATTTGAAAAATCGCAAAATATTTAAATAAAATGTCACCTCGCTCAACGTATTTCTCGATGAACACAATTTCTAGACAATTGCAACAAATTGTTATTGGGTAACTAAGGACTAAAAAACATTTTTCTCAATTTTATATACTTTCTATTAAACAAATATGTAACTTTCTGCAGATATTATAAATAAAACAATGAGAGGTCTATTACTAGTATAAACAAATTTGAGAAATTTTTTTCAGAATATTTTTTATACTCCATTAAATTTTCTTATAGTTCTTATACCTAAAAGAGGTAAAAAGGGTAAAACTTTCACGTAATATCTAACCTGACTGACTCACTTATACACACAGCTTCGCAATATCTGAAGGAACTTAAAATTTGACACGGAGGTTTCTCCTCTGGCGTAGGCCTTCCCTAAGACAGGATTTTAGGATAATTTTTTTTTGGCAAAAATAACAACACTACAGACATTTTTTCCACTAATTAATGTGTTGCCTTTTAGTTCATAGCCCTGTTATATTAAGTTAAGTTAATGAACACCGAAGGAGTCCGTTACGATTTGTATGAGATATAAAACTCATACATATTAATGTTCTAAATTTGCCATCGTTGGGAAGCGAACCACACCCTTCTGTGTAACAGTCTTGCAGTATAAACTGATTAACAATTGTTCGCCTTCTATAAAATATTCTAAAAGCAATATCCCTCTTTATAATGCATTTAGACTGGGAATATAATTACAAAAAAGTGGATTAACACGTGTGCTTAATAAGGTTAGTCTAAGGCTAGAGAAAAAAATCCACAGAATCTGAGGGTAATTCTTATATTAGAAAAAGTCCTCGCGGTCTAGGAGTTTTATTTAGAAATAATTCCTCAAAATCTATATGTTTGCCTTTAGAAAATATAAATTAGAATATCAATGTCTTTATAGAAAAAAGTCTTAAAAATACAGATCCCATTATCATGGGATAAAAAATCATAAAAAAGATCCTCAGAATCTTAGTGTTTTTTTAGAAAATAGTCTTTCTAACTCGGTATCTGAGTATTTTTATAAAGCGAAAAGTACTCAGAATCTGAGGGGTATTTTATATGATTGTAAAGGTTGCTCTCAAGGAAAAAGTCGCTTGAATTTTAGGGTTTTCTTTAGAAAAACTTCCTTAGAATTTGAAGAACTTTATGGTACTTTTAAAAATTTGCAAACAAAATTTTGTTTAAATGTGGTAAATCTTCCACATTGTGGCGACAAAGCTAAAATGTAGCATTAAATTTGAAAAAATGTCCTGGTTAGTATTCCTGCGAAAATATCCCCTAGGACGGGATTTTTTGAATTTTTTTTTTCGAGGAGGATCAAAAATTGAAAACGTTTCCCATTTAACGTCCTGCCAAAAAGTCTCACAGTTAACATGATGAAATATGGCATATAGGTTTCTTCTTCAACATAGACATTCACTAACAAGAAAAGTACTTTAACCTAAACACTTCGATTTTGATGAAATTTGGAGGTACTTTTTGTTCGACAACATGCCAGTATTTGTCAAATGATAAAGTTAAATACATTTAATGCCAACGTTTTAATATACGGTTAGCAAGTCGCTTATAAAAAGTATTAAAAAGATACCAAAAATGACTTTCGCGGAAAATTCGTTAAAATTCAAAATAAAAAGAGAATAACAATACTTGTCCGTTGAAATTTAATAAGGAATAAAATATGTAAAGCAGTATTACTTCTATTATATAAAGTATGCAAACTTTTTTAAATTTTTATAATATCCCATAAATTATTCAGTTTAATATCCAATGTTGTATGTTGACTCATTGGAATATGGGATCGTCAATGTCATTAGTAAATCCTGGCCATGAGAGTTCAGTGTGTCGTTCGTTGGAGTAAGCATGTATTTGAAGTGTCGCAAGAAGCATTCAAGTTATTTGATCACCAAAACGGTGTAAGAAATACTTCGCTTAATTTGAACTCCTTACTGTTTGCACTACTTATATCGGATAGAAGATGTAATACAACTTCTATATATAGACAGGAGCTTCAAAGTCTTTTTTAGAGCTTTTGTACCTTAAACAAAGGAGGGCGCGGCTCTCATCAATGGGTATCCAGCTCTATTAACTCATTAAAGCATCATCGGAAGGTATATTGTATATCCTTGTTCTATCGATATTACCATGGGAATTTTTCTGCCAAGACAAGTAACCTGATCCCCAGAGTCCGGATTTGTAGGAATACTTGTTTATCTAGTAGAGCATACCAGTTTGTAGTCAACTGTTTAATGAATCGCATAACAAAGAAAATTCGTTCATCAGTCGTACAAGTCGTATGTGGAATAAATTCCCCACAGAGATCTTCCCTGTTATCTACAAGATAAATAAATTCAATTTAAAAGTCCAAAGTCCTCCTTAAAAGTACAAAGTCCTCCATCTCATAACATATTTTCTTAAAACATGCATTAGTAGGGGATTCCCCTGAGTGTTGGTATATCGTAAAAAAATCCCTGGGCTAAAAATCTGAAATTAAATATATTTATTTCCCGAGTTATGCACACAGACAAAAGATTGGTTGCAATTAGAAAAAAACTAATAACATTCATTTGTAAGGGTTTTATTTTATTTGGAATAACCTACACTCAGAAAAAAAAGTTAGTAGAAAAATTTGTTAACGGTTTTCAATCGCAGTCTACTATTTTTTTTACTGATTTTTAGTAAAAGGTTATTATTTAGCAAATCTTTTTGCTATTTACATTTTACAAATTACAGAATTTTTACAGAATATTTACAAACTTTTGTTGCTAATTTCAGAAATCGTTTTACAAATTTTTGAAAACCGATTTGCTAAAATTAGCAAAAAATATTACTAATTTTAAAAAAGTGGATATTGAAGGAAATGTTATTTCTAATTAAAACTTACACCTACAAACTTAAATTTCCTTAAAATGTTACATATATTAAAAAAGGGATCGGAAGTGAAGATACCGACTCACGTCTAAAAAAGGACATCCATTTAAAATAGCACTAAAAAGGTTTTTTAGTTCTAAAAATCCGCCCTAAAAAATTAAAATTTAACCTTAAAAGTAAAAAAAAATTGACCAAAATATTTTTCAAAACAGAAATTACCAAATTAAAACAAAATGATTAATTCGTTTTTTAAAAAATATAATCAAAACTTTTGATGCTCGATAAGAAAAATAAATTCAAAGCTTTTTACTGATGTTAATAAAATTTAGTAATTTTTTTTTGCTGATTTTAGCAAACAGATTTTAAATTCCACTTTACAAAATTCTACTAAAATTTAGTAGCGGCTACTAATTTTTCCACTAATTTTATTGTACTACACGTTAGCAGACTGCTGGGCTCAAATTAGCAGAATTTCCCGTAATAACAGCAAAATTTTCAGTTGCCATTACAGACTTTTTTTGGTGAGTGTATAATCCATTATTATACCAAAAATATGGCATTGTGAATTAAAAAGAGGGAAAAGGAACCAAAAAAGAATACTATTATAAAATTATTGTTATTTACAATTAACTTTACGAATAAAATTAGTTTAGAAATTTCGTACCATAGAAACAACCATTTATTTAGTGAATGTATAAGAAAATTAGTACAATCTATTAAATTTATTAATAAATTGTCGATATTCGAAAGTGGTAACTACAAATACGGTTATCCTGATCAAATATATCAATAAATTAGGATTTCTATTGAACCAACCGAATTGTGGATTGTATTGATTATAGAAGCCACTATATGTAAGGGAATTTTCTGCTATATTTATTTTCTTTAAAAATTATTTAAATTCAAAATTATTCATTAAAATTTAAAAGTATTTGTGGGCTAGTGGGTAGAGAGCTAGCCTAGTACTTCTAATTTTCGAGTTCCAATTCCGGTAAAGGCAAACATTAAATTTTTTTTTGTTAATTAAAAAAATATTCAAGTGTTTAAATAACAAAGATATCAAAGAAAATTTAATTAAATTGTGGTGCAGTGAGCAAGGGTGTGAACTACGAATCTGAATGCCCAGGTTCGATACCGGAAAAATCTAAATATATATATTTTTTTAATAATAATTTGTGGAACGTTTTAATATTAATGTGGAATATAAATATTAAATTAGACGACTGAATATTGGCTTTCACTATCAAAAATATAATTTAATATGAAGATAGTTGTCGCAACTGCCTGAATTCGATTGGCAACAAATTCGGTTGCCACAACTGTTACTGTTTTCTGGCTGTGGGATAATTCTTTAAAGATATACTCTTTGGATTCTTTATAAAATCGCTGTATATATGGTGTTTAGAGGGGAAAAGGTGCCTCTCTAACACCTGTGCAAACACTTGAAGTTAGAAATAAGAAACTAAGTATTGAAACACCCTCTAAACAAAGTTTTAAAAAACTTATTAAGATAGGAAAATCCTTAGAAAAAAGAATTCAATTTTCGCCTTAATATGTCCCAATATTTATAATTTGTAAAACAAAGAAAAATGTTTAATTTTACGAAAGATTTCATTATGATGACAATATTTTTGTATTTTTATTCAGGGATTATTATCAGCGTATAGAAATGCACAAGATTTTTAAAAATGTTTACTATGTTTACTTTGAGGTCATGCGAACTTGCTTCTATTGAAAATCCTCTTGATCTCATAGACTATTTAATATATAAAAAGAAAAACCACAGGTTATTAGGTGATTTTTCTTTTTGCTTACTAATTTTGACGATAAAAATCAGGCCAAGCAACTAAAGTAAGATTAAATGAATTTCTACGACAAATCATAACTCAAAAAAAAAAAAACTTCGCAATCTATGGAACAAATTCCACTAAACTGTTAAAAAAAATGATTCTGTGCCAAACCTACACACATAAAGTACACTTACAGAAAAAAGTCTGTAAAACTTTTTGCAAAAGGTTCCTGCCTAATAAAACTGCTGAAAATAGCCGATTTTTCTGTTTTTGCTAAATATTTGTAAGATAAGAACAGCAAAATAAAATTATTGAATATGCAAAAATATTTTCATATTTCAGTTAAATTTTTGTTAATTGAAAATGAGAATCAGAAAAAAATTAAAGCAATTTCAGATTTTTTTATTGCAAATTAAAATCTATTATTTAATAGCAAGTAATTTTGTTGATTTTTAAAGGATAAGTTGTTATTTTCATTCAAATAAATTTAACTTTAAGATAACTATTTTTTTTTTTTTTTTTTTTCATATTTTCATCTAAAAATATTCAACAAAATTATAAGCTGATTGAAGCAGAGTTTTATTAACCAAAATTTAAGTCAACTATAACTAAAATGCTGTTTATTGAAATGTTGGATTTTTCTGAAATTTTTGCAGTTTTATTTCTATGAGTGTATGCTGTAACATAACTTGTGAAATCATTTAGTGGGTCATATGAATTTGAGCTGTTTATGCCGGTTGTTTTTGAGCTTAAGCATGTGTAGAATCCGAACTAAAAAATATGTATATCTATAGTCAATAGAGTCAAGATGGTTGACTTGGCCTTGGTTAGCTATGGTAGTAAAAATGCCAGTGGCATTAAAATCGCAAGAGCTTCTAAGATTTTGCCTTTTCGGTACGGAGTGCAATACTTTTTTGTTAAAATAAATCGAAGAAAACAAATGATATAATGCCATAGAGGTTAAACGAAAATGTTATTTCATTTGCCACCCACTACATGCAACGGAAATTGAAATTTATAACTATATGCTCATGAGTATAAAGTGTTTTATTTTTTTATTTTTTTTTTTTTTGTGAGGTTGTACTATTTGTGTGGTTTTACATCATTCTCGATTGCATTGTACCAAAAGCAGAAGATATTGTGGGATAGTTTTTAGTTGTTTTATGTTTTATGTTTTTATTTTTATTTTTCTTTTTAGTATTGTGTTTTTTATTTTCTAAAATGTGGCATTTGAAAATAACAGAAAGAAGAAACCTTTCCTTGGAATATTAAATAAATAAGATGTAACTCTAAACTATTGTGTAACATACCTCTCCTAGATTAGATTAAAGTTTTTGAATAAAATGTTGGTATACCTATATAAAATAGTAGCATAAATAAATATTCCGGTCTACCTGAAGAACTTAGTATCCTTCAGCTATCCCAACAGCTTCCCCAAGTCAACCCCCGCAGGCAATCCGATGACAGTACAATGTCCCAATGGCAGAAACCACAGAGTCACTCCTTCGCAGTTACAAAAGGTGTGATTGCTATGTAGATTCCCCTGTGAGAATTCCTATTAGGTGGCCCAGATCCCTCTTTTCAAGCATTTAGATCTTCTTTGTCCTGGCGACATCCGGGTCACCCCTCAAAACCTTCGAGACTGCACTAACACTATTTTCATTTCAGACCTACTGCATGCTCCGTTTTCGTCATCTAGGTTGTATCCATCCCCAGCCAGCTCGTTCGCCCTTTTATTCTGGTTCACTCCACACCGTTCGGGTACAAATATAAACCTATTATGTCTCCTGCCTTCATAAGCATTTTTTTCTACTCTGCCGTTCAAAATCGTCATCGACCGAATGCACTATGTAATAGCCCCACTCCCAGCCTGAGAAACGCTGTTATGATCTGTGATTCGGAAGTACATTCATACATCTAGAACCATAAAAAATCCATTTTGGAGCCATCCGGTAATAAATAAAATGAATTTCATTGGTATCAACCAATATTACTTCATCACTTCATTCCTACCTGTCTGGAATACGAAAATCGCAAATTGGCAACACATGTTGTTCTGTGACTCTGTCACATTCCATATCCAAAATGTAAAAGTCTGTCTGCTTTTCGAAAATTTTCTGACTATTCAATAATACATTTCCTCAGGATCAAAGACCACCACACAATAACGACATATGTTGTTATTGGTCTGACGATTCATGGGTAAAACAAAATCACAACACTTTTGTGAAGTCAATAAGGCATTCTTGGGTTCAAGCCTTACTTAGAGCCTGTTGCTCTTTTACATATTTCTCAATTAGGTGGACATTTTTGAAAAAAAATTGGAAACATGCTTTTTCGCGCACACTAGTGGTGCTGGCTTAAGTTGTGTAGGACTGGCAGATGGCAAACTCAGAAATCCATTATGATGCCACGAGTCAGATAGATCACTGCTAAACGAGAACAAAGCTAAATGTCAATATCCGAGAAATCATTGAGGTCATGAAAGTCCACTGATCTCAGCAAAATCCTTCCATAATAGCGGACACAAACAGAGAAAATATTCGATGCTTTCCTCCTCATCTTTGCAGTTCCTAAGAAGTCGTGTGAAGCAATACCCAAAATTCTGTAAGATAAAACAGTAGACCGTTATCCGAAAAATAGCTTGAGGATAGCGATTGAAGTGTGCCTCGAATCAAGAGTGGGCCAAATAAGGCTTGCAGTCACAACAAATCACTCTGTTAGCCCTCTAAGGATTAGAATAACTCCGGTTGTCTAACTTACCAGGGGAATACCAACAAATCCAATCTCCACAGGAACATGAAATATGGTTTCCAGCCTGATATCTTATAATTTACACAACTTTTAAACCCCAGTTTAATTACAAACAAAAGTGTAATTTTACATATTTTTTATTTAATTTGTATTTGTTAAATTTAACAAAAATTGCGTTCAAATTAACTAATATGATACTGAAAAAAACTGCATATTTTTTGAGTTTAATTTGTATTAACAACAGTAACTCAAAAACGAAGAGAGAAAATTAATACACCCATCCCTTGTATAACGAGGTTTCATAGTTTAGATTACAAAAGAAGAAACGGAAGTGAAGAAACTCTACACAACCGACTCATGCCTAAAAAAGTACTTTTTAAAAAAGTTGTGCGCTTGAAAAAAGTTTTGACTAATAGATCGTGATCAGGGATGGAAAATATGTTTTCTGTTTTTGTACCAACCAGACAAACAAATTGTACTTTTTCGATCCTCACGGTACCAAAATTTTTTCCGCTTTTTTTTAACAATTTTATCGTATTGAGTCAGATTTGTTAGTTATAAATTGAAAATTTGAAAAAAATTTCAAATTGGACTAAATGAGCCGGGGTAGTACCACGGTACAAACCAAGGTAAAAATGTACCAAAAAAAGTACAATTTTACCATGTTTTCCATCCCTGATCGTGATTATCTCGAAAACTATGACACGGTATCAGTAAAATAAAGAGAAATAAATGAAAATAGACAAGAACGTCTATCCCTTGTAAAAGGAAAACAATATAATAAAATTAGCTTTGATAGAATTTTAATAGTCCACGGTTCCAAATTTGAAATAAGTGTGGAATATCATCTTTCCATACAAGTCGATATCATTAAGGCCGAATGATATTAATTTTTTTCTAGAAGAAAACAGAAAATGTTACACAAAAACAGAAACATCATTTGAAATGACAATCAACCAATGTACTTTGAGATGCATTATTTTTATTATAAATAGTACCGAAAGTATTTTAAATAACACCAAGTTGGTGCCGGTTAGGCAGTAATTTTTAACAGTTTATGTCAAAATAAAGTTGGAAACTTTTGGACTGAAAATTAAGTTTTCTTTTTATTATCGATCAATAAGTTTGAAAATTTCAAGTCCTTTTTTTAAATATGCTTGTGTGAACATTACACTGCTTTAAATTTCTCATTAGCATATACTCGCGCAAAAAAACAAAATCTATAAAAAAAATTAAGTGCCAAACGGTCTTTAGAGTCCCTTGTCAAAAAACAACATTGTTTAAATAAAATAAATTGAATAAAATTTAAAAATTTAATTTTTCTAAAATTTATTAGAAAATCTAAAATGGTTGGACACAAACTATTGTACTGCGATTCTATATATATTGTTTAAGTGTGTACTTAAGTATGTGTATGTGTATATTCGCATAAGTGTATTAGGTAGAAGTTTTATTGAAACGAATACGAATTGCGGTTTATTGGTTTAGTTTTGGTTGTGCATAAGTATACAGCCATCTTCGATTGGGTTTTTCTTATACATTTATCGAAGCAGGTACACTCAACAAAAATTTGCCGATCAAATCAATGATATTTATGCAGTTAAAATTAAGGTAAAAAGGCGGTAACAATAAAAACTTAAAATGTAATTATTTTTAACTATTAAAACTAACAAATAACAAATGCAGCAAAAGTAACTAACAATGTCATAAAAGCAACTGGAAAATTTTTACTACAAATGATTTGCTACAACTGACAAAAGATATTAGCAACCACTGTGTTTTTACATTTAATTGTTTGGTATTTTAGTACAAAATTCTTTCGTTAAAAAATTTAATAATTTTATATACAATTTAAAGCCAAAATTCCAAACGATACTCCACTTATTTCGTTTTTAATTATTGAGGATGTAATACAATTTTTGGACTTTTAATTTTAAGCTAAGAATATATTAAAAATAACCAGAAAAACAATTGTTGATTTTTTTTACTCAAATTTGCTTTTTCTGCTTTTTTGGATTTTCCACTTTTTAAATTTTTTTTAAGGTTTTTGAGCTATAAACGGGGTTTTCCAAATTTTTTTGCCTCAAAATGCCATTTCTTATAAAAAAATTTTCTGCTTATTTTGTCTTTTTTCAGAAAAGTGTTTTACCTCAACTTTTTACTTATGCTTGTTTAAAAAAATATTTTTTATGCGAATTGCATTTTTTTATTCATTATTTTGTTTTTGCAGAGTGCCCGTTAGGCTTGTTGGTAGCGTGCTAGCTTATCAGTGCGGGAGTCGTGGGTTCGATTCCCACCAGAGGCTCTGGTCTGTTTTCGCTACAACGAGCCGATGACTTTTGTTGCTAGTGCTCGGTTAGGGTATGAGGATATAATTTTTAATTATATGATTAATATAAAATAAAAAAATTAATAAATAATTTTTTTTACATTAAATTTATTGAATTTTGCTTTTTTTCTTATCTCACAATAACAAATATTAACTGAGAAAGTTTAAGTTTTCCTAGATCTCGGTATATTACTGGATTTGAAACTTAATTTCATTTCGCATATTTCTATGATGGTTAAAAAGCAAGAGGGATACTTGGTTTATTAAACCGTGGGCAAAGGAATTCATTAAACCATATATTACGGAGCAATTGTACATGTCTCTTGTTAGACCCATCCTGGAGTATGGATCGATCGTATAGGATCCTCTGTACAAAGTCCATATTGAAAGCATGGAATCTGTTCAGAAGCAGTTTTTACTGTTTTGTCTTCGCGGTCTGCTCTGGAATACACTTAACCTTCATTTAGCTGACAACCTTAAAAAGTCGCAGAACGATGCTAAATGTGTCGTTTCTAGTAAACTTAATTAATAGTGATATTTTCTCTAATTTCCTGATTAGCAACGCTACTCCCCGCTACAACGTCGTCGTACGCGGGGAAATACTTTAGATCAAACCATGCTAACTCTGATCCACTCAGGCAACTTTGTTGTGAATTTATTAACTTGTACCAATTTATCAATTTCTCTGTAAATACTCACATTATAAAAAGTTTAAATTATAATAGCTCTAAATAGTTAATAATATATTAAATATATTCTAGTCTGTAAGGAAATTATTCTCTAGGCCAAATAAACAAATAAATAAAAAACAAGTATTTAAAAAGTCAACGAAAATTTGTGTTTTGTTTAAAACTGACAAAAATTAAATGTTTATAATATTATATAACTTTATTCGATCTTATTTTGATATTAATATTCAATTTTTTTTTTAAGCTAAAGATCTTTTTCTTTTTTTTTTTTTTTATATAAAATTTCTTATTTTATTTTCGATATTTCGCTAACAATTTGTTAGCATCTTCAGGAAAACAAAATTTTAATAATTATAAAAAAGTTGACAAACAAAAAAATATTTAACATTTAAATATAAATTAAATTTTTTTAAAAAATTAAATTAAAATTTAAACAAATAGAAGTGGTAATTTTATAAACAATATTTTCCTGCTAAAGCTCGTAAAATATATTTTTATATTGGTTTAATACTTTAGTTTATGAAATTGAACATAATAAATGTTGTTTATAAAATAAAATAACATTATGAAATTAAATTATTATAGTTATTAAAAACATATCTATACATTTAAGTTTCCTAATTTTTTACTAATTAAATATCTATAATTCTGAGCTAAATTTTCTGTGTCAGCTTTAAAGTTCATTCTCTGTGTCAAAGGTGTATTAATGATTTCTAACATTTCTAACATATAACGTTTTTTATAATTATTTTCTGTTCTTAATATTGAAACATTTTCAAAGTTAGGATGGTGATTTAATATAGAACAATGAGATGACAATGCGGTCTTTTCCGAATAATATTATTATGCTTTTGGTCTGATTTATGTCCTGAAATCCTGGTTTTTAATTTATTCTTTGTCGTTCACTGACTTTTGACACGGTGTATTGTCTTGGTGAAACAGCACTTTCTTTTTCTACAGATGAGTCAATTTCGTCCTTCAGACGGTCCAATAACGCTATGTATTAGTCGCTGTTGATGGTCCTTCCTTTTTCAAGGTAGTCAATGAAAATTATTCCGTACGCATCCCAAAATAGAGACGCCATAAACTTGCCAGCCGACTGTTGCGTCTTTCCACGCTTTGGAGTTGGTTGATCACGTGCAGTCCAATCGGATGTGTGTCGATTGGACTTCGGTGTGAAATGATGGAGCCATCATCCATTGTCACATATCGACGTAAAAACTCGGGTTTATTACACTTGAACATCTCCAAACACTGCAACGAATTATCAACTCGTCGTTGTTTTTGGTCAAAAGTGAGCTCGCTCCGCACTCACCTTGCACAGAGCTTTCTTATACCCAAATATTCTTAAATGATATGGTGTACACGTTGAGTTGATATCTTTAGAGTATATTTCATTCACAATCATATTGTGGATTTTTTGATGTTTTCGTCCGTAACAACCTCTTTTGGGCGTCCACTGCGTTCACCGTCTTCGGTGCTCATTTCACCACGTCTTAACTTAGCATACCAATCCTTGATGGTTGATTTTCCTGGGGCAGCGTCCGGAAACTCGTCATCAAGCCAAGTATTTGCTTCAACTGTATTTTTTTCCTTCAAAAAGCAATATTTTATCAACACGCGAAATTCCTTTTTATCCATTTTTTTCAATAACAAAAGTTGCTTCATTCAAAATGCTATAATTCACAAACTAATGATCCGACAGCTGTCAAATTTATACACGTGTCTTTTTGAACTAAAAATCATATCGATTTAAGTCTAGTAGCGCCATCTATAAGTCAGGCCGGGGACTTCTCCATTGACCTGTTAATAACTGATAAAAATTAACTGTTTACTTCAAATTTTTTTATTTTGGTAGATATTTGTTATAATATTAAAAATAACTGTTTTGTTTAGTAAACAACTAAAATAGCAATTGTTGTATATTTTTCCATAGAAAACCAATCGAAATTTAAGTTAAAAACAAAAACTCTTGATTACTACACAAACAACTGTCATGTAGTAACTGTCACCATTTTCAGAGTGTATGTGTGCGAATAACATGTTGTAGTATATTGTGTCCAATATTTGTACTTGCTTCAAATTGACTTAGATTTTAGATTTTTCTCTTTTTTCATCTCCTAAGTCATAGCATTTTGTTGTCGGTTGCACTTGAATGTTTACTTTATCGCATATCAATATCTATGTGTATATGTGTGTTGGATTTTTCTACTACTTTTTTGTAAAATATTCAACGAAAATTGTATAATGCAAAATGGCAGGCGTCAGTTCTAGAACTACAAGAAAATATATACAAAAATTTATCTTTAGGATTTTCATGTTAGTTTTTGTCATTGATTCAGATTTAAACGGAGAGCATGTTTATGTGATAAGATTTAATAGGGTGGCAGTTGTAATTTTGAAGAAAAATAATTTTTACAGATCATGGAATAGTAAACATATTCAGACTGTCAAACTAAATCAGTTAAGTATTGAAATTTCTCGGCTAAACCTTTATAAGTTTTTTAGGAAATGGCAAATTTGATATTTTTGAATGAAAGTTTAAGCATTATAAAGGATTTATTTTAAATTTCTTTGCATCCACTGGTTCATACCAAAGTAATTTAATAAAAAAAACACCTATTAAAATATAAACCACCTTTTTAAATGCAAGTTAGTTTAAAAGTAATATGTGAGAGGGGTAAAAAATATTGAAAAAAAAAATATTTTATTTGATTTTGTTAAGACCACAGTTTAAATTTATTGGCATTTTACTGTATATTTGTACTTGTTATTTTTTTTTTAGTTTTGCTTCTTTATCTTCTTCGTGTGCATACAAAATTCACTTGCTCCTGTTCGATTCTCAGCTACTGCTACAATTTACGATTACCACAATCAAGTAGTCTTATTATAATGAAATATTGTTTGTTTAGCAATTTTTATACATTCATTTATACACCCATACACACACACTTATTAAAATGTCCCTAACATATACACTGAAATATTTATATACAATACACATTGTGTGTCATTTTTTATAGACTTAATAAAAACGGATAAAATGTGGTTGTATCAAACATGCATTGTAACTTATTTTATTGCTGAGATAATTGACCAATAGTATTAAAAAGACATATGGGACTTATTGTTTGGGATTATAATAATAAAAGTAGAAATGGCGATGATTTACAGAAAAAAAAAATAACAAATAAACATGAATATACATATTTTTTAAAGGATTGTTTATTCTTTGACTGAAAGTCTTGTCTAAGAATATTTTGTAGCCCTTAACTTGGCTATGAGAAATGTATCTAAAAGGAATTTATTCCTAATGGTTTCAGAATCACTCAAACCTTTATATCTTGCTAGGGACGTAATTGACCCAGCGGGGATTTTTTTAAATATTTTTTAACCATTTATAAAAAATATATAAAAAACATATTTCATATATCGGGAAAGACTGCTACTGAGTTGTTAGTGTAGATAAGATGTTGTTTTGCACCGAGGTAAAGTCCGGTCTTTCCTCGAGTCCTTAGGTGATAACCGATCCCATTAAGGTTCTTTAAATTAAAAGCCTACTTCGGTGCGAATGCTCTTTAAAAGCGATAAAGGAATTTACCTATAAAGTAACTTAAAAATTTGGTTATTTTAACTTTTAAAAAATAACTACCAAATGTAGTAAAAACTATAAAATTTTTATTACAAAAATATTGCAACAATTGTCAAAAATTTGTAAAAATTACCATTTTTAACAAATAATTTTAAAACATTTTAATAACAAAAAAAAAAACAATTTGTTCTTCTGATTACTGTTTGTACATATGTAGCATATAACGTGGAAAATCCATTGGGAAAATTGGCAGGTGTAGGGGGAGGTATTGCTAATGAGGGCAAGCGTTATATCCGGCCATATTGCTCGTCGTGGGGAAGGTTCGATATATATTAGCTGCCTCTTGCCAACAAGCCACACACTTAATTTTAGTTTATCGCGTGCAAGGGTTAAAACAGGGCGACAGATTGGGAAAAGAGGACCTGATATCAAAAAGTTTACTAAAAGCTACTAAGTTGAGTTGAAACCAGATGGCATTGTTTCAACCCATTTTACCCACCCAACCTTGATAACTAAACGAAAACCTGGAGATGACATTTGAAAGTGATCCCACATTTTGCCACAACGATCTATCAAAAGTTTAAAGCAAAACAGTAAAAAATTTAAATTTACTCAAAAAACTTCATGATTCCGTTTTATTTTGAAAATTCAGCTTATAAAAGAAACAAATTTTGAATTTAAAATTAAAATCAACTTAAACAAAATTAAATTTAGAATGCTCATTTAAAAATATTAAAATTTATAAAAAATTAATTTATAAATAATATTGGTTGAATTACAATCAAATGAAAATCATTGATTTAAAAAAAAAAAAGAAATAAAATTAATGATTTAAAACAAAACGCGAAACTAAAAGAATTTAAATTCAAAAATAATAATATTACTATTTATTTTAAATAAAAAAAAATAAATAAAAGGGTCAAAAATAACGCTAGAGTGCTTAATTAGTATGCTTCTCTCTATATACATCGGTCATTGACCTTAGCAGAAATTATTGAAAATTTGCAATGACCAATATTCATTAACCCAACATAAACTTTTAATATAAAACAAATGATTATATATTAAAAGTAAGGTAATTTTTAAATTGAAAATAAAATTTTAGTTATTTACCGAAATTAACTTAAAATCTCTAAAATTTAATTTTAATGTCGGTTCCAAAAGGGTTAATGATCTTAGAATTAACTGATATTGAGAAAAAAATTTATATATAATATATGCAGATAAAAAAAACTGAAAGAGAGGTGAATTCGAAATTATCTCACTTACATTAATAATTATGCTCCCACGCCGTAAGTACTTTCGATGAGTTTTGGAACCAGAGTAAGATATCGATCATTTGCATTGTTGATGTATTTAAGAGAAATTTTCTCTCTTTAATCCAATTTTAGCTAAGAGTTTAAATTAGTTTCATATTTGCAAATTAACTACGGTAACCTTTTACACTTTAAATATTCTTGCATTAAAATTAGTATTTTGAAAAGTA
Organism: Eustalomyia histrio; assembly: GCA_949748255.1. Classification (NCBI taxonomy): domain Eukaryota; kingdom Metazoa; phylum Arthropoda; class Insecta; order Diptera; family Anthomyiidae; genus Eustalomyia; species Eustalomyia histrio. The sequence continues at coordinate 53,344,273 of OX456526.1, read as the reverse complement.
TTTTAATGAATTCAATATTTATTATGATTTAATTATATTTGGTTTAATTTTTTTTTATTGCATTTGGAAGTTTTTTTATATGAGTTAAATTCTATTAAATGAGAGTTTACGGTTTTTTATGGGCATTGCTATATCCAAATACTTTTATTTATGTAAAATATTACATTTGCTAATCCAAATGCATTCAATAGTAATAAAACCAGTTAAAGGAAAAATAATCAAGGAATTTGTTTAAAACCGAAAAACTAATTTTAAACACTTTCATGCACTTATTATTTATATTACGTAGCAAAATAAAAAAAAATAGATTTTAAATTAGGATTAGTTAGAAAAAATTTTAAATTTAAGTAGAATAATTATTTTAGTTTTTAGGAAATTATTTTAGTTTTAGAAAATTATTTTAGTTTTAGAAAATAATTTTAGTTTTAGATAATCATTTTATGCCACTTTCAATAGTTTTTAATTAGATAATATTTTTTTAATGTTTTCGAATCAGAGTGTTTTAAATTTTCATTATTTTAGCAGTTTTGTCGGTCTGTGTAAATTATTTTGTTCTTGGTTTATGGTTTTTCTTTATGTTAATAACAACTTTATTAATAATTTTTAGACACTTTCTTCAAAAATCCAAAATAATTTATAAAATTTCCACAAATATTATTAAATAATATTTGGACCTTGAGGATTTTTAATTTTTTTTTATATAATTTCACACATCTTTTTCCCAAACGCCGAATTTACGGCAGCCAAACCGTCGCCGAATGAGTTAGAGATGAACTAATGTTAAGGAGCCGATCTTCAAATTCGCCAAATAGAAATAACCAAAGGGTATTTTGTTGTTGTTTGTTTAGAACGCTATAAGTGCCAAATCTATATAAATAATTTAATTGAATGAGATTTGTCTTTGTTCTTCTAATTGAAGAGAAATTATTTTTTTATGAAAATAAAAAAAATATATTACCTATGATGAACAATTCCCATTAGAGTTTTATAGCCTTTAAAATTTTCTTTTTTGGACCAAAATGCTAAGTTAGTCTCTAGACAGTATGCTTTAATTCTACTAATTTGGGGTGAAATTAACCAGATTTTGGCCTGGGAAACGCTCCAAAAAATAAATAAATCTAAAAAAATGTTGCTTGCATTTAACTAAACTACAAAAAAAAATGTTTTATATTAAATAAAATAAAATTACTTACATTTTCAAATAAAAAGGTTTATTGAAAACTAAAGAAATCTAATGTAAAACACTTTAACTTAATTTAAAACACTTTGGTTTGAAATTTATTTTTTTTTTATAAAAACTCTTTCTTTTTATGCTAACTAGTGCTTCGATGACGGAAAATGGCAGAGAAAATTTACTGGCTCTCAAAAGAAAGCTCGGTTTTTGGTGGATGATTGCGCGAATTTGATGTTCTAACGCTTTTATTCCAATTAGTATGTATTCGAAAGAAGTGAACACAGATAAAAGTGAATTAAAATGTATTTAGAATAAACATTGACTACCAGATGGCGTTGTATGTGAGTGTAAACCAAAGTAAAAAATGTAAAAAAAAAATAAATAAAATGTAAAAACAATAATAAAATAATAAAAATATCAGTTACGAAAGGATGATAAATAAAAAAATATAATGCTGAGGCAGAGCCCCACACATACTTAAATAAAAAAGGTTTTAGTACAGTTAAAAATAAATATGTATTTTAACTTTTTTATACATTTGTTCAAAATGATTTGCTATCATTTTACAAATTTCATTTAGTTTCATTTATGTTTGCATTTATTTGAAATTTAATAAAAGTTTTTCCATAAAACGGAAATTTGTGGTTTCTTTTTGCTGTCTGTTTCAAAAAATTTGTTTTTATTAAAATTGTTTGTTTATATACAAAATTATTTAAATTCAAATTACAACAACTTCCTAAAAACACACATAAATATATATTTTTATAGACTTAAAAATAAACAAAAATAGAAAAACGGAAACAACTTAAAATAAATGACTAAATCAGTTGTTTCTTACGGGTTTGGTAGGTAAAATTTTAAAATTTATTTTTAACTGATTAATCATTTGTTTTTAACTGATGTGTCAGTTTTTTAAACAACATTTAAAAATAAATAGCAAAAACCAGTTGATTTAAGTGAAAAGTAAGTAGACCGGTTTTGTAATGAAATATTATTGCTTTTTCTGTTATTTTTATTTACAAACTATCTTAAGTGTACTTCAGCATAATTAAAAATATACTTTTTCCTTTTTGCACCCTATTTTACCCACGCTGCTGGAGGAAATTCCAAAAAGTGCCTTAGTAGACTATTAGCCAATATTCAAGGGAACATATAAAAAAAAACATTGAGTTTTTTTATTTGAAGCGGCCTACGCAGGCCATTAAGGGATCTTTTGAACACACAATTTTACCATGTACCTTTTGGAAATACCAAAAAGTATATTTTTAGTAAATAAGGCCATCTAGCATTTTTTAAATTTTATGTTTCTAACCAGAGATATTTTGGTAGGCCTTTCCGTAAAAATGTTCAAAAATCCACCTATAGCAGATATATATTATGCCAGATGGTGAACCAGCATAACAAATTTTAAGTTCCCTGCGTGAAATATATCAAATCGTTTGGCTGTGAAAAATTCCTAAACTCAACTTTACCAACTTATCTCAAAAATTTGCAAAATGTTTCCAAGCAAAAACCAACAATCTGTTAGTTTTTGTTTAAATATTATTGATCGAACTCCATTTTTTTTAAATATTTTAAAAATATAATAAGTAATTTCAAATATTTTTCCGTGCAGCATTGGTGGAAATTTCTAATTTTTTTAATCTAACACAAAAATTAATTTGAATGATTTTAAATACATAGTCTGAAGCTACGGAGAATTTTTAATGCATACACTAAAACATTTTTTTATTCTAAAAATATTATACAAAATTTATGTAGCCGACATCGCTATTAAAACGAAAGTATTTTATGTTAACTTAAATTATCTTACATATCTTGGATATATAATTTTGCTGTTGTTTTCTTCATTTCTCTTACAAAGGTGTTTGTTTAAAGTTATTGCACTACATCTTTTGTTTTTTTTTTTTCTTTTGCTCCTTTTTTAATTATCATCCATTCAGTAAGGATCAGCACTTATTCTGTAATGCTTGAAAATATACAAGAAAAAAATGTTTTTGACTTATTTTCGCCTCAGGTGCAAATTAATCTTTGTTCTCTTTACACTTGAATACTATTTTTCATTTATCATGCCAAAGCTGAAAATGCATAGAAAAATTCAAAAAATAATACACAAAAAATAATACGACTTACTTTTGTAAAAAAAAAAAGAAAGCGATATGAATGGAAAAAATAGAAGGTGTACAACTTGTACTATTTGAACTACTAGTAGTTAATATATGCATGAATGTTTGCATTAGTACGTACTTGTACTACTGCTAGTAGTTATTTGCTAGGAAAAGTACATTTCTTTTTGGTAGCATATAGCTGAATTTTTTTTTTTTGCAAAGTGGTTTACAATAAGTAAGAGGAATAAGTCGATTGCTTGCATTTTGAAAAATGTTTTGTTTGTTTTATGATTTCATACCCTACAAACTGTAGACAATGATTGCTTTCGCCAATGTCATTTTCATTTCTCCTATCTAATTTATGGCCGATGGAGAATTTCGGAACTTTCATTAAAATTTAAACAATCGATTATTTAAATTTTATATAGAAAACAAAAGAAAATCTATCCATTTAGAACTCTTCCAGCAAAATCTTAATAATGGGTGGTCATTATTCGTAGCTAAATAATAAGCAGTAGAATTAGATTCTGCTGCATATAATTCGGTGCCAAAACTCATTATTTTCATGCAGCAAGATATTTTATATAGGAAACTAGTTTTGAAACTGTGCCAACTTATCGTTATTTTTTAGAATACCAGTAATGACATCAACTTACTTCCTGCATTACTTTAAGAGATTTAATAATGAGTTCATAATAACTAGTAATTTAAAAAAAATCAAAAAAGTTAGCGTTACCAAAAATTACATATTTTTATCATTATTTCAATACTTAGTAGCGATTAAATTTTTGTGTAAATTTTTTTTAACTCTATTTTTAGACCTAATATTTTAACAAGGGAATTACGATAGAGATAACTCCTAGTAAGATGTTATTACTAACTAACAGGTTAGGAGTTTTTAAACAAATATTTATTTAGTATCTGCAGTAATGCAGGGTGTAGGGTTACAATATAAAGCAAGGGACGTATTACTGGGAAATAACCAAGGCTTTGCTTGGATTCTCCTTTTCAGCAAAACTTTGCAAATGATGGCAGTTGTTGGTTTCGTTTAAATACTTGTAATATAAACGGGTAAATAATACATGAAACGTTATACTCCGTAAGAACTCATACTCGTCATACACGAATGGACGATTATCGGTCCAAAATTTACCAAGAGCAACGAGGTCTATTTTCAACGAAATTTACTCTTCTTGACCACTAATAATTAATGTAATACACAAGGAGCCATTGTATACACTCAAAGTCACTGCATGGTGCCGAATATGTCATCAGACCTTATTTTTTTTTTAATATCCCATTTTATTTACACCTGTCTTTATATGACAATTAGTAATTAGTTTTGAGGTTTGGGTATTAATTAACTTAAATTAACACTTAAGATAACTTATATTTAGTGTAAGTAAACATTTTATTAAATATTAAATATTATTAAATTAAATTATTATATATTATATTAAATTATATAAAATATATTTTGCCAAATTATCAATTATAAGAATCGGACAAATAGCTTCGATGGAGTGCATCGCTTAAGTCTTATTGAACCTGAGAGCTCGTTATAGAGTAGTTGTCTAATTTCATTGTTAGAATGAGTTGTAAGTTTAAATGTATGTTTTAAGCTGGAATTCCTTATGACTTCTTGGACTGTGCTGACGTTAAGATCACGATGATTGAACTCGTTGGATGATTTTTATATTAGAGTTGCTTGCAGTACCCCAGAGCTCTGCGCCATATTTCCGAATAGGAGCTATTATTGTTTTGTATATAAGCAATTTGTTCTGTAAGGATAAAATTGAATCCTTTCCTAAGAGCCAGTAAAGTTGTCCAAATTTGTACTTTACTTCGTTTTTTTTTTTACGGATGATATGATCTTTCCAGATTAATTTAGAGTCGTTTATCATGCCAAGATATTTAGCTTTATTATCATTTTGAATCGGAGTGTTGTTTATCGTAATTGCTTGATGATCACTTATCTTCCTATTTGTGTAAGTCACTTGTACTGTTTTTTCACTATTTACTAATAAAATACCCCAGGTTTTAAACCAGTTTAGAGTATTGTCCAGCAATTGCTGAAGGTTGATGACAAAAGGATAGTGTCGTCTGCAAATGTTGCAATCATATCTGTGTTTCTTGTTGGAGTAGGAATGTCTGCTGTGTACAGAAGGTATAGGATAAGACCAAGAACACTACCTTGCGGAACTCCCGCTTACATTTTAATTATGCTTGAGCATTCATCTTTATATTTAACATAAAAGTGCCTGTCAGTGAAATAACTTTGTAGAATAAGAAAAAAGTCCATTGGTAGATTTTTTTCCAATTTATAAAGTAGGCCAGCATGCCACATACTGTCAAACGCTTTCGCTACATCAAGATATGTGGCCACGCAAAAATTTTTCTTATCAATTTCAGATGAGATTTTGTTAGTTACTCTATATATTTGTTGGATTGTAGAGTGCATGGGTCTAAATCAAACTGATGCGCTGGTATAAGATTTCTTTCTATAAGTATTGGTTCTAGTCGAACAAAAATAAGTTTTTAAAATAATTTAGATAAAAGTGGTAATAGACTTATTGGCCTGTATGAAGAAGCCCTTGTGGCGTCCTTGTTGGGCTTTGCAATAGCGATTATTTCTGCAACTTTCCATACTTTAGGAAAATAGTTCATTGCTATTATAACGTTAAAGATATTTCTTATGTAGATAAGTCCCTTCATTGGTAGTTCTTTTAATAGTTTGCCCGTTACTCTGTCATAGCCAGGGGATTTTTTAGCATCAATTCTTGTTTTAATAGTAGTTTTAACTTCATGTAGAGAAACGTTTTTAATGTGGCAGTTTGTGGATGAAATGATATTTGGCAGAGTAATATTTTGTTTGTCCATTTCATTAGAGAAAGTTCTGTAAAAATGATCAGCTAATACTTGAGCCTTTTCGTTATGATTTCTGGCCCACGTTAAGTCACATTTTTGGATTGGCGGTTGATGAATAATAGCATTTTTAATTTTTCTTGTGGCTTTCCATAATGAGTAGTTTGTTGTCTTGGTTAAATCAAGGTTTTCACGATAACTTTTCAGTTTATCCTGTTTGTACTTTTTCAAAAGATCCTTTATTTTTGAGGACGACATGTGTAAAATGTTTGCTGTGACTGGTGAGTTATATATAACTATAATCAACTAGTTGTTATTGCCGTAATTTAATGAATTGAGACTGAAGGACATGTGGTTCCAAAAGGTCGGTGCAGCTGCACACACAGCTCGCGCGACATTGATCATTTCGATTGATATATATCCGGGTTGTCTAATGTCTCGTTTCGTGATTTTCAATGGCCAGTAAGATCTTTTATCTTAGTGTTGTTATTGGGCTACGCTGTATAACCAAATATTTTGATATGATTTGCTACACTGGGCGAATATGTAAAACTTATTTGCTGCATAAAAAAACACGTCAAATTTGTACACCTGCTTACTTGCCGCATTACAAAAAAAAATAAAAATACATTGTTACCACATTAAGTAATTAAGGAAAGTTAAAATTTAGTGGTTACAAATTTGTTAATATAAAAGGCTTAAGTAAGGTTAGGTTCAAAAGTGAGGAATCGGAGGTAAAGGTACCTTTCAGAACAGACTCATGTGCGAAAATTGCAGATACATTTAAGACCGAAAGTCAAGTTGCTGTGCGCTCTCATACAGATTCGAATTTTACTGAGGATCGGACCATTCTTTTATCTCAAACACTCACTATTTTTCCCGGGCTTGCACCGGCTAACTTCAGTCAAGACAATATTTTTAAGAAACTTTTGGTTTACTTAAGTGTCAAACCAGGCTGGCTTACTAATATACTTATTAGTCATTAAGAACTAAGTGAATTTTAATATCACATTATCTTTGTATTTATTTCGAAACGAACGGTTTTGCTGGACAGTCAACAGGATATTGGCAATATGAGTCAAGATATGAATAAGTCGAATATATATTTATAAATTAACAAAAAATTGTAAAGGTTGTTAAAAGATTGGTCAAACTACAATATATGACTTTTAATTTTGTTACAGGGTACACTCAGAAAAAAAAGTTAGTAGAAAAATTTGTAAACGGTTTTCAATCCCACTTTACTATTTTTGTACTGATTTTTAGTAAAAAAATTATTATTTAGCAAATCTTTTTGCTATTTACATTTTACAAATTACAGAATTTTTACAGAATATCTACAAATTTTCGTTGCTGATTTCAGAAATCATTTCACAAAAAAATTACTAATTTTAAAAAAGTCGATATTGAAGGAAATGTTATTTCTAATAATTTAAACTTATACATACAAGCTTAAATTGCCCTAAAATGTTACATAGGATTAAAAAAGGGATCGGAAGTGAAGATACCGACTCATGTCTAAAAAGAGGACATCCACTTAAAATAGCACTAAAAAGGGTTTTTTAGTTTTAAAAATCAGCCCTAAAAACAATTAATTTTAACCTTAAAAGTAAACAAAAATTGACTAAAATATTTTTCAAAAAGGAAATTACCAAATTAAAACAAAATAATAAATTCGTTTATGTTTTGACAATTTTTAAGATTTTTAAGCCTTTAATTTTTTTTTCATTTTGTATAAAACATCTTTTGAAAAATATAATCAAAATTTTTGATGCTTGATAAGAAAAATAAATTCAAAGCTTTTTACTAATATTAATAATATTTAGTAATTTTTTTGCTGATTTTAGGAAGCAGATTTTAAATTCCACTTTACAAAAAGTCTACTAAAATTTAGTAGCGGCTACTAATTTTTCTACTAATTTCATTGTACTACACGTCAGCAGACATGTGTTGCTAAGATTAGCAAAAAATACCGCTGGGCTCAAATTAGCAGAATTTCCCGTAATAACAGCAAAATTTTCAGTTGCCATTACAGACTTTTTTTGCTGAGTGTAATTGAGTTTTTACTGATGTTTGTAACAACCAAAAATACTGGACCATATGGTATAACGATCTGCATAGAATCAGTTTCGGAGTCGATTTATGTCTTATATGTGTTCTTACACAAATAAAACAGATTTTTGCTAACAACCGTATTTGTAGCCAACCGAATAGTTCCATTGGGGTAACCGAAATTTTCGGTTGTGACAACTGTAAGCCAATTGAAACATAAGTAAATTGACTAAGATAACAGCATATCGGTTGCCTCCATAACAATTCGGTTGCTGCAACTTAACCATTTGATTGGCAACAAATTCGGTTGTCAATACGAATCTGTTTTTTTGGGTGTATAAATCTTCACAAAGAAAATCGACTAGTGCTGACAACCCTAATTTGTAGTTAATTAAATGGCTAGAAGACTTTTTCGGTTGCGCTAACAGAAAGTTAATTGAGAGAAGATAAATTTGACGTTAACAACAGAATCTCGGTTGTTTCAATAATAATTGGTCTAGGCTCAAATGATAAATTTGGTTGTTTGAAACTGAACCATTTCATTGGCTACAAATTCAGTTAACATCACGAATCAGTTGTCTGAGTATTCTAATCAAATTACAGGTCGGTCGTAAATAAAAATATAATTGGATAAAAATTAAAACCTAAATTTCTACCGGCACAAGGCCGAAGACTATTGAAATTGGCGAAAATCGGTTCATGTTTAGAAATTGGGTTGTTATTTAAGAAATTAGTATAATATAGGACCACATAACATACCTTAGACCACTTTTGTACGTAATCCCCATATTAAACACCTTCCTCCTACAACGTATTTTTTCAGCGATTTCATTCAGACTTTTGTATACATTTTAGGAGGCTTCCTGGATGATGAACCAATTAGTACTTCCTTTAGGGTATCACACAGTTATTGTAATATGTACATTTACATTTTTCTTGGAATATTCCAAGGCGAAATGATTATGTTCACTGAAATTTTTTGTGTTAACGATTTTTTTAACTAATAACATAACATTCATACGATTTTAGGAGAAAAAACTATGGTAAAATATTTCAAATATTAAAAAATTATGTAGAAAAATCGTATAATACAGAGAAGACCAAATTAAAAAATAAAAAATGAAACAAGATGATAAAATTTCTAAATTGATATTAAATAGACTTTTAATATATTCTGTTGTGGATTAACTAAACATTAGCAGATCTGGATGTTTTCAGTGCAATTTTATTTAAAAGCCTGTTCCTCTATTTCGAGCGAAAAACTAGTCGAACGAAAGCAAGTTACTCGTAATCGAATCAATTTGAGATTCTCTATTTCGAAAACTTTCGATCGTCTTTACTTACGTGGGTCAATGTTTGTTTCTTACGCATGGCAGATCATATATTTTGAGGATTTGTTACAATTTTCTTAAAAATTAACAAAAATATGTACTACTGAATTACTTATAGATAAAAACAACCCTGTTTTTTTGTTTATTTCATTAAAAAATTTATATAGATTACTAAAGGGTGTCCCAAGAAGAACGCAATTTTTAAATCTGGCAACATTCGAAGTGTCATTGTTTGACATTTGAACAATTGCTATTGTTTGCTAGTAGAAGGTACGAGGTTAGTAAAAATGGAGCGCTACACGAATGAACAACGTATTCTCATTGTGAAATTGTTTTACCAAAATGGTGAAAGTTTTGCGGCTACAGTTCGCAAATTGCGATCAATTTGGGGTCACAATAATGCTCCAAAAGAGTCAACTGTAAAGAGATTAATGGATAAATTTGCCGAAACTGGGTCTGTTAGTGATGTAAAGACAACAACGCGTCATCGACCAGGTCGATCGACCGAAAATGTCGCAGCTGTACGTGATGATGTCGCTCAAACTCCATCCACCTCAATTCGACACCGAGCTCAGCAAATTGGTGTCTCCAAATCCACTTTACAGCGAATTTTGACGAAAGATTTGCATCTTCATGCATACAAAGTTCAATTGACTCAGGAACTGAAGCCAGCTGACCATGAATAGCGAAGGGAGTTCGTTAATTGGGTATTGGAGAGACAACATGAAAATGCTGATTTTGCCGATAAAATCATCTTCAGTGACGAGGCCCATTTTCATCTTGATGGCTTCGTCAATAGGCAGAATTGTCGCATTTGGGGTGAGGAAAATCCTCGAGTGATTCACGAGAAGCAAATGCATCCTCAACGTGTCACTGTGTGGTGTGGTTTTTGGGCTGGAGGAATCATTGGACCTTTTTTTATGAAAATGAGGCAGGTCAAGCGCAAACAGTCAATGGTGTTCGGTATCGTGAAATGATAACCAGTTTTTTCTTGCCTAGAATTGAAGAAATGAATGTGGAGGGCATGTGGTTTCAACAAGACGGCGCCACATGTCATACAGCCAGAGAAACAATTCAATTGCTGCATCAGTCATTTCCCGGTCGTGTTATTTCGCGTTTTGGAGATCAGAATTGGCCGCCTAGATCGTGCGATTTAACACCATTAGATTTTTTTCTTTGGGGTTTTTTGAAGTCGATGGTTTACGCGAATAAGCCGACGACGACTCAAGCCTTAAAAGAGGAAATTGGACGCTGCGTTAATGAAATACCGCAGCATTCATGCAAAACGGTCATTGAAAATTTCTTTAAAAGATCGCGTGCATGCCAGCAAAGCCGCGGCGGCCATCTGTACGATATATTGTTCCATACATAACCTCATTCTGTCTACTTTACGATATAATAAAGTTTCACGATTTTTTTTAAATATCTGTTTTATTTAAAATTTAAAAATTGCGTTCTTCTTGGGACACCCTTTATAATTCAGTGCTGTTCAAAAATAAATATGTAGTTGTGTTAGTGAGAAAATGAGAATTACACTATAAGAAATGTTCAATGTCTTAATAGCAGTGTTAGTATCTGTATGAATTTATTTTTTATTGAAAATATGAATCTTGTAATGTTTTGTGTAAAACTACTTTAAAGAAATAAAAATTAAACAAAAATTTAATTTTCGAAAAGAAAAAAATAAATACATATGTATATACATAAGGTTGTTTTTTTTTATTGCATAAGAAACAAAAAGTTGTAGATTTTTTTAATCAATATTAATGATTTCATTGTATTTACATATTAATAAAATATCTTTAATATGTTGGATTTATTATGTTATCCTATTAAAAAAATTTTTGGTAGGAAAAAAAAATACATTCGATGGGAATAAAAGAATGAAAGATCGGACTCAAATTTTTAAAACATTTCAAAAATATTTTTCGTACATTGCTATTAATTTTTTTCAGTGCATTAAAAAAATCAGCATACATCCGTTACACATAGGACAACTAAAAGCAAGAGCGTAAGAATACATGTGAGTTGAGCAGGGGACAATTGTCCCATGAAATGAACAGTACTGCTATAAATAAACAAACAGTGCAATTATAATTATTTTATACACAGTCCCTTTAAGCGGGCTCTCAAGTACACTATATAATATATAACAAAATTTTAAGTATAAAGTATGACAAATGAAATAAACAAATAACAATAAACAAATAGTTTTTTTTTTTTTTTTGAGAAAGTGTTTATTTGTGAAATTTTTTGTTATGGATTGGTTGAGGGTGGGATTGTTGTTTGGACGGCTTTTCTAGCCACAAACAAAAATTTAAAGACACTTACCTTTTACCACTCAGCAACAGCGTAATAGGGGGTGAAACGAAGTTAAGTTTTCTGGACAAATTTTCCTCCTCTGCAAAAAATTTGTTTGTTCCGAACACCGGAATCCCTCTGGCAAAATAAGGCCTTTCTTCCATATAAAATACAAGCGTGTTCGGCTGGACCATTGTGAATTTTTTTAAACTGAAATTTATAGTTCTTAATAAACCATACATTTTTTTTTTATTTTTTACTTACCTTTTGTTATCCAATGTTTTTTTACTTTATTTTATTTTTAAAAATATCGGATATATATTTATCGACATAACAAATAGCAAGTGACTTATTTTGACATTTACGTTCGCAATATTCGAAATAGGGAAATCAAATTCTGTATGAAAACAGTTACGTTTTCATTCGACTTGTCGTTCAAGTCATCGTTCGCATAGAAATAGAGTTAATGAAACCTAAATCAGTTTCCTTTCGCCTGGAAAGCGAACGAATGTGTTCTTTCGAAATTGAGGAACAGGCTATAAGACAATAAATCTTTCAGACCTATGCTCAAAAAATTTCTTTAGAAGAAGGTTGTTTGTAAGGCTGTCAAAGGAGGCGTTCTCTTCACGACACACACCATGGTTGAATTCTCGTTCAAGGATACTGTCAGAAACGTGTTTAGGTGTGACACTCCCTTGTGTAAACCGTGCTCTATAACACTCGAACTTTATTCCATGATCACAGACCTGCATACGGCACTCATCCATTGATGATCCCCAACGCCCCACCTTGCACACGATCCAGAAGCTTCAAAATAGACTTTGATCATTTAAGGAAGTTGTATTCGTCACGCCCAGAATATTAAGGGTTTCAGATTCCTCAATATTTGTACCATCCAAGTAAAGAGATCACCAGACAGTATTATAGATCAAAAGAGCATTGGGTATGTTGTTCATAATTTTGCTCTTGCCACCAACCTTCATAAGGCTGGGTCTATGGTCGCATAAATTTGAATAGCAAACGTTACTGTCGTCTATAAAAATCGATAGGATTGGAAGTTTACCAAATAAAGTATTCAGAAAGATAAGAAAAAATTCGGAACCTTGCGTCGTCTCTACATTTACCTGAAACTCATTGGATGAGACCCCATCTATAACAATTCTTAAACTGACACCAAAGCACATACGATCAAATGCCTTATAATATGCTCTCACCAAATCTATGACCGACCAAAATGCTCCGAAAGAAACGCCATCAGGTATTCCATAGAACGGCTCCCACGAAAGCTAAAACTGTTGATAATTAAGAAGTGAATTGGTCTCTGGATATTTAATAAGAAGGCAAAAACCGATGCTCTCCATAATCTTTGAGAGCTCTAAGTAGCCTGCAATTGGGCAAGAACTGTCAGGTTTATTAGCTGCCCTTTTGTAACGGGTTAGCATCTTTCCAACACGAATGAAAAATACCCGTACGGTACAAAGTACTGAAGATCTTAGGCATAGATACTATATCGAGATCTGGCAGTGATTAATTGATTTTTTGATAAAACGAATTTCCAGCGAAGGACTCAGCCAGAAAGTTGGACTTGTCCACCAGGTTAGTTAATATTTTGTCATTCTTTATATGAGTTGGGATACAGGAAGTGGCATGTTTCCAATTTAATTGCCGATAAAAATCGTTGACTGCACCCTACAAGCCTTTTAATAATTTAAAAAGAGCGTTTCATGATTGTCTGTACAACGCTGCGAATCCAGGAGTATAAATAACATGCAAAAAAATACCGTGACTCAATTTACCGAAAAGAGCAAACGACTTCACTCGCCTTTCGACTCATATCTGTAACTAATATGTGGCTTCTGTAAAGAAACCCGAAATGTAAGATGGGTGCCCTGATTGGGAATCTATCGCACAGAGAGTCCAGTTCGGTATGATGCGTTACTAAGCTTAATTCATTTATCAAAAGAGAGAGTTCGAAGCGTATCATAAGAGACTTTGTAGGATTTCGGATATACTTGGCATTGCTCGTCGCACTTTCTTTGCTAGTTTCAATTGTGAGAGGATAAAGAACTTGTGCTGCACGTTTTATCTGTAAAGCTGCTCCAAAGGGAGGACAGTGAGCTGGGACGGCAGTCTCCCTCTATTGCCTTTGATTATATGAGAACAACAACCCATTGTTTCTCCGTTGAGAGAACGTGCTAATCAAGGACAGGTGTTTAACATGTACTTTTACAACTCTGGGGCCACACATAGCCCACTTCTTATCTAACCAAGAACATGAATTTCTATTAAAACAACCAAGTTGATTTGTGAACATTTTTCATTTTCAGTAGTGCATTACGAAAAAAAAAAACAAATTAACACTAGAAGTTTTTGATCAACTATTGTTGCCAGTCTGTGAGTTATTATGTACCTACCAGAAAACCAATAACTAAAAACCAGGTACAACATTCCAACTACAGTGTAATTTGAACAAACACAAAAAAAAGTTTTGATTAAAATTTCTGATTACTCGCGTTAAGGATAAAAAGACGAAAAACTCAAAACAAACATAGTTGTAGTACAAGGTGCAAGATATATAAGAAATAAACGAAGTCAAACATCAGCAACATAACTAGAAGGAGAAACAAATAAATATATATATTTTTTTAGGATGACAAGCTCCAAAGGAAAGGGAGCATTATAAAACAAGAGTAGCAGAAGGTTTTGATTGTCAGCGAAAAAGTTTATTTTAACAGAAAGAAGTGAAAAATAAAAATTTTAGATTTGTGTTTGGTTTTAATTAGTGTTATATTTCAATATCGTATTTTTAACTGGCATCACCATTACCCATTACCAACACCACTAATACCACGACAACTGCTTCAGAGTTAGCCAGCTTTTTTTCTGTCAATTGTGCCCTAGAAACAAAAAAAGATTGATGATTTCAATTTGATATTTCATGTTTGTGTAGTCAATAATGTTGTATAATATATAGTAAACTATACTCACTGTATACATACTTCATAGATAATGGCTGCTGTTGAACTGTCTTTTTCCAAAAATGTTACAAAATTTACATTGCAAATATTTGTTACCTGTTTTATTTGAATTTGTATGTTTAAGGGATGAGATGATACAGTTGTTGGAAAAGTACTTTATTTTTGGTACTTTTATATTATATTCATATTCACTTTTTATGTTAATTATTGTGTTAAAAAGAATCTTCGGCATTCTTTTAAATTACTAACTATACCAAATTTCATTTGAATTTTTCAGTACTCACACCAAAAGAGTATTGGTACCAAATGGTCCAAAAAAGATGCTTCTAATCGCATTTTACAAATATGGGTTCAAGGTCCGACAAATAAATAAAACGAGTAATTAGGCTTTTTAATCCATTAAGTAGATGTAGCAATTGTTAAAATGTAAATCTTTCATATTTTATCAGCATACACAACCTATGAAAAACAAAATAAATAAAATTTCAATTCAATTTCTCAACAAAATATTTTAAAATTTAATAGATATTTTCTCTAAAATTATACACTTAAAAAAGTTTGTCAGTTAAAATAACTGAGAATATCATTTAAAAGAAATGATATTTCATTTAAAAACCGGTCTACTTAATTTTCATTTAAATTAAATGCCATCTGTTATTCATTTTTAAATGTTGATTAATCAACTGACACATCCGTAAGAAACAAATGATATTATCAGTTAAATTAAATGTCAAAATTTTACCTACCAATCCTTAAAAAATAAATGTTTTTTCATTTATTTGAAATTATTTCCGTTTTTGTATTTTTTTTTTTTAATTTACTCGTACAATACAAAATGTATGTATGCATAGCTATAGAAACATTTTGTGTGAATGTGTTTGTGTATGTATGTGTGTTTATGAAGTTCTTGTAATTTGAATTGAAATAGTTTTGTATATATGTATACAACCAATTTAAATAAAAAAACAAATTGAAATTTTTTGAATATTTTTTTTTTGAAACAGACAGCAAACAAAATTTAAATTTGTAATAACTGTTACGGACACAAATAAACCACAAGTTTCCGTTTTGTGGGTACATTTTTATTAAATTTCAAACAAATGAAAAAAATAAATGAAACTAAAAAAAATCGGTAAATGATAATAAATTATTTCGAATAAATGTATAAAAAAGTTAATATAGATATTTCTTTGAAAAATAAATGTATCATCCTTTATTTTTAAATGGAACGGAAAACTTTTTTATTAAACTACAAACAGTTAACTACATAATATTCTGAGTGTATTGTAATACATAAGTCTTGTGACCTTTTTTATTTAATTTTGAATGCATTTCCAAAACAATTATTAAAAACAAAAAACCTCGGGATATATAAAAATTACAATAGAAAATGAAAAAACAAAAATTATTATTATTTGAGCCCGATTGCAAATATAATATTTTTGGCGTTTTTAAATTTTAGTATCATCATTTTGCCTATTAGAAAAATAAAAACAACTGCTAAGAAGGCAGAAATGTAAGTTTTTTGTTCCCGCTCTGCCTTTTTCTAGCTTGTCTAAAATTTTGGGTTTTGAGTGATCTGTTGTCTCATCGAAATACATGTATCAACCTAGGTAAAAATCGTTAATATCCTTTTTTTAAATATAAGGAGTTTGAAAGCTCAATATAAATTAGGAATAAAAAGAAAAAATATTGAACATGTATGCAATTCTAAGAAAAATTAATTAATAATTTATCCTTAACAATAAATTACAAAGCTTTTTAAAAAGCAAATGTATACATTGGAAGACAACTAAACGCTAAAAAAAACAAAAACTAGTAAAAAAAACTTGCAGTATTTAGCAGCTAAACTGGTCTGCGAAATACTTGTACATGTCGAATTATAAACAAGGTACATATTATAAACAAGGTACACTCACCAAAAAAAGTCTGTAATGGCAACTGAAAAGTTTGCTGTTATTATGGGAAATTCTGCTAATTTGATCCCAGCGGTATTTTTGCTAATGTTAGCAACACATGTCTGCTGACGTGTAGTACAATGAAATTAGTAGAAAAATTAGTAGCCGCTACTAAATTTTAGTAGACTTTTGTAAAGTGGAATTTAAAATCTGTTTGCTAAAATCAGCAAAAAAAAATTACTAAATTTTATTATTATTATTAAAAAGCTTTGAATTTATTTTTCTTATCAAGTATCAAAAATTTTAAATATATTTTTTAAAAAACGAATTAATCATTTTGTTTTTATTTGGTAATTTCTGTTTTGAAAAATATTTTGGTCAATTTTTTTTTTTACTTTTAAGGTAAAATTCTAATTGTTTTTAGGGCTGATTTTTAGAACTAAAAAACTTTTTAGTGCTATTTTAAGTGGATGTCCTATTTTCAGACATAAGTCGGTATATTCACTTCCGATCCCTTTTTTAATCTATGTAGCATTTTAAGACAATTTAAGTTTAAGGTGTAAGTTTTAATTAGAATAACATTTCCTTCAATATCCACTTTTTTAAAATTAGTAATTTTTTTTTGCTAATTTTAGCAAATCGGTTTTTAAAAATTTGTAAAATGATTTGTGAAATTAGCAACAAAAATTTGTAAATATTCTGTAAAAATTCTGTAATTTGTAAAATGTAAATAGCAAAAAGATTTGCTAAATAATAATTTTTTACTAAAAATTAGTACAAAATTAGTAGAGTGGGATTGAAAACCGTTTACAAATTTTTCTACTAATTTTTTTTCTGAGTGTACATATTCCCATAGCTTCCCTGTGGTGTGTGAAGTTTCTGAAAAACACAGAAATTCCTAAATCTCTCCGATAACTACATTGTTATATATATTTATCTTTTTAGTCACAAAAGTACATATGAGGTTCTAAATTGTGGCACACAGATAATGTGCTTTTGCGGTGAGTTATTCTTCATTAGTTTAAGATGAAGAAAAGTGCGGTCGAGGATCACTGAACCTTAGTGGAAGTTTACGGCAAGTATGGCATATCTGCGCATTCGTCTCGCAGGTGGTTTGGTTTGTGATTTTGACATCGACGACGGTAAACGGTCGAATTAACCGAAAAAGTTTGAAGACGAACAGTTGGAAACCGTTGAAGCCGCGCGACGTCGAAAGGTGACTTTTTACTGGTCAACAGCTTCTCGAACGCCAAAAAGGAATTGTTTTTTGCATCGAATTGTGACTGGCGATAAAACGTCAACACCAAGTTAAAAAAAACATGAGTTTTAAGCGGTCAGCCATCAGCATACTTTACAAAGCCGAACTCATCGCATGAAATTATGCTCTATGTTACATTTGGTGAGACCAGCAAGGCGTGATCTACTACGAGCTGCTTAACTCGATTGAAACGATGTCGGGGAAGTGCTATCGCACTCAACTCATGCGTTTAAAATGCTGAAATGGGAAGTCCTACTCCACCCGCCGTATTCTACAGACATCCGTTCAGGCTAGTTCTTGTTCCGGTGGACAACAGATTCATCATTACTTAATATTTTGCTTGCAGCATCAAAATTATTTAGTTGTCCTAACCAAATATTTTTCTGATACAATTAAAATATTTTGTTTCAACGGAAATTCTGTTGCATTAACCGAATTTCGATTGCGACCAACAAATAAATCAGTGACTTCAACCAAACCATTCGGTTGTCGAGAAATTCGGCTGTCACAATGAATCTGTCATTCTTCCGAGGTGGTTAAAGGTTTTGGCCAGCCATGGACAGAACGGGTCCTTTATATAATATATTCATACCCATTTTTACACACACCAAAAAACAGATTCATTGTGATAACCGATTTTCTTGCCAACCGCGTGGCTCTGTTGTGTTCATCGATATTTTGGTTGTGGCGACAGAATTTTGGTGGGAGCATAAATTTAGTTGCTACAGTCATACCATTGAGTTGGCATGAAATTGGGTTGTTACAATGAATCTGTTTCTTCTGTACAATAGATATGTGAATTTCGGAAAAAACACTGATAATTAGTTCAAGGTTCCAATACAAACTTTATCAGATGAGTCCATTGCAATGCTTTGGAGTTGTTTTTGGAAAAAGCAAATTTTTTGGTTTGCTATTGTAACAGGCGAAGGTATAATCTTCCTCAAAAACTTAATTAAAAAAATAAGACAAAAAAATTTAATTTTTAATTATTTTTTCCAAATTATCGCCAAAATAACTTACCATATTGCTTCATGGAAGGTATATTTCAAATATTTGCGAGGCTATCATATGATTGATATTTTCAAATGAACTTTGGGAAGATTAACAAAACAAAAATTACCTTTGCTTTTATAACTTGGTTAATTCGTTTTACAAAACCACATCGTTGTTTGTAAGCCGCAATAATTTATTCAAAATTGTGATTTTTAATTTCAAACTCATTAAGAGCAAAATAAATTAATATTTTAAGATAGTGGTAAAGCAGTGATGTCAGATGTATGGAATTTTCTTTTGCAAGGATATTTTATATTTTTATGAGAAGTCTTGGAACATTTTTTTTTTTCAGATAAATTTCCTTAGGTTGTTTTTTTTAATACAATAAATTTGGTTCGTAGCGAAAATGTGGGAAGAATCTTTTCTATGAGCGTAACATAAAACGTGATGGCGTATGATTATTATTAATTATAAATAATAATATTCATTATACGTACGACATGGCATGATTTGTATTACAAATAAGCAATGAAATATTAAAAATTGAAGTGTTTTGAAATTTGGTCGAATTTAATTTTGTTATAAGTGTTTTTTTTTAAGTAAAAATCTAAAAACTAATTGCTTTTTTGCTAAAACTAAAAATTTCAAATTGGAAAATTTTTTGGAGTATTTAAAATAAATATGGATTTCTTGGATTGTAAAAATTTTGTAGGTAATTTAAAATTGATTTGAGTTTTAACTCTTTCTTTGTACCTTCCTTCCTTCCTTTCTTTCTTTCTTTCTTTCTTGTTTTATTTCTTTTATCCTTAGCTCAGAAACAATACAACAAAAGAAAGGCATACAAAATGCATACAGAAGAATATATTAAAAACAATATCCATCTCCTCAAAATATTGCATTATTTTAATTTTAATTTTCTATTAATTAATAACTTTATTATTTCTTTTTCGATTTTTTTAAGAGATACTTTGTATTATTCTCAAACAAAGGCATTTTACTGACAGATGTTGATGTAGTAGACGGACGGAAGGGTATATTAAAAAAAAATATCGTCATATATTTTAATACAGACAAATTTTATTTAATATAAAAAAAAATGTTGAACATATTTTGGAAGGTTATATTAGAAAAAGTACATTTCCATATACTAAATATGTACAAAATACACCAAACATTATTTGCCATCGCTTACGTGTATGTGTTTGTTAATGCTTTAAGGCACTTAATGTCAAATTTCCGCTCATTTAAATCATGTTATATGAGAATTGTGTATCTAGCATCAATACATATATTTATATAGTTGAATAGTTAGCATACACTTTTACAACAAATACTTATTCATCCGTAGATAGATAGACAGACAGACAGACAGACAGACATTTAACCATACCTACATACAAATTGTATAACGCCAATTAATATTTTTATGCTGTCACAGCAAGTTATGCAGTAATTAATCACGTAACTGATAGGTTGGTATGTTTATTTGACTGTATGTGTGTGTATAAATGTAGGTATGTATGTAATTGATGTGGATGGGTAAATATATTAGTTGGTATGTATATATTTATTTTGTTAAATATTCAATTGCCAGTTTTTGGTACATTTTGGTGAAAATTTGATTAATATTAAATGATGTCTATCAAATAACGCTATGAATTTTAAACAATATTATTTCATTTTAAATAACCTCTGGCAGAATATTAACAGTAATATTTCAACAGTTGTTTGGTTCCACTTAAGTTACAGTTGTTATTATATTAAAAATGAAATGTCACTGGAATTATTTTAAGTAAAGCCTGGGTATGTACAGAGTGCCCAGATAAAAATGGTTTATAAATAGGTTACATATTAAGATTCCACAAAATTGAAACGACCGTAGTTGCGAATGTATATTAGAGGCTTGTGCAGAAAATAAATAGCACAGCAAGTACGTCAAAATGACACACGAAAAACCCTTTGACACGTAAACCTAATTTTTGGCCGTAGAATTCAGTGGGAAACCCCGTTTTGAAGAGTAAGATAAATTTAACAAGATATTTAGATTTTAAGATTGTATTGACTCAAACAATTTTTTGTTTATATTTTAACGAAAATATTTTAAAATTGTTTTTCAATGACTTTAACTATTGTTTTTTCACTCATTTCCTATTTATTACTATTTTTTTTTTATATTAATCAAGAAGGTAAGGAGTTAAATTTATTTGTAGATCAAAAAATAATGATAAGCCAATATTTATTCTACACTTCGAGTAAAAGTACACTACCAATACGTATACGTAATCCCAGCAAAAAAAAATGGTAGTCATTCTCTGACTATAACTTCTTTCATTGCTTCCTAAACTTCAGTTGACATTCTTTTATGATTTGTTGGTGTTATTCTAAGGCACTTCCAAAGAGTTGATGAGTTCATATTTTAAATGCAGTGATCTGAATATAAACCCGATGCATATCTTAAAAAATCACTCTTCATTACTTCTGAAGCATAAGTTATTGTATATCGTATATTTTTTGAATCTAAAGCCTAAATGCAAATTGAAAAAATAGCTGTGATGAAATTTTTAATTTTTTTATTAACTCATTTTTTATATTTTAGTTAAAAATTTCATGAGGGTAAGAATTTCTGCAGTTTTGAAATTTTTATAAAAGTTTTGAAATATCAAGAAAAACAGATTTTTTTAAACTTTAATTGAAACTATCTGGCCTGTCATTTGCATTTTTTCAGCTTTAAATATTTTTTTGACGACACAATCTGTGCATTTTTTCATTACGTTTATTAATTAACACTACACGATTTCCAGTTTTAATTCAGAATTTATCAAAATAATTTAAAATTGTGTAAAAATTATTTCAAATTGCCCAAAAATGTTTTAAAATTGTGCAAAAATTATTTAAAATTGTTCAAAAATATTTTAAAATTGTCTAAAAATGTTTGTACAACCAGTTTTAAAATTATCCAAAAATATTTTAAAATTTATCTAAAAATTCACTAAAATTTTTGAAAAATGTTTTAAAAATCCTTTTTCTCTAATGCAGAATTATTTATTTGTTTTAATAAAGAGTATTTGTATATCAAATGCATAAATTTCGATTCTTTAAACTTATTTTTTCTGCATTCTAATGAAAAAAATTTAATCAAAGCTTAAATACTACAGAATATATGAACATTTTCCATTCATGCATCAGAACACCTATGTGTTATCATTGATTTCTTAATGTAAAGTATGAGTAATGCTAGTAGCTTCATTTAAATACTTCCATCCTATGACACGCTAATGTTCAATTCATCGATGAAACCATTAGAAAAGAAGTGATGCCTTTGCCATAGTAGTAATGCTTTTATTGCTCCTTTGGCAGCTTCATTTTTGCTGGGATATTATTGTAACAAAATTTTGAATTTTTTTTTTTTTTGATTGCAAACGAAAAAAAATATTAATATTAAATCAATAAATAAGGTAACTTCAAAAGAGGTTTTGACGTATTTTCCTTAAAACTCCGACAAATCTCTTGAGAACCAATACAAAATTAAAAATGCTATATCTCTTGATTTTCACCTGAACTTTTAGAACGGAGTATACCATTGTGTTCTACGGCCTAAAATTAAGTTGGGGTGTATCGGTATTTTTCTGTGTCATTTCGAAATATTTTTAAGAGGTAGCTAGGGGCTGATAAAACAATATGTTAAAGTTGAAAAAATGTCCAATCTTTATACAGAATTAAAATAATTGTTATAAATATAAACGATAGCTTAAAAGTACGATAGTTTGTTAACCGGTACTTTAAAAAAAGGATGATACCTTATACCTTTTTCTAAGGAAAATTTTTTTTAAGCTTTTTAGTTAAAATTTTAGAATTCTGTAAAGTAACCTTCGGCGGTTGAGCTGGATGATTATGGGGATACTTTTTCCCTTTTAATATTTTAATCCCCTTTTTACCACTTATATATTTTATAATACAAGTAGAAACTTATCAGTGAGTTAAACGCTATCTCCGGAAAACATGTTATAATTTAATTTTTAATTTAGCAAAAGTTGTCTGGGCATTTTTAAAACCACCATAGTTGTGGACGCCTGCACCGGAGTAGCAGCTTACATGCCAGGTTTATAATGCTAGCTCTATAGAGGGAGACAAATCCATAGTTAACCCTTAATTGCATACCCAGCAAAAAATTGTGGAACCTGTTGCTATAGCTATCTGTTCTAGAACAGGTTCTCTGGTAACGAGGCCCCGTTCTATTAATGGTTCTTCTGAATCGGTGGCACTAAACATGTTGTAGAACGCGTTGTAGAACTAGTTCTTCAGAATTAGAACACATCGAGTTTAGAAACATAGCTCCAAAAACACGAAGTTAGGGGTAAAATAGATGCCCATATTTTTCCAAGTTCTTGTTAAGCTTTACGGAATCTATTCCTTTTTTAAAATTCCCATATAAAATTCACCAATGGAACAACATATTCCAGAACAGGTTCCAAAGAACGGGTATATGTTCTACTTTTGCGTTAAAGAACCAGTTGCTTTTGGGACAAACTCAAACAAAAATCATTGATGATAGAACCTAAAGTAGAACAGGTTGCATGCAAGTACAAGTTGTTCTACAACCGGTTCTTTGCAGCCGATATTTTTGCTGGGTAGTGTTGCCAATTTGCACCAAAACGTATTTTGCATTCAAAAGCCAACTCTGGGACACAGTAAAGCAATTTCGTGCATTGAAACCCCTTGTATACACACTGTTCTAATATTTTTGTTTTACTGGTTTTGACAATTTAAGAAAAATAGTGGTTTTTCTGTTTCTATTCGTTCAAATTTCTACATAGCTGTTTTTTCCAAAAAGTTAAATTTTTCGCAAAAAAAAAAAAAAAATAATAAAAAATTAAAATATCTGAAGTGTTATTTCCTCCATAAAATTCATTTTGAATTTAACTAAGGTAGACTTTATTAATACCAATAATAAAACATATAAAAAAATTATTAAAAAGTGTAAATAACACTAGTTTACACCGTAAATGTACATTTGATCAGAGGTGATTTTCCTTATGTATTTTCTCCCGCTGAATTCGAAAATCAAGGTTAAATTTTTTTTATGGAACAGTTTTTGAGATATTGTGATTTTTTTAATTTTTCGACCTTTTTTCACTTGACAAAACATATCTCGAGCTAGAAATGTCTGATTGGGTCGTTCTTTGTACCCAAATGCAAGGTATTGAGATGACGAACAAATATGTATAATCGGATCTTTAGTCGGTAAAGCCGTTCAAAATATATCGATAACATTAAGGCAAATTTTTCCGACGGAAAATTACAAATCGTTAAAAAAACGTCTGGTTTCTCTTCATGTGCGTAAACCTGATACTTTTACGTAAGAACTAAGACAAACCAGAAGAAAATCGACCGAAAAATAACAAAGTTATAAGCAATTGAGTGAATAAATCCAAATCTCGTATTTTAAGAATAATTTATTTTTTTCGACAATATATTGGGTTCAATCACCAAGCTACTGCTCAGTATAGACAAACCAAGTATTTTCCTATTTGAAAACCCTTTTCCCGCAGCTTTCTGTAGCAAAAATCAAGGAAGGCGTCTTCGATGGTCCACATATAAAGAAATTAATAAAAAGTACAGATTTTCCAAAATATTTAACACCCGTTGAAAACGAGGCCTGGAATTCATTTCAACTGGTTGATACAAATTTTCTTGGGAACAATAAAAGCCCTAACTACGAGGGAATTATTACCGATTTGCTGAAGAACTACAAAAAGATGGGTACGGAATGCCATTATTTTATTTCATTTCTGGTTGTTTTCTATTGTATTGTTTTTACCATTTTATTTATTTCTTACAGGTGTAAATATGTCTCTAAAAATCCATTTCTTGCATTCGCATCTGAATTTCTTTCCGGACAATCTTGGTGACGTAAGTGACGAACACGGCGAGAGATTTCACCAACAAATTAAGACCATTGAGCGGCGCTATCAAGGATTTTTGGATGAAGCAATGTTGGGAGACTATGTACTAGAGAAACGGATCCCAAGAGCAACCGGAGACAAAGAAAGGGCCACAACTATTTCTAACACACAAAAATGTCAAGAATGTATTGCAAGAGTTTAAACCCAATATATTGTCGAAAAAAATAAATTATTCTTAAAATATGAGATTTGGATTTATTCACTCAATTGCTTATAACTTTGTTATTTTTCGGTCGATTTTCTTCTGTTTTGTCTTAGTTCTTACGTAAAAGTATCAGGTTTACGCACATGAGAGAAACCAGACGTTTTTTTTAACGATTTGTAATTTTCCGTCGGAAAAGTGTTACTGTAAAATATGACTTTTCTGAAAATGTGCCCTAATGTTATCGATATATTTTGAACGGCTTTACCGTTCAAAGATCCGATTATACATATTTGTTCGTCATCTCAATACCTTGCATTTGGGTACAAAGAACGACCCAATCAGACATTTCTAGCTCGAGATATGTTTTGTCAAGTGAGAAAAGGTCGAAAAATTAAAAAAATCACAATATCTCAAAAACTCTTCCATAAAAAAAATTTAACCTTGATTTTCGAATTCAGCGGGAGAAAATACATAAGGAAATCAATCTCTTATCAACTGTACATGAAAAAAATTTCATTTTGTAAACTAGTGTAATTCGTAATTAGTCTTAGTAGCCAAACCCAATTTTTCAATAAAAATCACATTTTTTGTTAATGTTAATAGTTTGAAAAGAAGAAAGCATGCATTTAAGGGTTAAATTAAACAATATTTGAATTAAGTATTATTCATATTAAAGTGAAAATGATCCAAATAAAATAAAATTTTTCGTATATAAATTAATATTTTTAATTCTATTTTTGCATTTTAAAAATAAGTAAAATCACATTTAAATTAAAACACAATTTGAATTCAAATTTGTTGCAAATTAATTTGACGTTGTTTCTGCTTGATTTATTTATTTTTTTTTTTGTGGAGGGGCTTGGTATGTGTAGCAGTTTATTTTTCGTTATCATCACCATGGCCAACGTTTTCATTGGAAATACGAAAAGTATCTCTTAAGTGACTTAGCCAGGGAACACATATTTTATTTCAGATTTCTAGCCGATAGGGTTTAGGCTGGAAGTTAAAGGGGTGACTTTTCCGTTTTATCCATCCTCATAAAAATTTTGTAGATTTTACTCGTTCCCCATGCTATTCCATTTTGTTGTGCTTGTTTAGTATTTCAATTCCACTCAGTCTGCATTTTATTCCATTTCTTTTCATATTTCTACTTTATTGTTTCAATCCATTTTTTTGTCATTCCATGCCATTTCTTTCCCCATTCTAATGTCTCAAATTCACTTGTTTCAGGTTATCATAGCAAAATTACCACAACATTATAATGCTTCTAAATTAATCATTTTCATCAATCAGTTAACTGAGACATTTTTTTTTTTTTAAATTGAAACTACATTTTTACCACGTTGATGATGAAAATTAAAAAACATATTCAAAATTGCAGGTTTCTAACCAAAGCACTTTGGTCTAGCCGTCAAGAGAAGACTTTTGCCTTTTATGAACTTCCTCGCAAAAATAATCAGAAATTCCGTCTTTTCTTTCTAGCGCTGGCCGTCAAGGGACAGATTCACGTAGAAATTACAAAAAACCATCTGAGAGGATGTCTGGACATAAGAAGGAATCTACATACAAAATTTCAACTTTCTAGTTTCAGCGACTTTGGCAGCCTGTTAAGAGAGAACATTTTCGTCTGTTTTGGGCCTTTCTATAGGATTTCTTAAAAATAACTTCTTAGCCTATACTATAAGGAAAACACATATTAAATTACAGGTTTCTAGTCAAAGATGTTTGGGAGGGCCTTTAATTGGGAGACTGTGTCCATTTTTGCACCTTCAGGTAGAAATTTCACGTCTTAGGTGATGTCTGTGCCAGAAATGAAACCACTATACCAAATTTCAACTTCAGTGCTTTATCGGGGAGCTGGTGTGTGCGATGATTTGAGTAAGTAAGTCAGTCAGTATTGTTATTCCTTTATTTTGACATAGAAATTATTAAAAATAAATAAATACAAAATCACCAAATATAAACATGTGGAAAAATTTCAGAAAAAAAAGATTTATTTTACATGAACATTTAAAATTTTCTTTAAAAAAAGAAAATCCATGGATGTAGTAAGAACTAATTTTTTAATAACAAAACTGACGTTTTGAAAATCAATGGAATAAACGACTAACATTTTTTGTACATTTATTTAATAATTTCGCGTCATTTAAATCTTTTGAAAACGTCATGAATAGATAAATTTAAGGAATAAATTTAAAGTAATTAAAATTTCGTTCAACATTGTTTGCTTTGAATATAAATTTTTAAATCATTCCGCTGGTTTTTTTTTCAAAATAAAATATTTCATTGTGAATTCAAGTCTTTAATGCAAAAAAACAAAATTATTTTCTCTTCTTTTGAAAATTCATAAATATTATTGTTTTGTTATTTGCCTAAATAAAATAAAAATGGCAACAACACTCTTTGCGAGTACAGTGCTGTCTGGGTAGAGTGAACCCCCGATGCTATGAATATCTTGTTAGAGTAAACACCAGAATGTTTACATTGACTAATCTGTAGAGTGAACACTCATGATCCTCTATAGAGTGAACATACTTTATAGCGAGTTTTTAGGTTTGTCGAAGGAGAAAAACAATGAAAAAGAGTATAAAAATTAAAGAGAACAAATTAATTAATTAACAAGTGCAAATATCGGTAAACAAACAACTATTACTAATTTTTTCCAGTCATAAATTTAAACTTTAGTATTACATGGATATAAATAAAATTTATAGCCTATAAATGCATTTAAAATAAATAAATTAGATTTTTAAATAAAAAAAATTCAGCCTTGATTTAGTGAACAACCTGGGTATAGTGAAATTGCTCTGCAAAAATTAGTTCACTATACCCAGACAGCACTGTACCACTCTCTAGTAACTCCTCCATGAAAAAATCCACAAATTAATTTAGAAGACAATTATGTGGCATACAATGTAAAAAAATTTAATGGGAAACACTACGTATGATTAATTAATAACATTCATACGCTCAGGTTGACTTAAATATGGTGGAATAAATGCATACAGCATATGTACAACGATAACTTTAGAAGTTTTTCATGGATTTTTGTTTTCTTTAATGAGTTCTTAACTAAGCATCCAAAAAATATAGTTATCAAAAATTATGATTATATCTTTCAGTTATTTCTTTTGTGCCTCATGAGTATTATAAAAAACAATAACAAATGCAATAACCAGCCAGAATAGAAATAAAATAGTTAAAAAATTTAAAATAATTGATAAAATTTAAAATTAAACTTGAAAAAGGAGCTTTACCGTTCGCGAATAATAAGAAATTTTCTAAATATTAGTTTTTAGTTTCATTTATTTTTTTTTCAGTTGCTTGAAATTTAATAATAAATTTTACGTATGAAACGGAAATTTTAGATTTATTTGTTTCCCTTACAGTTATTAAAAATTTAAATTATGTTTGCTATCTGTTTAAAAAAAAAACTACTCAAAAATTGTATTTTTTTTTTGTTTTACATTATTTGTTTATATCCAAAAATATTTCCATTCAAATTACAAGAACTTCATAAAGACGCACACATATGGTCATTCACACAAAATGTATCTATAGACTATGCGAATATACATTTTTTAGATTAAAAAACAAACAAAATACAAAAACGAAAACATTTTCAAATAAATTAATAATCATTTATTTTTAACGGAATTGGTAGTTAAAATAATAATCATCATTTAATCATTTGGTTTTTACTGCTTTGCAGTTGCTTAACCCATTGACAGCCGCCATGCGAATTAGGAAACACCTAGTTATTGAGCGATTATAAAAAAAGTAGTGATAATATTTTATAAAGCTTTACGTTATTTAATAGTCAAGAGAGTAGTGATTAAATTTAGTATTCAATTTAGGAGTAATTTTTAATAATTTCTTGGTGAAGTATACTGTCGTAAATTCCTATAATTTTACAATTTCAATATATAGGGAAACATTTTCAAGCATTTTCAGTTTGATAAACTAGATAAACGAGTTTTTATGACGACTCAAATATTACTGTACCAATTTGGTTACAACGGCCACAAGTGTACTAATTTCAAGTAAATATATTGCACACAACAAAATGCAAACACACGATTGTGTAAATGACTACAAAATATGTATTGTTTAGATTAAACATTAACAGATAGCTTTGTGTATCTTTCTTAGCTGCATAAGTCGGGGAATCCCCAAATAAGAATGAACTTTATTTGTTTATATTAGATTCATTAGTTGAAATCTTAGTTGGTCTTTGACATTGAATCTTTACAGGTGTAAAGATGAATCGGTAAAAACATTATAGTGCAAATAATCAGTTCCGCGGCTTAGAACTAGTCGTTAATATGATAATTAAAGATATTGACAATGCCGACGCTGATTTAGCCATAATTCATCCAAAACTGCAACTGATAAAGAAGAAGGTTTTGATGACAATAACTCCTGATCAATTATGCCAAATAACATTCCTGGTGAAGTCGAGGTATTTGTTGAGAATAAGGGTATTCCTTCGAATTCCGAAAACAACAGCGATGATGAACCGTTGTCTGCCAAAAGAGCTCGAATTAGAACCAAATCAAGACCAAATCAATCAGCATGGAATGCTCCGGCTTGGCGGAAGTGTACTCCAAATTATTCAAATAATTACACGGAATCCGATAAACGATTGCTAAATGAAAATCGTATGAATGAAGCATTGAAGGACTTGACGCCTGTTCAAATATTTGAAATGCTTTTCGACGATGAAGTTGTTAAAATGATTGTCGAGTTTTTCCAGTTGTACACTCACAATATTATTTCGTTAAAAACAACTTAAAATACATATTAAATTAATCGAAAATACAGTCAAAAAGAGGACTACTCATTTTTCATTATATTCAACCCATTTTGCTGTTTATTTTCAATCATTGTTTGATAATCGACAAAAGTAAAAACAATAGAAGGTCGTTTAAAATAACCATCAAACTTTTACTGACAAAAAATTAGTTTTTTTATTTGTCTGTAATTACAAAACAGAAGACAACACACGCAGATGTATATATTTTTATTGGCTTTCTGTGTATGTATATTTGAATAATTTCTTGTAATTTTTATTGAAATAATTTTGTATATATACAAACTATTTTGGTAAAAAAAGGAATTATATAAATTTCTATTTTTTGAAGCAGAAAACATAAAATTTTACATTTAACTGAAAATATCAACTCCTACTTAATGTCTGTAAACTTTTATAGTTTGTTTTTTGAATGACTGATTCAAACAGTTAAAAAATATATTTCTATGAATTTCAATTGATTCTTCATTTTAAAACAAACTTTACGTATTACATTTTAAATAAACTACAGTCGGTAACGGGAAATATATTGTGAGTGTACGCTTGTCAAAATAATCGACACAACTTTATCTTACTGTTGAAGAACTAAAAACTTTCCTCGCGATATAAATTTTATCTGGTTACTTCAAACTACCAAGAGAAGATATGTATTAGTCTTTAGATGAAGATATTAAAGTAGAGGTTGTGTCAATGGCTATGTCTAGGAATAGATTTAAGGAAATAAAAATAAATCTACACCGTGTTGATAATAACGATGCTCCGAACACCGCCGACAACATCTTTAAAGTACGAAAACTCTCAGACATTCACATTAAAAAGTGCAATCAGTGGGGTTTTCAACGAAAATATGCCCATTGTCGAATCTATGGTCAAGTATTATGGACATCATTCGAGGTAAGCCTGTTCGATTTGGTTACAAAAACTGGGTTGCAGCAAGTTCCAGTGGATATTGTTGCTCTTTTCACATTTATTGTGGTAAATTAACAAATGCTACTACTGAGCCTTTCGGAAGTACAGTTGTGAAAACGCTCTTAAATAAACTGACCACAATCCCTTAAAATCTCAAAATATTTTTTGGCATTTTTTTCAGAAGTTGCGATCTTCTATGTGATTTACGCCGTTCAGGCTACCGTGCCACGGGAACCATTAGAGAGAAGCGCACTTAGAAGTGCCTACTAGCAAAAGTAAAGGATATGATGAAGAAATCAAGAGCTGAGTTCGATTATAGTGTAACGTGATGTTACAAATAACCTACTTATTCATATACCTAATACAGTTACTGATGCCCATAACCAACATTCTATTCAAGTAATTCTCATTCAGTTGGTAAAATTTATTACGTATAGTGTCAAAGTTTAGAGGCAAAAAGGCCGAACAAGAATCCAGCTGGAGTTCGAGTATACTTCGTTTAGCAGCCGAAGTATAGCTTGTAAGCCAACCAGATACTCGTTTCCCGACCTTACCTGACTCACCTGCCGTTTATTGTCGTGAGTCACGTAAGCACAGTAAACGTAGTTATAGCCGATTTACCCGACTGAATTACTTTGAAATATTTCCTCACCGTATTTAAAACCCTTTACCTGATACTACGACTCACCTGCCTAATATTCTCGTGAGTTAGTTAGGACTATTTACAAAACCTTTTCGTTCTCATTTAACGAATTAGCCCGACTCACCTTCAGGTTACTTCAGACCCTTGTCGTACTCCGACCTAGGGAATAGTTTCGCTATAACCCTAAAAGCGACTTGTCTATGCCATAAACCGCTTTCCGTTCTCGTCACCTACGGAAGCGATTATACTAATCATTAAAGGAAGCAGACCTTTAATGACCCAACCAACCCTGAGTTTTCCCTGGCTGGAAAACAAAACTGCATTGCAGCAGGTTCGATAAAAACAATGAGCTCTTATTGGTCCGCTAGAAAGACAACAGTATTAGCACTATCGCAACCAATTATGATTCTTATGAGCCAATTGCAAATGTGAAAAAGTGGTGTTCAGAAACTAAAAACTGATATGCAAAATCCACATTTATTCCAAAATTACAACAAGGGCATGGGTAGAGTAGATGAAATGGACCAATCAATTTCACTATATAGAACTAACATCCACAGCAAAAAATGGTGAATTTTATTCACTTATAATGAGTAAGGAAGACAACATGAATAAGTTATTATGTATTTCGACGAAAACTAGCTAGGTTTTACCTAAAGCAAACACCCCGAAGACAATCAGCTCGTCCTTGCTCATCAAATGTCGAAGGTATACACCTGGACGGCGCCGATCATGTACCTGAAAAGCTATCTAAGCGTTTGCGGTGTATTATCTGCTACAGCAAAAAAACACCTTGTATTGAAAAAATTTTCATTTCAAATAAAAAAAAATACAAGATTTTTAAACTTTTTTAGTTTTCTGCCCAAAAAAAAAATTTAAGTATAGTGTGATTATCTCACAATCTTTAAATAACATTCAGGAATATATTTGTGTTTTTTCTGAAAATGTTAGAAAAAAGCCTACATCATAACACCATAAACAAAATTACAAAAATATTAAAATGTTTTTTTCTTATTGCCAGTAGAATTCCTATATTGTTAATTTCGTCTCGGTTTTGAGTTACCGAGCCACATTTATTTTTTAATACGGGCAACGAAATAATTTGATGATGTGTAGGAAACAATTGTATTGTCTATTATGAAAATGGTCAACCAATAAAATCTGAGATGATAATATCATGTTATATTTTTGAGGTAGAACAATATTTTAACTAAATATATGAAAATAAAGAAGGGTAAAGGTTTATTGAAAAA
Organism: Eustalomyia histrio; assembly: GCA_949748255.1. Lineage (NCBI taxonomy): Eukaryota > Metazoa > Arthropoda > Insecta > Diptera > Anthomyiidae > Eustalomyia > Eustalomyia histrio. The sequence goes on along the minus strand of OX456526.1, from coordinate 53,311,589 downwards.
AAATATCTATACCAGAAAGAACACCCTTTATAATATCAATTAATAATGGTGGCATTTCATAAATACTCAAATTTGATTTATGACTTGAAAACTAATAGGCACCAAGGTTTATACATGCATACACACACACACACACACACTTAAATGTTCATAACCACTACTCATAAAATATCATATGAAATCAATTATATAGGACTTTGAGGTATTATTGTATTGTCTATGTCTATATATTTATATTTATATTAGGGTCGTTTAAAATCAAAATATTTTGATTATTTTAGAGCCAAAAACTTAATCGATTGATATTTGAAAGTTTTTTAATTTTTCTATTTTTTTTTTTTTTGTTTTATTAAATTATTTTTAACTTTTTGATGTCGGATCTTAAAAAAAAAAACTCAATTTTTATTTTTAGGCCAACCCTAATGTAAATATCTACGTTTACTAGTTGTACTTGTTATTAAAACACCCCCACATACAAATGTTGAAATCATTTAATGTCATTTTGTGTTTGTATTTGTTTTTAGTATTTATTTATGTTTGTAGTATATTTTGTGGCTTTTTTATTATTATTTTACGTGAATGCCATATTTAAGTTATGTTTGTCTGTATGTCAATACAAGTACATAATGGAACATTTATAAAGCCTCTAAAAATAAAATGACATCTGTTTACCGTATACGGTTCAGATTTTTATTTCAGTGTCGTATAACTATACTTCAATTGTATAATACAAAAACTCGTATAGTATATTTTTGCAATCAATGAAGGTTTAATAAAAAATGCGACAATGCCAGAATAAATTATATATATGTAATATATTTTTGATAAGGTTATTACAAATAAGGCTTTTAGTTTAAAAATCTCGATTTAATAAAATAGTTTTAATTTTTAAAATAATTTTGAGTGTTTGTTTGCCTTTGTTTATATTAAATATCATTAGTGATACAACTCATGTCATATACGAGTATGTATTTGAATATATACTGTATTGTATACATAGTTCAACATGATATCATATATGTATCTAAATACAGGGTGTCTGCCGGGAAGGTATACTACTTTGTTTTGCCGCCATTTTGGTAAACATTAGTCTTGACAGTTCATATTTGGCAGTCGTCAAGTAGACACGTGGCAAATTTATCATGGAAAAATATTCGATAAACCAATGTGTTTTAATCGTTATAGCATTTTATCAAAATCAATCATTGATTACTGTGACGATGAGAAAGTTACGTGAAATTTTTGGGAGAAACAACATTCCAACAAAACGCACTATTTATCGTGTAGTGAATGATTTCGAAGAAAGATGGTCCATGCCCAAACATGGACCACAACGTACTGCAAGATCGGCTGAAAACATTACTGCTGCTCAGGAGCTTGCTCTTTAAAGAACAACTTTGGCCACAATTTTGAACAAGGATTTGCATTTATTTCCATTTTAGACTCAGTTGAATAAAGAGCTTCTTCCACAGGACCATTTACGCCGCCGTACATATGCCAATAGGATGTAACAGTTGGCCTATGACAACCCCGATTTTCATGAAAAAAAATCATTATGAGTGACGAGGCACATTTTCATTTTAAATGGATATGTGAATAAACAGAATAGTCGGTTCTGGCAATAGAAGACCCTCAAATTATTCATCAGTCACCTTTGCATCCATTAAAAGTGACAGTCTGGTGTGCAATTTGGTCAGGAGGAATCATTGGACCTTGCTTCTTTAAAAATGGAAGCGGCGTAACGGTAACTGTGAATAGGGAGAGATATCATGATATGATTGAAAACTTTTTAACGCCACAACTGCATGCTTTGGGCTTGATTAACATGTGGTATCAACAAGACGCTGTCACATCGCATACAGACAGAATTACAATGGAATTACTGCGAGACCTCTTTTCACAACAAGTTATTTCAAGAAATGGTGATGTTGATTGGCCTTCACGGTCGCCTGATTTGACTGCTCCGGACTTCTTTTTGTGGGGATATTTGAAAAGCCAGGTTTTTGCAAACAAACCAGAAACGCTTGAGCAACTCAAACAAAATATTGGTGATTAAATTAATGAAATACCGCGTTAAATGTGAGAGAATGTAATGAAAAATGTGCTCAAAGGGGCTCGCATTTGTGAGGCTAACGGAGGCGGACATTTATCTGATATTGTATTCCATACATAATTGCCATTGACATTAAATAAAACATTTATCAATATAAGATCCATTTTATTTCATTTAATCAAAAATTATAAACAAACAAAGTAGTAAAAGGTTACAGTGGTCCAAAAAAAAAAAACATCAAAGTTTGAATTCGAAATCTCCACAATGTTTCCCATATTCCTTTATGTCTAAAAACTCGTTGTGCCAAGATTCAGCAAAATTCATTTATTTTTAGAAGTAGCACAAAAAGTTAACTTTTATGGATAAGTAAATCGTCGTTAGAGCCATTTATACATAAAGTAGTGTTGACTTTAAATTGAATTATTTTTTTATATTAATTAACCAAAATTTTCCAATATAGTCTTAATTAATGTGCATAAAAGGAACATGCGATCAAAACTTTAAAAAATTTCCAGTAACTTTAAAGTACTTTGCGATTTTTTTTTATTTATACATAAAAATACATATTTTAGTCAAAGTATCAAAATTTTCTGAAAAGATGTCAGTCAAAATTCAACTTACTTACGCCCTTTATGAACAAATTGCTAAAATCTAATCTTAATTTTTATGAAGATTACGAATCTGAAATCTAAATTGAAAAAAAAAAATTGTGAGTTTTAAATTATTCACTATTTTTGAAAATTCAAGAAAATTAGTTTTTTCCTGATATATTTTCCTAGCTATATAAAGACGTTATCATCCTAAAAACCAACTTGTTGCAACCTACCTACCCAGGGTTTTTTATTAGACATGATATTGTTTTTAATTTTTGAAAGGATAATAGATATTCTTACAACTGATACATATCCTTTTCGCTTTTATTGAGGATGTTAAAATTGAATTGTTTACAAAAAATCTGTCTCACATAAGAAGACATTTCTTGGATATATGATCATTCAAAAAATAATTTTGCGTAGAGGTAAATTTAATAAAATTTCTTAATGAAAATCGAACATTTTTTGTATCACATTTTTTTGAAATTCGCAATAAACAACCAAAAATATATTATATTTGATGAGTCGCAACCCTAATAATTATATTTCAGTTTTCTAAATATTTAATTTATTTAAAATAATAGAACAAGTATAATTTTGAAACTGTAATGGCAATGTGCTACCTGTAAATATTTGTTTTTCGTATATTAGCTTAAAATGAGCTTAAGATATCTTTTTATTTATAAAAATTAATTTTAAGCATTTATTTATCCCAATATTTCTTGACCACAGTGGGTGATTTCTTTAGGGGAAATTTTTTTGTGTAACTAATAAATGAAAATTTTAAATTAAAAAATTAAATTTGATATACAATTTATTTATTTATTATTATTTATCTGTGGAATTTTATTCCTTAAAGACATTTTAAAAAATATTAATATTAAAATAACTTAACTAAGAGTTTAAAAAAATTATAATTGCATTTTTTATTACTCTAGGATTAAGTGAAAAATCTATAAATCTATATAATTGATTAAATGTGTTACACATTCTCCTGAGAGGGTTAGAATCAGCATAATTAGCTCTAAAAAAATTTACCGACAATGGTAAAAAATTACGAGATGCACGTTGGGAAATGTTAAATGAAATTTCATTAATCAAAAATCCGGAGCAGATATCACCATTAATTATATTCAAAATAAATGACACATTCAGCATAGTTCTACGGCTTTTTAAAGTAGGAAGCTTAATAAGAGCAAGTCGAGCGGTGTATGAAGGCAAATTAAACGGGCTAAACTGTTACCCTCGAAGACAAAACAACAGGAACTGCTTTTGCACGGATTCAATTGCATCAGAATGCATTTGATAAATAGGATTATTAATTTTCAATTTATAATTTTCATTTATTAAGTACCCATGTAAAAATCGAAATATATATGATTATACATGATCATACATGGGCCTGTATATGGTCATACATGGGCATACATGGTCATATACGTCCATACATTGTTCAATATATGACCATACATGATCTCATATATGATCATATATCTTCGGATCTAAAATTTGAGGGTATTTTAATTTTTTTTTTTTAATTTCTTTCGCAGACCCTATTGTTTCATAATGGCATATTTGTAGAGTTGAGGTTATAGGTAGAAAATTTTGCCCAAAATCTTTTCTATAGCTTTTTCCTCAATCTTAAAAAAATTAAAGAAAATTTCCTCAGAATCATTAAAGTGCATTTTGGCTTGTGATCCATGAGATGTAGCTCCCTATAGATCCATTAAGGATCTCTTTGAATACTTTCAGGTTTAAGATTTGAGTATTTTGTTTAAAAATAACATTGCACCCACAACAGAAAAAGACTAGTAAGCTGTTGTTGTTTAATTTTGTTGTTGCTTGATATTGAATTTAAGAGTAAAAATAATAATAAAAAATCAAAAGCTTCGGTTGCTCATCTTAATATTTTATTCTAATCGCCAAAATTGCGGAAACTAATGTTGATAAATAATGTGACATTATACTAAAACTTATTGGAAAAACTAATATTTAAGATAAAGTAATAGTTTTTATGAAAACAGAACTAGTATTAGATTTTGTGCTGCAAATATTCTGTTTAAACAACAAAAGCTGCTGAAATTTAAAGAACGACTGGAGTTGAAACACATAAATGGAGAAAGAAAATTGAACCGAGTAGAATTGAAATTCTCGACAAGGGAACGAAATGGAATGGGATTCGAATGGAATAAAAATGCTAGATAAAGGGAACGAAATGGAATGAAACGGGGAACAAGTTGAATTGAAATACTTAATACAGGGAACGAAATGGAGTAGAGGGAGCCCATTTTTAGTGCTACACTCAGGATATTAGGTAGTTTACTGTTTGGGGTTTAATGAAAGTTTTCTGTTTAGCTGAAAATAAAGAAACCTGCATTTATTTCTCAAAGAAATATTTATTTTTAAATTTTTATCAAATGTATTTAAATACTAATATCTAATTTATTCTTTGAGCTTAAGGTTTAATTTTTATAAAAATATTTTATATTTTGCAATATAAAGCTCAAAGAAGAAATTAGTTATTAATAAAAAAGAAAAAGGTTAAATAATATATAAAAATTAAAATGATTTACTGACATTTATCGCTTTTTTTAGATTCATTTATATTTTCATTTGTTTAAAATTTAATAAAAATTTACCCAATTTGAATTACAAGAACTTCATAAATGCATATACACACATATGGGCATTCACACAAAATGGTTTTACAGACTGTGTGAGTAAACATTTTTTAGATTAAATAAATAAATAATCATTTATTTTTAAGGATTTGTTAAATTAAATTGTTTAATTTATTTTCAACTAAATAATCATTTGTTTTTGCAGATGTTTCAGTTATTTAAAGAGCATTTAAGAATAAATAACAAAAAGAATTTGATTTATATTAAAAGTAAGTAGACCGGGTTTTAATGAAATATCATTTCTTTTAAATGATAAAATATTATTTTAACTTACAAACTATTTCAAATGTATTTTTAAAAACCTGTATGCCCTCACCTCAGCCTTTTATTTTATTTGCATAGTAGCATAACCTCCTAATAAGATACTGGTAGGTAGATATTTCTTTAAATTACAGTCATTATTCACAAAAGTTATACTTTTGGAATTTCCAATTAAAGCATGCCAAAAGTGTGCCTTAAATAAATATTCCTCTGAAGGTATTCCAATATTTGAATTAGCGGTAACGAAATATCGGGCCTTTAAACTACATATATAAACATAAAGGCATATCTTATTTTTTATTTCATAAAATTAATAAAAATAAAATTTCACTACATCATAAAAACCACAGCCTAGTTAGTTTGCAAGCATCATCATTTTTATGGCAACTATCATTGTATACTGGATTTATTTGAGTTTCACTATGTTATTCAAATGGGTAATCAACAATAACGGTAAAGTTTGAAACAACCACTATAGAGAATAGGATTTTACTTTTAACTACTAAATAAAAATGGATTTTTTTCCAAATAATTTGTAGTAAGAGGTTTGAAAGTCAGAACCTTAGAGCAATAATTTTAAATTAATTTGCCTTATTGTATTAGAAAATTAAATGGAAAATAATATAATTTGATAATTTAAACTAAAAAGTTGATAAATACCTTAGTATATTTCTAAATTTACATAATTTTAACTTCATTTACAGCCGACTATTGCCATTTTTATATTTTATCACATGTTCTTTTTTTATATATTATCAAAAAGTAATAAAATTGTTTCTCTGGTTCATGTCAATAAGTTTTTATCGTATAAAGTATAAAAATTCCTAATGATTATTTCTTCCGTTTTTTCATAATAAATATTACATTTTCTTGTTTATGATTGTTGTAGCAGTTTATGTAGGAAGCATAATAATGTACCTATTGTATGACATGTGGATAGGAATCATATAATTTTATGTTTTTTTTAGAAAAATGTGCTTTTATGTAGTCTAAAGTGTATGAAATTATATATTAAAAATTGGGGTTTAATTTCAACTTTTTGTAAAATTGCAACGATTTTAAAAAAAAAACTTTATTTTAAAACCTTTTGTGACTTTAATTATTTCTAAGGAATGGTGTAATTCTTATTTCGGTCCTCTGACCATCACACCTAAAATAAAAAAATGCGTTAAATATGTATTTAAAAAAATTCAAAATATCTGGTCCCACTATTTTTTTTTTTCTTTTATTTTTCAAACGTTTACGCATTTTTAGCAAACATTTTATTAACCGTTATATTTAAATATATCAACGTAAATTTTGTTCGGATTAAGTTCACTTTTGTAAGATGACCGCTGTTTGTTTTGCATAATTAGTGGTTAGCCCATACTCCACGAGACAGGCTTATTAAATTTCGTGTTTCTAGCCAATGAAGTTTGTGCAGGACATCAAAAGATAGATTCCCGTAGAAATTTCAAAACATCCCGGCCTTCACGTGATAGAATTTTCTCCATTCCTCCGTGCCACCAGAAGTTTTGTATTCTAAAAATCCCGCTGGAGGAGGAACCTAAATACCAAATTTCAGCTTCTTAGATCCATCGGGCCGTCAAGGGGAGGAATTTTCCCCTTTTTTGTTTCTGTAGGATTTTCCTTTAATCCCGTCTATGCTAATATGTTTACCGGAGGAGAAACCTTCATAAAAAATATTAACTTTCTAGCTCCAGCGGCTTGGAGCTCCCATTTTTAACACGTCCCTAGCGAAAATTATAAAGGGGTTTCTATCCAAAGGGATTTGCGTAGACCGTCACGGGGGAGACTTTCCCCGTTTTGCTACTATACCAAACTTCATATTCCTAGATTCAGAGGTTTTGGCAGGCCTTCAAAGAATATAATTTTCCCTATTCGCCCCGTGCCATAAGTAGGATTTTTTGAAAATCCCTGTGTAAATGCTGTCTACAACGGATGATTATCCTCCTACGGCGTATATATCAAGTGGATATATACGCCGTAGGAGGGACTTAAATACTAAATTTCAACTTCCTAGACCCAGCCGTAAGAGAAAAGAATTTTTCCCTTTTTTGCCCTTCCCGTAGAATTTTCCATAAATTCCGTCTTTTATAATGTCTACACCGGACCCTTCCAGCTCCATCTATTTAGTAACTATATTTCCTTATATACAGAAAACAAGATTTTTTTTTTAAATTTCACATTTTTATCGCCAAAATCCCACAAAAATCTAACACTAGCTTCCAATTTTTTTTAGTTAATGCTAAATGCAATTGTTACTAATATTTTTGCCTGAAATTTTTTGAAACAAAAGAAGCAATACTCACTAAATTATTCCTACTAATTCATTGTTTGCTTAATTTTGAACAGAAATAGAGAAGAGAAAAGAGGCTATAAAAGATGAAGTGCTTTACACATTGCATCACTGGACAAAAAGTTGTCGAAATTCTTGAAGCTTTTTAGTTCATAGCCCTATTATGTTATTTTACTTCGATGGGAACTACAAAGGTGGGCGTTGTTATATGTATGAGAGATAGAAGAACTCATACATATTATTTTTATAAATTTTTGTTCGCTAGGCATTAAACCCGCAACGTTCTGTGTACGTTCCATATGCTAATCAGTACACTACAACGCCCACAAATTCAAGAAGATGACGTGAGTAAAATTCTATATTGGGAAAAGTTGGCTACTTTTGGCATCTTGAAATCTCTCCATTGTATGTTGTGTGTACATTACTTTTATTGACTAAAACCTTAATTTGACATTTTGAAAGAAATAGCTACTGTAAGTTTTTCAATGTAAAATTTCGACAAATTCCAGTTCACATTCGAAATCAGGGTTTACTAAACCTAGATTACTGATGAATAAAAGTTTGATGTATTAAAAAATAAAACTCATGACCGTTATTTTAGTTCCACCATTTTGTATTGTCTGCTAATAGAAACTCGATTTAGACGAACGGAAATATATATAGAATAAAAGAACAAATATATATACATATTTAAGAAAGCCACTGAAATATTTTTTTCAAAATTTTCGATATTGTTTTTAGAAATTTTCAATATTTTCTGTATCATTGAAATGAGTTAAACAAATTTAATAACAGTACATTTTCATTATCAAAATTATAATTGTAATGAAATTTGATTTACATTTCCATTACCTTATTGTAATGTAATGAAAATCAAAATCATTAAAGTTTTTTTTTGCATCAAATTTTCTTCATACCAATTACGTGTATGTAAAGGTAATAAATACACATAATTATCAATACAAAGTACTTAATTTCTCCCAACTCTGCTTATACCGAACTAATTTTTCTGGACCCTCGATGTTTGTCTTTACCGGTTTTACTGTAATCATTATTTTATCTTTGACCAAAATTCTTTGATGATAGTATAATGACACACTTGAGCGTATACGTTATATTAAGTGTAATATAAATCATACGTCATGATGCCCTAAATAAGGTAAAAATGTTATATATACATATATTATAAATACATATTTTGTATTGATTAAATACTACAATAATATAATGGTTAATCAATATATTTGGTAACCTTTGTGGGGAGGGGCAAAGAGGGTGAAATTTTTCCCATTGACTGGCTGGACAAACGCTATTCGTTAAAAACCTATTATTTTATATATGTGTTTCTTAAAATATAACCTGACCTTGACGGACTGCCCAAACAGCTTTGAAATATTTGTTAACGAATCATGTCTTATCCACTTATCAAACGTTATTTTCATAAATCTCTATAGCGAGGGACAAAATTCTGAAAAATAGGCGAAAAGTCTCGCTCTAGACGAGACGTTTTGCGATGAGGGCTAATTCATTGCTAATACGAAATTTTCTACAAGGAGGTGCAAAAACAGAAAATGCCTCTCCATATTCCGCCCAAACTTCTATGACTAAAATTTTATATATATTTTCGGAATTTTCACCAGGAACATGATCAAAAATGGGATCCAAAGGAAAGTCTTTCCTTAATGGATTGCCCGAACTGATTTGGCTCAAGGCATTTTAATGGAACGGCAAGAAGTGGTATTAAAACATTAGAAAAGGAAAAAAATGGACTCGAACAAAAAGGATCTTAAACACTAAACCAGGAGAAGGAAATTGAATGAAACGGAGTATGAGTGCAATTGAAAGAAAGGCTAGGCCAAATGACCTAAAACGGAATGGAGAATGAGTGGAATTGAAACAAAATAAAGGTAACGAAATGGAACGTGGAACAAGTGCAATTGAAACACTCGACATAGGTAATGAAACGGGTAGTGAGTGTATTGGAAACACTAGATAACGGCAACGGGTTGAAACGGAGAACGGGTTGAAACGGAGAACGAGTGTAATTGAAACGCTATATAAAGCGAACGAAATGTATTGAAGCATGGAGCGAGCAAGCCAGAATTTCAGAACAATTTGATTTAAACATATCAATTTCCCAATTTGGCCATTTTTCTCGATTTTCATGTTTTTTGAATATTTTTTTAATTAGTGTTTTACTAAAGCTAATGAATTTTAAAACTATTTTTATTAATTTCTGGAGCTTTCAAACCCAAAAGTGGATTTAAAAAGTAAAAATATCATCTTTATCATCCAGCTAAATAGATGGACATATTGGTCCGTAACTTAAAAATTGGCATGAAAGTTGTCTACGGGTTTAGACTGCCACCTAGCCAGATTTATTTGAAACCTGAAAAACCTTTTTTAATAACGCCCCTCTCAAAATGAAAAAGTTACCCCATTAACCAAAATCCCTTTTGGATTAAAATTTAAAACCTGATGTATGCAATTATTTACTTTAAGGTACTTTTTCCAATTTTCGGCAGAAACTAAATTTTAAAAAGTTAAAAAACTGGAAGTCAAAAAGTGGAAATACATTTACGGGCCAAAGCAAACCAGTTACGGTTAGAAAACTAAAATTGTGTGGTTCTGAGAGTAAGGCGTAATTCACAGATAAATTACAGATAAATTCACAGATAAATTACAGATAAATTACTTTAAGTTTCCCCAGGAACGTGGTGAAAAGTGGGAATAGTATCTATCTTAGCAGTTTTTTCAAAGCTCTTTGGATATTTGGATTAAGCAGCAAGGTCATAAGGTAATTTTATTCCTTCTTGCCATTTGGTTAGAAGTCTGATGTTACACTTTGTAGAATTTCCAATGGGAACTTGGTGAAAATAGGGTTCAATTGGAAAAGGTATTTCCAACATGGTATGTTTGAATTTTTTACTGGGAAAGGCATAAGGGGAAAAGTCTTCCCCCTCCGCATACACCCTATCGACTAGAAATCTGAAATATAAAGTATGTGTTCAATAAAATATGTGCTAATTCCGCCATAAATTATATTTTGGATTTGTCGCCAGGAAAGTGGTAATAACGGGAGTTGATAAGGGCGAAAGTGCCCTTCTTGAAGGGCTAATTCGATAATGAGATTTCTTTTGGAATTTTCGTCGCAAAAGAGGTAATAATGGGGTTCCAGAAGCTTGACCAAACAGCTATGGCTAGAAACTCCAAATTTTGAATGTGTGTTCCCAAGCATATATACTTGCTTAAAAACGTGATCCAGATGGGGTTAAAAGGAAAAAGTATCTCTTAATCACCCAGCCCAAGCCGCTGGAGCTTGATGTATGACATTGAAGTTTCATTGCCGGCGTAGGCATCCACCAAGACGATATTTTACGCAGTTTTTATGGGGAGAGGTAAAAACTTGTTCTTTGAGTATGTGCAGAGTTATTTAAAATATACTTTTTGAATTTCCAATAAAAATGTGATAAATTATGATTAAAAATGACCATCCCAAACCGTTGGGTCTAGAGTTTTGATATACAGCAAAGTAAACACCTAAAAATATGGGTGTTTGGAAACTATTATGTGGAAGAGCTAATAAGGGAATAGTCTCTCCAACAACTTCTGCTAGAAATCGCAAGTTAATTTACTGATAAAGTACTTTTTTGAATTTCATCTAAGAAGATTGTATGAGCTTACTTACTGATGAGATACTTCTGCGAATTTAAAATTAGAACGTGGTAAAAATGTGCTCAAAAATAAACAAGTGCCCCTTGAAAATCTTTAAGCCAAAAATCTGAAACCAGTTATTTAAACATCCTATACAAAAGTTTTAATTGGAAGGCCGTTCGAAAAATAATAAAATGTTCTTTTTAATTTACGAGGGTGGATCAATAATTCCGTGCTTTTCCAACTTCCCTCGTAGTTATATGAAATGCAACACTGTTCCCATCAAAGAACACCTGTTAATAGACAACTGTCAATTTTTGAGCATGTTCCGTCATTTACTTTGCGTTTAACAGTTGTTCAAAACATACAACCTCGTGGATTTTTTTGAAAAATGGAAAAAAGTGAATTTCGAGTGCTCATTAAACATTACTTTTTCGAAAAAAAACCATCAATCAAACCCAAGAAAATCTTGAGAAATACTATGGGGACTCTGCACCATCGATTTCAATGGTAAAAAAGTTATTTACTAACTTTTGTTGTAGTCGCACAAGTACAAATGACGGTGAAGGTTCTGGACGGCCAATTGAGGTCAATACACCCGAAAATCTCGAAAAATCCACAATAAGGTGTTAGCCGATCGAAGAGTAAAAGTGCGTGATTTTAAAAAAAATGTGATAAATTATGATTAAAAATGACCATCCCAAACCGTTGGGTATAGAGTTTTGATATACAGCAAAGTAAACACCTAAAAATATGGGTGTTTGGAAACTATTATGTGGAAGAGCTAATAAGGGAATAGTCTCTCCAACAACTTCTGCTAGAAATCGCAAGTTAATTTACTGATAAAGTACTTTTTTGAATTTCATCTAAGAAGATTGTATGAGCTTACTTACTGATGAGATACTTCTGCGAATTTAAAATTAGAACGTGGTAAAAATGTGCTCAAAAATAAACAAGTGCCCCTTGAAAATCTTTAAGCCAAAAATCTGAAACCAGTTATTTAAACATCCTATACAAAAGTTTTAATTGGAAGGCCGTTCGAAAAATAATAAAATGTTCTTTTTAATTTACGAGGGTGGATCAATAAGTCCGTGCTTTTCCAACTTCCCTCGTAGTTATATGAAATGCAACACTGTTCCCATCAAAGAACACCTGTTAATAGACAACTGTCAATTTTTAAGAAAACTGTCTACAAGATAGGTTCCGCGTTTGCCCCCAATTGACCATAATGCACGGGTACACACGTGTGTAGTCTCAATGCCAAACTTCCATGAACTGGGCTACGAATTGGTACCTCATCTGCCATATTCTCCGGATTTAGTCCCCAGTGACTATTTCCTTTTCCAAACCTAAAGAAATGGCTCGGTGGAAAGAGATTTGGCTCCAACGATGAAATTATTGATCAAATAAATGCCTATTTTATGGACCTCGAAAAATCCTATTTTTGGAAAAAGTTGGAGAAACGTTGAACTAAATGTATTCAGCTAAAAGGAGATTATGTCGAAAAATATTTTTTTTTTTTGCAAAAGAAAACTGTGTTTCATTTAAAAAGTCACGGACTTATTGAGCCGCCCTCGTATGCTCATATTTAAAACTACCAGTAACGAAGTCTCGGCCTTTTTTACATGTAA